>QJPP01001750.1:0-476008 GCA_003996215.1 Jaltomata sinuosa | reverse complement strand
GCACTTTTTTCTGAACCTTGCATGGCCCGGGGGCCCGTTTTTGATGGAAATGATTTGGAAATGGTTGATTTCACTTGTGGTTTAAAATCATCAGTTTTACGATTATCGCTAGACTCGGCAGGGCCGGAGTGCTAGTTGAGTTTTTCTTACTACTTGAGATGATTTTTAGTCTCGGTTGGACCGAGCACCTGAGATGACTTTTTACTGTTTAGACCCGGCGACGCCCGGGCACCCTTGGAGGGGTTTTTGAGATATTTCCTACTATTTTTAGTCCTGGACAGGGTCTGGGCATGCATATTCGAGACTGGGTCTCTATCTTGATATCGAGACTGGGTCTCTATCTTGATACATGTTCTGATACTGAGATTTGGTATGGGGTCGGGGACCTCCATGGACCTTGCTATCCGGGCCAGGGGCTACGGGCTGCGTGTGCCGGAAGAGGGGTATACGGGGAGTAGAGGTATACGGGCAGAGTCCTTCCATGGAACCTACCTGCTGGGCCGGATCGGCGCCGGAGGAGGTACATACAGAGATACTATGGCACTTGAGATCTTCATGCATCATATCATTCATGGTTCGAGGTTCCACCCTTGTTTGCTGTTTGCTGTTTGTACGCTCCGGTAGTATGGGATGCCGGAGGGTTTGTTTTCACTTGTTTGTGTTCCTCGGTTGTATGGGCGGCCGAGGGACTGTAGGTAGACTTTTGCTTTTTACTTATAGACTTGTTCTCTATTATGGATAAGTATGAGATTGGTATGATTAGTTGAGTTTGATCCATGTCTCTGAGCATGCCTATTATTACTCTTCCTCTCTTCTTCTTACACTTGAGGTTACCGGTATACCGTCCATTTCGTAAACTTATTTTGTATACACTGTTGTTGCAAGGACCCCAGGTGCGTTGTTTCTTACTTTCACCTGTGCCTATGGTGTGTATATTCTGCTTACTAGCCTCATATGTGGTTCTGTTGATTTCCCTCTGGGCTAGTTCCTGTGTACCTTTCGTTGATTTCTGTGACTACTTGCTTCTATTCTGTCTATTACTGCGCTTTTATCTTATATGTGCCCAGTCGGCCTATGATACCTACTGGGTACCTTATGCTTCGCATTTGGTGCTCACCCCTACCCCCTGCATCTTTGGGTGCAGATCCTAGCGTGGGCCATCGCGTTAGATCGTTGTGATTCGTGCTTGGAGATCTGTTGGAGACTACTTCAGGCTGAGGGTGAGCTCTTGGCGATCGGAGCTTAGCTTTAGTTTATCTCTTGCTTCATGTACTCTATTTCCATTCAGAGACATCTGTATATATAGTTTTGGTTTACTTGTACTCCATGTATGTAGTTTGGCTCTGTACTATGATACCAGGTCTTGGGGTTTGGTTTAGTTTCCACATATGTATATGTTTATATCTATATTATCTATTTTACTCGTCTTGTTCCCTTATTTGCTAGATAGTAGCCCATTACTAACTGTTCTGGGCTACGGGGATTGGTTCACCTACCGGGGGTTGTAGGTGCCATCTGAGCTACGACGCCTGTGGCGCTAGCCGCGGTGACCTACAGTTGCTTACAAAGGCAGAAAACTCACTAGATTCAAAATTCAATAGCTGGTTCATTTATTGAGGTGTTACGTTAGGCAACCCAATCCATATATGATAAGTTAAGACGAAACATAGTTTGAAAGAGAGACTCAAATATTGTCTATGTCTGAAAAGCCTCTACACATGACATAAGGAGTTGCTAATATAAGACCCTAACAAACTCGAAGTACGAAAGTAAACAGCCATAAACTAACTAGGATCATAACTAGCCCTCAAACTATGAGGACTCACCAACACTGACTGGAAATGGCCTGCGGTCTCTAGCCACATGCCTCAGAGAGGGAAGCTGAATCTGCATCATCAAGAGGATACAGCGCAAAATATGCGTCAGTATTATAGGATGTACCGAGTATGTGAGAAATGCATGATCATGATAAAAACATACTTAAAACATGCTTAAAATGAGCTCGTTCATATAAAGAGATAGCATAAGTGAATATCAAGATATAAGACATAAAACATGAAGTAAAGTCAAGATTCAAGTAGAGTATCATATAACTTCATAGCTTGAAAATAATCATGTGGGAGTTTCTCTTAACTGACATAAACCAAGCTGAGCTACATGGAGTCTAGTGTCATGCACCCATACTAAAAAAGGTTGTTCTAACTGGCCAAGGTAGTACCATGTCATAAGGTTCCTTTCATAAGCCACGGAGGGCAACCTACGGTGGCAACATATCGGTTCCTTTTAGACTTGAGTTATCTAGAACCCTCATAACTCGGTTGTAAATACTACTCCCAAAACATATATAGCATAAGTCTCACATACATGTGACATATCTAGATGTCAAAGCCTGTTCATAAACATGTTCATAACTCGGGTCTTCATACTACTCACGAACCTTAGTTTAGAAAATGATTCATGAGCATTGATGGCACATCAGGTGTCTTATCTTCCATAATAATTCATAACTTGAAAACTTTCATGGCTCTAGTTCAATTTTATAATAACGTATACTTTCAAAGAAAATAGGAACTAGGCATGCACTTGCTTGAATTTTCATGAAAACATGCTATCAAATACCCAATTTACTTGAATCAATTCATGCATGTAGAATTTGCTATAATTAGCCTTCAATTCATGAAATAGGAGTTCACATTAAAAACCCATGCAAAATCATGCAATTTAATAGTGATTTCATAGTAAAATAATGAGAAGACAATTTATAACAAAGCTCATAAGAATTGGGTAAGAACCCTAATTTGAAAGTTCATGAAATCAAAATAGAAATTAGGGGTTTTGGGCACAAGGGTGAAAGGAACCCATTGTTCAATACCCACGTACCTTGATTGAAGCTAACCCAACTTAAATTGAAAAGAAAAGGAGGCTTGAGACTTGGAGATTGAAGGAGTCTTTTTCCCAATTTGGTGGATGAATGAGGGATAATGAGAGTCTTAGGCTAAATGGGGTAGAAACCCTACTAAAAGTGGACAAAACGACCTCACTTAGGAGATAAAAGGGTGTGTAATTACAAAAATACCCCTAGGATTTAATTAGGAAAAGTTGTTAAAAAGGGTCAGCTTCAGGAATCACGAATGGATTCCACGGGTCGTAGACTGAACCACGACTCGTGGTTTCCACTCGTGGTTCCTGGCCAAAAGATCAAGCTACAGAAGGGGGTTCCACAAGTCAACAGGATGAACCATAGAACAAACTACGGTCCGTAGACCAAACTCATCATTTCTGAGTAAATGGGCAGACCTCAGATCAAGTTCCACGAGTCAATAGGACGGTCCGTAGTTCAAACTACAGTCCGTTGACCTGACTCGTGGTTCTTGAGAAATCAATCAGCCCACAGGTTAGGTTCCACGAGTGGACACGATGACCCATAGATTGAACTATGGTCCGTAAAACCCACTTGTGGTTCTCGGACCATAGGCTAATCCTGCAGAAGGCAATTCATGACTCAGTTCCACAGCTCGTGGTTCAAATCACGAACCGTGATTTGGACTCATAATTTCTGGGAACTTAGAATTTTTCAGAGATTTTAACTTAAACAGCTGAAACCAATTCTGGGGTGTTACAGGCTCAGCAAGCCATAAATGACTTGGGGACACAACATGCAAGCTCTAACAGTACAAAGAAGGCGAAAATGCACAAATGATTGGAAGGGTCACTAAATATAAATACGACTAAGTTTGAGTTTTTCTGATCTTTTCACTTTGAGAGCCCTAAGTCTTCTTATGGAAATCTAATTGATTCAAAGTGTTTCTAACACTGTGTGCGAATCTATAACACAATTCTAACCTATGATTATAGGATCTTCAAAGTGATTCTTCTCAAAGGAGTCAAGCATTATGTTTTAAGCGTTCTACGTAAGTCTGGCAACGGAACCGATAGCTACCGATATCGGTACCAGTCTGTAATGGTTCATTACCAGTCCGCTACTGGTCTATCAGTCTCCGGTGGGGGAAGGAGGGTACCAATAGGGGTAGGGGGATGGCCTGGGGGTTTTCAATCGACCACTACCAGTCCAGTTCATACCGGTACAGTTCGTCTACTTCCGGTTTAGGCACCAGAAAAATTTTAAAAAAAATTAATATTAGATTTGTTGGGCTAGCTGTTAGGAAAGACTAGTGGGCCCCACCTAACGGCTATAATAGCCCCAACCCCCCCCCCCCAAAACACTCCCCTACCCCCCTAACTTTATTTAATATCCTAAAGTTTTTTAAATTTCATTTTAGTCCTATTTTTTAACTATAAATGCACCCACCCCTTCATTATTTACTCACACAATTACAAATATTCTTCTTCTTCTACTCTCTCATCTATAATATCTACTACAATCTTTATTAAATTGTTAGTTTTATTAGTTTAATTATTTTAGAGTAATCTTCAAGCTTCAAGTTTCATCTATTAATTTTTGGCTTTTAGTTATACACATCTGCTTTTACGCAGATGTTTGGTACATTCGTTTCATCTCTTTACTTATTTAGTTTTTTGCATTTAATTTTCTTACTTTTAATAGTTTAATATGAATTTCGGTAATAAAAATATTGGTAAAGCTAAAAAATAATTTTTGGTAGGGTACCGGAAAAAAAATAGGTAGTTCTTCTAAATCTAAAACTAGAGAAGTGGCTCAAGTAAGAATCAATATGGATGATTTTACGCATGTCAATGAAACTGCTATTAATATTGATAGTAATACTGAATTAGATCATGAATCATTAAGGATGAGGAGGAGAGGCGAAGGAATAGGGAGGCGTATAAGTTAGCTAGGAAGGAGGCTAAGTTAGCGGTAACGGCAGCTAAAACGGCAGCCTTTGAAAGCTTATACGCGGCTTTAGAGGATAAAGGTGGGGATAAGAAGTTATACAGGTTAGCAAAGGCTAGAGAGAGGAGGACTCAGGACCTTGACCTAGTGAAGTGCATCAAGGACGAAGATGGCAAAATACTAGTAGATGAGGTACTCATTAGGAGGAGATGGCAGTCTTACTTTCATGGACTCTTGAATGAAGGGGGGGACAAAAGCTTTGAGCTGGGAGATTTGGCACACCCAGAGAGGCGTCGGGACTATGATTATGGTAGCCGTATAAAGGTTGAAGAGGTTAAGGTTGCGATTCGTAAGATGCGAAGGGGTAGGGCGACGGGGCCAGATGAGATTCCCGTGGATTTTTGGAAAAGCTCGGGTGAGACAGGTGTGAAGTGGCTAACCGAGTTGTTTGATGGTATTTTTAGAACGGCAAAGATGCCTGAAGCTTGGAGATGGAGCACGATGATTCCTTTGTACAAGAACAAGGGCGATATTCAGAGTTGCAACAACTATAGGGGTATCAAATTGCTAAGCCACACTATGAAGGTCTGGGAGAGGGTAGTGGAGTTGAGGTTGAGACAGATCGTGCCTATTTCAGAGAACCAGTTCGGCTTTATGCCAGGACGCTCGACTACAGAAGCTATTCATCTCCTTAGAAGACTGGTGGAGCAGTACAGGGAAAGGAAGAAGGACTTGCACATGGTGTTCATCGATCTAGAAAAGGCGTATGATAAAGTCCCTAGGGAGGTTCTTTGGAGGTGCTTGGAGGCTCGAGGTGTACCCGTGGCGTACACCAGATCAATTAAGGACATGTATGAGGGGGCCAAGACTCGCGTTAGAACTGTGGGAGGAGATTCGGAGCACTTTCCCGTGTTGATGGGGTTGCACCAGGGATCGACCCTTAGCCCGTTTCTATTTGCCTTGGTAATGGATGTATTGACGCGGCAAATACAAGGTGAGGTGCCATGGTGCATGTTATTTGCGGATGATGTAGTTTTGGTGGACGAGACTCGCGGAGGAGTTAATGCTAAGTTGGAGGTTTGGAGACAGACCCTCGAGTCGAAGGGGTTTAGGTTGAGCAGGACCAAGACTGAATATATGGAGTGCAAGTTCAGTGAGGCGACTCAGGATGATGACGTAGAAGTGAAGCTGGATACACAGGTCATCCAAAAGAAAGGGAGTTTCAAGTATCTTGGGTCTATTATCCAAGGAAGTGGAGAGATTGATGAGGATGTCACCCATCGTATTGGTGTTGGGTGGATGAAATGGAGGCTCGCATCTGGAGTCTTGTGCGATAAGAAGGTGCCTACTAAACTTAAAGGCAAATTCTACAGAGTGGTGGTCCGACCAGCTTTGTTGTATGGAGTTGAGTGTTGGCCAGTAAAGAACGCCCATATTCAAAAGATGAAGGTGGCGGAGATGAGGATGTTGCGATGGATGTGCGGGTTTACTAGGAGAGATAGGATTAGGAATGAGGATATCCGAGATAAGGTGGGTGTGGCGTCGGTGGAAGATAAGATGCGGGAAGCGAGGTTGAGATGGTTCGGCCATGTGAGGAGGAGAGGCACGGATGCTCCAGTGCGGAGGTGTGAGAGGTTGGCTATGGATGGTTACAGGAGAGGACGAGGTAGACCGAAAAAATATTGGGGAGAGGTGATTCGACAGGACATGGCGCAGTTGCAGCTTACCGAGGACATGACCCTAGATAGGAAGATGTGGAGGACGCGGATTAGGGTAGAAGAGTAGTAGGTAGAAGTGGGTATAGGCTAGTAGGTAGGAGTGTTTTTCCGTAGTGTCCCGACTAGTAATCGTAGTGTCACGCTTATAGTCTCTTGTTCTTGGATTCCTTGTGGTAGTATTGTGTGGCAGTGCTCTGTTTCTGTCTGTCTGTCTGTCTGTTGTTTGTTACTACATATTGCTTCCTACCGTCTCTTGTTTTCTTTTATCTTGTTTTATCATGTATCATTGATATGCCCTTTTTAGCCTCTTTTTCTTTCTTTTTTCTTTTTTGCTCGAGCCGGGGGTCTATCGGAAACAGCCTCTCTACCTCACCTCTGAGGTAGTGGTATGGTCTGCGTACACTCTACCCTCCCCAGACCCCACGCTGTGGGAATACACTGGGTATGTTGTTGTTGTTGTTGTTGTTGTAATCATTACAAAGAAGGTTTTGTAATTTCGATGAAGAAATAGATAAAGAAATAGAATTTGAAAATGATAATGATGATTATGATGATGATGAAACAGAGATACCTACTAGTCCCGCTACTGAATTCCCCCCTCCCCCTCCCCCTCCCCTTGTACATCCTAACAGGGCTAAGCCCAAGGCTGAACGTCTTAAAAATCTGTTGTTTGGCAATTTCTTGATCAAAATGAGGATAAAACTCAAGCTACTTGTAGAAAATGTAAACATATTTTGAATCTTAAAACTTTGAGAAAAGAATATGGGACAGGACACTTAAGTAATCATTTGATGGGATGTTGTAAACTTAAATTTTTACAATCTAAGGTTATAGATGATGCTAAAAAAATGGTACTCCCCTTCCAGATACATTTGTAGGAGTAGGGCATTCTAACATGGTTCAATCACAGTTAAACCCTTCTAATGTTTCTGGCCCTAGTACACATCGCACATATAGTAGAGAAAGAGATCTTGAAGAACTAGCTAAAATAATTATTGTTAGTGGCTTGCCTTTTAGTTTAGGTGAAAATCTCAGTTTTATTCATTATATTCAAATAGTGTATAATCCATCTTTTAAAGGTTTTACAAGAAACACAATTAAAAAAACTGTTTTTCATTATCAAGGTCAACATTTTTATTGTCTTCGTCATTTATTTTCCTATAATACTTGTAATGTGGCTATCACTTCTGATATGGTTCGTAGTGTTAATGGTAATGATTATTTTACTATTATTGTCCATTAGATTGATGAAAAATGGAACTTGCAAAAAAGTATTTTAGGTTATAAAGTTTGTGAATATAATAAAATCGGTAGTTACATAGCTCAAACTATTGAAGAAGTTTTAGATTTTTATGGACTTTGTAATAAAGCAATTAGTGTCACCCTAGATAATGATTCTAATAATACAAGTGTTGTTGATAGACTACAATTGGTACTTTGCCCTATTTATAATGATGGTTTTCATATTAGATGTATTGCACACATATATAATTTGATTATTAGAGATGGTATAGCAATGTATAATGGTTGTATGAAAATTGAAATTAATTGTCATTTTATTTTTAAATATCAAACAAAGAGTAGACGTAAGGAATTTGAAGGTCGTTGTATAGAATTGAATCTTCCAATTAAAAAAATTCCAAAATCAGTGCATACTAGATGGAATTCTTTATATGAAATGCTTAAAGTTGCTTATGATTAAAGAATGTCTATACAAATTGTTTGGAATGCTCATAATGTCAATATGGATTATAGAATTACTGAAAATGATTGAAAAGACGTAAAGGATCTTGTAGATTTTTTAAAAGTTCTTATTTAGCTACAAAACAAATATCTTGACTTTATTATCCAACTATTTCTTTAGTTTTACCAAATATATGTGTCATTTCTACTAAATTTGCTAAATTCAAATATATTGAAAAGTTTAAAGAGTCAATTAAGGAAATTATTGAAAAAATTAAAAATTATTTTTTTCCTATTCCTCAAATTTATGTAACTGCTTGTTTATTCAACCCAACTTACAAAGAAATAGGTGCATCACGAATGATTGAAAAAATATATTCAAATTTAGGTATTGAAGATGATGAAGTACCTAATTTGGCAACAGTTAAAAATAGCATAAAATTGAAGCTAGAAAATTGTATGACTTGTATAATTTTGGTAGAATAAATGAAGTAGTACGTAATGAAGAACCTGACACTTCTAGGTGTAGATTTGAAGATAATATTGATGATATGCTAGAAAATTATCTTGGTCTTACTTCTACAGAAAAAAATAATTATGATGAATATTTGAATCAGGGAACGGAAAGTATTAGGGATGCACAAGGCCAACATCAACTTTTAGAATGGTGGAGGAATCGCGACAAGGCATTTAAAAAACTTTGTCTGGTGGTTCAAGATGTGCTAGATATTCAAGCATCTTCAGTAGCTTCGGAAGGAGCTTTTAGTGCAGCAAGATTTCAAATTGGAGAGCATAGGTATTCATGAGCATCACATAGCTTGGAGATATCGATATTGTTTAGAGATTGAATCAATGTCGAGCGAAAGAATTATGGGCGTCCAAATTTACCTGCCCAATTTGAATATGATATAGATAATATTTTGGTAGATAGTAGTGAAGACGGCATGGATGCATTGGAGGAACTGTCACGCCCCGACGCTACCCCCTAGATGTAACAATGTACCTGGGACCGCAAGTGCCCCAAGTTAACCTTTGGTCATAGCAAAACTAAGATAATTATAAGAAAACATAGAGAAAGCATAAATAGAAAGCTAGGCTACCCAATCCATAAATGATAAAGTCAAGATGAAACATAATCCAAAAGAGAGACTCGAATACTATCTATATCTGAAAAGCCTCTACATATGACATAAGGAGTTACTAGGATCAGCCCTCAGGTTTGATTCCACGAGTGAACAGTATGGTCCGCAGAATGAACTATGATCCGTAGAATCCACTTATGGTTCTCAGACTAGAGGTTGATCCTGCAGACTTGAACCACGGGTTCATTCCATAGCTCGTGGTTCAAACCATGGCCCATGGTTTGGACCCGTAATTCTTGGAAAGTTCAAAAAATTTAAGGAATCTAAGTTTAAAAGTTGATTCGAATTCCGGGGTGTTACAATATCTCCTCCTTGGGATCATTCATCCTCGAGTGAAGACTAAGCAAGGAAAACTAGAGACAAAACAGCCCAACCAACGAATAAAACATAAAACTCATGGATAAACATGAACACTGAGCTTTTCAACTAAAACATGATTGAACTAACTTCGGAAAACATGAATGCATGCTAGGATCTTGAGGGAAACTGATGGAATAGAATTGGAGGGATATGCTAAGAAGGAAACTATTACCTCAATCTAAAACTGAATTGGAAGGAAATAGATGAGGGTACTTGGCTTTCATGGTTGCTTCTGCTTCCCAAGTAGCTCCCTCAACTAGCTGATTTCTCCAAAGGACCTTCACCGAAGCGACTTCTTTGTTTCTCAACCTCCAAATCTGATGATCAAGAATCTCCATGAGAACTTCCTCAATATCCTTCACACATACATCCTCCAAAAGGAACAATCAAGGTCGGGTCACCAACACACTTCGTCAACAAGGAAACATGGAAAACCAGATGAATCGTTTCTAAATGTTGGCAACTCCAACTCATAAGCAACACTACCAACTCTCCTTAAAATACGATAAGGACCTACATAGCAGGGACTAAGTTTTCCTTTCTTACCAAATCTCATCACACCCTTCATGGGTGACACCTTCAGAAATACCTAATCATCAACCTCAAACTCCAACTCCCTTCTCCTTATATCTGCATATGATTTCTGTCGACTTTGAGCGGTCTTCAACCTCTCCCTAATGATCTGAACCTTCTCCATAGTCTCATGAACTGGATCTAGACCAATCTAAGCTGCCTCATCTACCTCAAACCGACCAATAGGGGACCTACACCTCTGCCTATAAAGTCCCTCATAAGGAGCCATCTGGATGCTAGAATGGAAGTTGTTGTTGTAGGCAAACTCGATAAGAGGTAGGTGATCATTCCAATTACCTTTGAAATCAATCACACAAGCTCTCGACATATCCTCCAATGTCTGAATAGTATGCTCTGCCTGGCCATCCGTCTGAGGGTGAAAAGTTATGCTAAAATTAACCTGAGTACCAAGACCTTTTTGAAATGACTTCCAAACTAGGATGTAAACTGAGTACCTCTATCTGAAATAATAGACAATGGAACATCATTCAATCTGACTATCTCCCAAATGTAGAGTCTGGCATAATCATCCATTGAATTTGTAGTCTTAACAGCCAAGAAGTGGGAAGACTTAGTCATCATATCCACAATCATCCAAATAGAATCATGTTGCCTATGAGTATGAGGAAATCCAGTAATAAAGTCCATAATGATCGCTTCCCACTTCCAAGTAGGAAGATCAATATCCTAGGTCATACCACCCGATCATTGATACTCTACCTTCACTTGTTGACAGTTGGGACACTTAGCCACAAAACCTGCTATGTCCCTCTTTATTCCATTCCACCAATAGACTTCATGTAGGTCATGGTACATCTTGGTGTCACCGGGGTGAATAGAATACTTGGAGCTATGAGCCTCTGTCAAAATCCGCTGTCTCAACCCATCTATGTCAGGAACACACAATCGACCCTGATATCGAAGCACACCATCTACCTCTTGGGAGAAAACCTCTAACCCCTGCTGATGGACTTCACCCTTCAACTGATGAAAAATAGGATCACTATCTTGATTTTCCTTCACTTCAACTACCAAAGATAATCCGAAACCATTCTGAACAATCACACCACCTTATGTCGAATCCATAAGGCAAACTCCTAGTCGAGCAAGTCGATGAACATCCTTGGCAAATTCCTTCTTTCCTTCCTCAATCGAAGACACACTACCCATGAACAACCTACTAAGTGAATACGCCATGACATTGGCCTTACCCGGATGGTAAACACCACTCATATCATAATCCTTAAGAAGCTCAAGCCATTTCCTTTGACAAAGATTCAATTCCTTTTGAGTGAACACATACTGAAGACTTTATGATCGGTGAACATATCCACATGAACACCATACAAGTAGTGTCTCCAAATCTTCAAAGAAAAAACCACGACCTCTAACTCAAGATCATGAGTAGGATAGTTCTTCTCATGAATCTTAAGCTGTCTCGAAGCATAAGCAATCACCTTACCAAGCTGCATCAACACACAATCCAAACCAATCCTAGAAGCATCACAATACACAACAAAGTCATCTAGGCCCTCGGGTAGAGCCAACACTAGGGCTATGGTCAATCGAGTCTTCAATTCCTGAAAGTTCTTCTCACAAAGATCAGACCACTGACATTTCAACCCAAACCAATCCTAGAAGCATCACAATACACAACAAAGTCATCTAGGCCCTCGGGTAGATCCAACACTAGGGCTATGGTTAATAGAGTCTTCAATTCCTGAAAGTTCTTCTCACAAAGATCAGACCACTAAAATTTAACCTTCTTCTGAGTCAACCGAGTCAATGGGGCAGTAATGTAAGAAAACCCTTCCACAAATCTCCTATAGTAACCAGCCAAACCCAAAAAGCTCCTAATATCAAACGAGGAAGTGGGTCTAGGCCAGTTCTTTACTGCCTCAATCTTTTGAGAATCAACTCAAATACATTCTCTAGTCACAATATGACTAAGAAAAGCAATAGACTGCATCCAAAACTCACACTTGCTAAACTTATTAATTGTCAATCCTTGAGAGTTTGCAACATAACTCTCAAATGGTCTGCGTGCTCCTCTCTACTCCGAGAATATAATAGAATATCATCAATGAAAATAATCACAAAAATATCCAAATATTATTTGAACACACGGTTCATAAAATTCATAAAAGCTGCAGGAGCATTCGTTAGACCAAAAGACATAACCACAAATTCATAATGACCATACCGAGTTCTAAAGGCTGACTTCGAAATGTCACGCTCTCTAACATAAAGTTGATGATAATCGGATCTAAGGTCAATCTTGGAGAAGTAGCAAGCACCCTGAAACTGATCGAACAAGTCATCAATCCTAGGAATGGGATACTTATTCTTGATTGTGACCTTGTTCAACTTCCGATAGTCGATACACATTCTGAGGGAACCATCTTTCTTTCACATGAATAAGACTATAGCACCCCATGGAGAGATGATGGGTTGAATAAAACCCTTATCAAGGAGGTATTTCAATTGATATTTCAATTCTTTAAGCTCCACGGGAGCAATTATATAGGGAGGAATAAAGATAGGATGCATATCTGGAAGAGGATCTATTCCAAAGTCAATCTCCCACTCGGGAGGAACTCTGGGAAAATCTTCAGAAAATACTTCTGGAAATCATTCACAATAGGAACTGACTGGAGGGATGGGGTTTCGAACTCCGTGTCCACAACTCGAACTACATAATAAACATAACCATTAGAAATCATCTTTCTAGCCTTAAGATAAGATATGAAATGACCCTTCGAGGATCGAGGACAACCTCTCCACTCTAAGATAGGTTCATTTGGAAACTTAAAACTGATAACCTGAGTATGACAGTTAACGGAGGCATAGCATGCATACAACCAATCCATACCAAGAATAACATCAAAATCGGTCATCTCCAACTCTACTAGATACGTTGAAGTGACTCTATAAGGGACTGAGATGGGGTAATTTTAGTAGATTCTTTTGGCTAGGACTGACTAACCAACATGAGTGGAATCACAAAAGGGTTTTAAGAGCCGATCAGGACTAATCTCGAACTTGCAAGCAACATAAGGGGTAACAAAAGATAAGAAGGCACTGCAATCCAATAAAGCATACACATCGAAAAAAAAGACTTTCAACATACCAGTAATAACGTCCAGTGAACTCTCCTGGTCCTGGAAAGAGGACATGGCATAAAGGAAGTTCTGGCGCTGACCACCAAAACTAGAAACAGTGCCCTGCTAGGCCGATCGACCTCCTGGGGCTGCTGGAGTAGACTGAGTCCTACTACCTCGCTGTCCCTTCTTAGCTGAAGGGAAATCCTTGATATTGTGTCCAACCTTACCACATCCAAAGCATCCACCTGAACCATCTAAACACTCACCAAGATGACTCTTACCACACTTGTTGCAAGAAGGGTAAGGGGTCCCCTTTGCAACACTCTCCTGTAAAAAAGAACCAGGTCCTCTACCAGTCTGATCATGATGAACTCTGGGGGCCTGGTAGGAGCACTAGCTGAAGAATGAACAGGCCCTGATGATTTCTTCTGAAATGAAGAGCGATGTCTACCTCCGGACCTCCGATGGCCAAAACCTAAACTCTCCAATCTAACCCTATTGTTCTCCCTTGCCATCTCCCTCAACTTATCTCCCTCAATCTGATGGGCATGAGTCATAAGTCGAGAAATATCCATGTCACCCAAAAGCATCACGGACCTATATTCCTTCTTTACCAAATCTGATACTCCGTAAATATACTTACTCATCTCATCCCACGGATCAGCCACCATGGAAAGAGCATACATAAAAAGTTGGGTGAACTTTAATATGTACTCCTGAACTGACATAAAACCTTGCCTCAAATTCATGAACTATTCGGCCTTAGCTTGCCTCAACTCCCTCGAGAAAAACCGGTCAATAAAGTCCCTCTCGAAGCATTCCCAAGTCATAAGGACCACATCTCTAGCCCTAGCATATTCCCACTGAGTGTACCAAATATTAGCAACATCCTTGAGTTGATAGGAAGCTAGCTCGACACCCCCGAAACTAAACTTGCATCACACCAAAGATCTTCTTCACCTCATCCAAGAAATTTAGCGGATCCTCACCAACTTTTGAACCCCAAAACTCAGGTGGGTTCATGCAATAAAGTCTCGAACTCGACCCTCTACTCCACCTTGAAGGTGGACTGGGATAGGAGCCTGTTGATTAGCCTGAGCAGCCATAGTCTAAGCTAGCATGTGAATGGAATTCCTGAACTCCATATTTGTGACCTCGGGGTCGGGAATTGAAGGATCAACATTTTGGGTGGCTCTTCAAGGCATGGAACGGTGAGGAGACGTAATCTGAAATGCATAAATAATGGATTAGAGGAGTAATAGAGTTAAACTCTATCGCACGATATTGATCAAGAAAGAAGTGAAGTTTTTTCTAAGACACCTCGTAGCTTCCCTCTCATAAGTGTGGCGCGCTTCACACACATGAATGAGACTCTACTCGATGCGACTTTCAAACACCCTAGGACTCTTGAACCTGAGGCTCTGATACCAAGTTTGTCACGCTCTAAGGCTACCCCCTAGGCGTAATATGGGACCCAGGACCACAAGTGCCCCAAGTTAACCCTTGGTCATACCATACTCAGATACTCATAAGAAAACATAGCGGGAGTATAAATAAAAAACTAGGCAACCCAATCCATAAATGATAAAGTCAAGATGAAACATAATCTGAAAGAGAGACCCGAATACTATCTATGTCTAAACTGTCATAAAGAGTTGATGGGACAAGACCCCAACTAACTCGAGAATCTGAAAGAAAGATAAACAAAATAACTAGACAGATGCTAGTCCTCGAAGGATGAGGACTCACCAACAACTATCTGGATAACCGGTGTTGTCTAGCCATGAGACTGAGAGAGAGAACCTGAATTTGCATCATCAAGAGGATGTAGCACAAGATATGCGTCAGTACTATAGGATGTACATAATATGTGAGATATGCATGAATATGGTAAAATCATACTTAAAACATAATTAAAAACTGGTTTCATGCATTATAAGAGAAATCATAAGATAACATCATAATTTGAACATAAAACTGAGAAATAGAAGAGCATAAGACATAAAGCTTTCATACAGAAGTTTCTCTTAACTGACATAAATCATGATGAGCTACATGGAGTCCGGTATCATACACCCACACCAAAAAAGGTTATCCTAACTGGCCAAAGTTAGAACCTTATCTATCAGGGTCTTGTCATAAGCCACAGAGGGTAAACTATGGTGGAAACGTAGTTTTGGGACTTAAGGGTACGCAAAAGCCCAGTCTAACTAGGTGCTAAATACTACTCCCAAAATATACATATATCTAAATTCATACTTGTGATATATCTAATATCAAATCTATTTGAAAAGCATAAGGACATATTTAATGCCATGCAATTCACATATCATAAGTCTTAAAACTTAGTATAGCCATAATTCAAAACATACTTTTCTTTCTAAATTCATAGCTTGAAGAATTAGGCATGCAATTTCATAATACATAAGGTCATGTTATCTAACATGCCAACTTTCACTTGAAAACATGCAATATAATGGAAATCATGCTAGAAGTCATCTTTAATACATGAGCTTTTGAAATCAACTAAGAAACTTCAATTAAATCATATATAAGTAATAAGAAACCATGAATTGATGCTTAGAAAGAAGACACGTAACTTTTCCTCAAATTTGAGTAAGAACCCTAATTTCACAATTTCACAAATCAAAGTAAAACATGGGGGTTTGGGCATAAGGGTAAAAGGATTCCCTTATTGTATACCCACATACCTTATTGAAGCTTGCTTGATCTAAGATGAAAAGAAATGGAGGCTTGAACTTGAAGCTTGAAGGAGTTCTTTTTCTCTTTTGGTAGATGAATGAGGAATAATGAAAGACTTAGGCTAATAAGAGTAGAAACTCGACTAAAGTGGCCAAAACGACCTCACTTAAGAGTTAAAAGGATGGGTAATTATAGAAATACCCCTGGGATTTAATTAGAGAAAATCTATTTAAAACCTTGGCTTCAGGTTCCACGGACCATAGAAGTAACCACAGTTCGTGGATTGGATTCGTGGTTCTTGAGCCCAAAATTTTAGCTGCAAATCAGATTCTACGGTTTAACAAGATGACTCATGAAAACTTCCACGAGTCGTAGAACCCACTCGTGGTTCTTGGGGAATTGACTGCCCTCAGTCTGAGTTCCATGGGTGGTTTCCATGACCCGTAAAACTAATCACGACCCGTAGACTCCACTCGTGGTTCTCAGACCAGAGGTGGGAGATGCAGAAGGGTTTCCACGAGCCTATTCCACGGCTTGTGGTTTAATCCACGGCTCATGGTTTGGGCTCGTAATCCCTGGAAAGTCAGATTTTTCAGGGTTCTAAGTTTAAAAGCTGAATAGAATTTCTGGGTTGTTACATTAACTCAGATACTCCTCCACTTTATCTTTCTCTCTCTTCTCCCCTTTCTCTACCCCCAATAATAAAATTAACAAATCTATTTGTAGTGAATCCATGTCGTTCTTCTTCCTTTCTTGGTTCATCCTTCTTTTCTCTTCCTCCAAATTTGACAAAGCTTTTAACTTTCTATGTAAATTTGACAAAGCTTTCAACATATGAAAAATTATCTCACCGTTAACTTTTCCAGGCTTTTTGCTCCATCGATAATGAAACAACCATTCAAAAGGGAAGCGACTACAATCAGCATTCACTTCAATTGCAAATTTTGTAACCTAGAAATATCATCTCCAAAAGCTAGCCATGAGGAAAACATTCTTATACAAATGATAAGTGATCGCATTAGCCAATTTTGATCCAAAAATTATAGAAAATAGTGAACAGAAAAAAATATTATTGTCCTCCATCATCGAATTATTGTTTTGCATTGTGATTTCTAGCGAACCTCCCTATTGATTCGACAAGTGCACTTTGTGAATTTTTTTTGCATGGAGATTAATGAGAAAGTGAGATTTGATTGAGATTTGGTTAAAATTAATAGAGAATAAATGGGAAAAGTTCCATTATTATCGTTAAAACTTTCATCCGGATAACAGATGGCGAGGTTTGCCGGCGATGGAGACTGAAAACTGGTTGAAAAGTGATTTCCCCTTTTCAGATACATAAAATTATCAAACTCAAATACACAGAAACATGAAACTATGAAACTCAGATACACAAATACATGAATTTATGAAACTCAGATACACATATACATGAATTTATGAAACTCAGATACACAGATACATAAAATTATAAAACTTACATATATAAATACATTAAATTATAAAACTCAGATAATACATGAAATTATGAAGCTCAGATACACAGATACATGAACATGTATCCAGAAGATTCAATTTTAGTGGTATAAAGTGTAATATTGAAAGCTAGTGTTTAAGTGAGTAATTAGCTCCTACACTAGTGGATTTTCTGTTGTTTATCCTCATTAATAAGGCCCAAACTATAGTCATTTATGAAAAGGTATCTTACACAAATGTACCGCGTAAAAACAATTCAGCTAAATGATCGCATATATATATAATGTATTTATATTTTATAAATAGTGTATAATTATGTATATAAGATGTATATATATATATACACACACACATTGTTATACAATACTTACACATTGTTATATAATATATACTACTATATCTATATTGTATAAATAGTGTATAACCATGTATATATGATGTATAAACAATGAATCCATACTGTTATATACAAAACCAAATAACATCAATCGGGTTGTCTTCTTCATCACCTATTATGTTGCTCGAATCGGTTTACAATATGTTTTCTTCATCAACTATTTAGTTTCTAAAATCAGTTCGAAACATTCTTGTTCTTGTGAACCTTACCCAAGATCTTCACGAATACTTCCGCAATCTGCTTCTATGACTCGACTATCATCTCGTTATGCTTCATTTATTTCAATTCTCTTCTACTCCACTTCTTTTGCCATTTACATCTTATTTTCTCCATTTTCATGAACCCTTCACCTAATAATTTAATCGATAAAACCATTTCTTCCACCACATATCTCCCGCTCTTCACCCCTACAATACCTATTTGGAATCCTAGTAGAAAAGTTAATCTTTTCAAAAAAAAATTGCACCTAACGCATCATTGAAAATGAAATTTGGAGGTGAATCTTCCAAAGAATTTACACATTTTTTCATATTGATCTTTAATTTCAATA
The DNA here is from genome assembly GCA_003996215.1 of Jaltomata sinuosa. Lineage (NCBI taxonomy): Eukaryota > Viridiplantae > Streptophyta > Magnoliopsida > Solanales > Solanaceae > Jaltomata > Jaltomata sinuosa. The sequence goes on along the minus strand of QJPP01001750.1, from coordinate 457,492 downwards.
AATTCTGATCAATTATAATTTTCAGAGCATACCCATCACCAGAAACAACAAAAACCCCTTGTTTCTCGATAATTTGTTAATTATGGATCTAATTGCTATAACAATGGTACCATTTTCCATGGCGTCCATGTTGTCAAAGAAGAACCAAGATGAAAAAACCTATCGTTGGAACTTAAATTTGTTTTTTGTGTAAGAGACTAAGGAAGAGGTCAGATTATTTGATAGAGAGAGACGAAGAAGAAAAAAAAAAGGAGGAAAATAAGACTAGATGTATTTATCTAGTAATGAAGTAATAATTGACTTATTGTAATGACATGTTCTGTTGTTACATTGAAATAAGGCATAAGTACCTGGCTAGAAGGTCCCTAAGGCGAGGTTTGAAAATCTCAAGCTAGGGTGAGCTTAGATGAAATTATAAAGTATTATGCCTTGAGGTAATTCGTGTTTCATGTGATGGCGTATGGTAGTGTGGTGTCTATTTTTGGATAGTCAATTGCCATAGGGTTCCACAAAAAGTTTCAGGATGAGAATAGGAGTCAAAGAACTTTGAATATGAAAGTTGTCGCATCAGGAATAATTCGTGGTGTCTATAAAATAATGTGTGTTGTGAAATGAGGGTCTAGGATCGAGACAGTGGTGTTCTAGAAATTGCCTTTTGCTTCAATTAGAGGACTCTTCATCTTGATGGTCCATCGTGATGAACAATCCTCGTTGCGATGACCCATCACGATGAAGAAAGTGTCCATTGTGACGAGGAAATAATACAGTATACCTGGCAGCCTACAATTTTTAGAGTTATTTCCCTCATTATTCAATTCCATTCTAGAGCTTCAAGAAGTGGGTTTTCCAAGAAAACTAGGGAAATCTTCATTGTTTGAGGTAAGTAATATGTAGAACTCTTTGTTTATTGATTATTAATCTTCCTTAGACCTTGGGAGGAGAATTAATGGTGGAATTCTTGCATTTAATCCCCACAAGTATGAACTTGGGGAAGATCCTATGGGTATGTATGAAATCACCTAGAATTGATCCTAAGATGTATATTTTGATATTCTAGCATGAAATTGATTGTATTTAACTTGATTAAAGCTAGTAGGAAAGCTTGAGTTACATAAAGGTGAGATCTTTAGGCATAAATAGGGCTAAAAGGGAATGAACTTGATTAGAAACCTTTGATTATTGATTCTATGAATATAATGAGTCTAATTAGTGATTAATTAGCCCTTGGGGAATGCTAGGAACCTTGTTTAACAGGTAAAATTGTTGGGTTTGATTCCCAAGGCCTAAAATGAAGGGTAGATGATTAACTACTCCTATATTATTGTTGTTTATAGACTTTGATCACTTTGAGGTGTTAAGGGGAGGCAAGACCATCATGAATTAGCTTGCGGGTATTGATTCTTCACTCGAGGTAGGTTATGGTTTGAATTGGAGTTAAGACTCACTTTATTTCATGTTATGTGGTGGAGCTGTGTAACTTGTGGTTGGTCTTTGTACATGTTTAAATTATATGTATTTTTTCGTTATGCTTGTATGAATAGACTGGATGAATAAGAAGTGATAAGTGAGCACTACTTCTAAGGCTGTCATGGATCCTCCACAAGTTTTTATCCTTCTTATGGACAATGGAACTCTCTTATTTTATTGCTTTAGTATTTGTTGGATATCTTAGATGATGTTGGTTTAAAGTTCTGGACAATGACTTTTAGTTCTTGGAGATGTTTTAGTTGTTTAATTCTACATTGTTTCTTATATTATATTAGAGGGTTACTATTTATCTATAATTCAGGTTGGTTTACTTAATTACACTTCTAAAACTGGTTAAGTGTAAGACTAAGGTTTGGGTTGGTTAGTTCTCCCACCAAAGGGTTAGTGTGGTGCCAATCATGGCCCATTTGGGTCGTGACAAAGTTGGTATTAGAGCCCCGAGTTCATTAATCTCATCATACCAGAATGAGTCTAGTAGAGTCTTGCAAAATAGTACAGAATGTATGTACTTCTCTGTAGGAGGCTATAGGACTTTAGGAAACCTTAACTTCTTTCATTCCTCATACTATAACTTGATTTCAATTGGTATCTGGTGATCAAATTTAGTATCTAACTCTTTCACTCTTATTCTCACAAATGGTGAGAATACATGCATCCGAGGCCAGAGTAGCAGTACTTGAGCCAATTGTTAAGGCTACAGTTCATGGTAGGGGCAGAGTTAGAGGTAGAGCCAGAGAAAGGAGAGGAGGTGCACTAACCAAGGATGGAGCTTGAGTTGTAGCTCTGTCTCACAAAAGGTCAGAATCTCCTCCTCTGCAAAAAAAAATATCTTAAAAGTTATGGTAGATGAAGAGGTTCAAGTTAAGCATAAAGAGGTTGCAGAACCAGGCTAGGGTATAGGCACACACCCAATTCAGGAAAGTGTAATGCAGGTCCCATTGTAATCTTAGGTGACCTAGTATATTTTGAGCTTCCTTAGTGGATTGGTAGGGAATGAGGCTACTCATGCGGTTCCCATTACCTATCATCTGATGAACCAGCATGGTGCAGCTATGGCTCCGCAATTAGACACTTCTTCTAAGAAAGGTATATTTCCATGAGTGGTGATAGGCCCTGTGATGATGGGTGGTGAACACAAGCTCTTCTGAAAATATGTGAAAATGAGTCCCCCAGTATTTCATTGATTGAAATCTGAGGATGCCTATGAGTTCATCATAGACTGACATGAGAGGTTGCATAGGATGGGCATTATTGAGAGGCATGGTGTAGATTTTATTTCATTTCAGTTTCAAGGGGATGCTAAGATGTGATGGAGGGAATTCGTGGAGTGCATTCCTACTAGAGTGCTCCCTGCGACTTGGAGTCACTTCTATCAGGTCTTTCTAGAGAGGTATATTCCCCAAACTTTGAGGGACACGAAGAAAGATGAGTTTGCAAATATTGAGCTTATGAAACTCACTTCCATGCCTTGGCTCATAACTCCTCTCAGCTGATTAATATAGAGGAAGAGTAGATCTGCCATTTTGTGATGGGTCTGAATACAGGGTTGATGATCTCTACTTTGCAGGTAGCATCGTTGAGCAAGTCGTTTCAAGAAGTTGTTGAGTTTTTAAAGAATGTCAAAGGGGTAAATCAAGAGAGTCAGGAAAGGATGGCTTCAAAAAAGCCCTGATCTAGGGGCAGTTACAGTGGGCTGTTTTTTATGGTTCAGGATTCATGGGATACCCTATGTACCCCATTCGCTCATTGGCATAGGTTTCTATTGGGGTTCCATCGGGGTACAGTCATCCTTCATTAGATTTCGGTGGGTATCTTACTCAGTTGGCTATATCTCAATGACCTACTTTTGACCGGGCCTGTTATTAGTGTGGTGAGCTTTGTCACTTGAGGAGGAACTATCCTTGTCTTTGATAGGTAGCGAAGTAGAAGTCTCCTAGAGCTCTGGTTTAAGCTCGTAAAGGTAATGGTTATGGCAGAGATCGTCCACAGAGTGGTAGAGGTGGTCAAACTATAGGTAGGGGTGGCATTCAACCCAACCAATTCAACCCAACCAAGGCAGTGCATAGGCGGGTGATAAGAATCACTTTTATTCTTTACCGAGTAGACTAGAGGCAGAGGCTTCAGGTGTGGTGATTGCAGGTACAATTCTTGTCTGTGACCGCATGGCTTCAGTTTTGTTTGACCCTGGGTCTATTTTTTCTTATGTGTTTACTTGATTTGCTGAGAGTTTTGATATGTTATGTGAATCCTTTGATCCTGTTGTTATTGTATCTAGTCTAGTAGGGGATTCTTTAGTTGTGGATAGGGTCTTCTGAGCTTGTCCTTACATATTTGTGGGGCGAGAGACCTTACCTGATTTAGTGATCCTTGACCTGGTGGATTTTGACATCATCTTGGTAATGAGTTTGTTGTCTCCGCATCATGTTATTTTGGACTCTCATGCTAAGACAATGGTTATGGCTATGCCTGGGTTGGGTAGGTTAGAGTTGGAGGGTAATTATAGTCTGGCTCCAATAAGGTTTATGTCCTTTCTTAATGCTCAGAGTCTTATGGGGAGGGGATGTTTAGCTTTCCTAGCTCATCTTTGGAACACTAGTTCAAAGGTCCCAGCTATTATGTTGGTTCTGGTAGTGTGTGAGTTCTAGGAGGTGTTTCCTACAGATCTTCCTGGTATGCCACCTGACCGAGATATTGAATTTCGCATTGACTTAGAGCCAAACACGCGTCTTATATCTATTCCCCCTATAGGATGGCCCCGACAGAGTTAAGAGAGCTTAAGGCTCAGGGGCAGGAGTTACTTAGTAAAGGTTTCATCCATACGAGTGCCTCTATGTGGGGTGCTCTAGTGCTATTTGTTAAGAAGAAGGATGGAAGTTTGCACATATGCATAGATTATAGACAGCTGAATAAGGTTACTATCCGTAACCAGTACCCTCTCCCTCGTATTTATGATTTGTTTGATCAGATACAGGGAGCTCCAGTATGCTAATCAGCACTAATCTTGAACTTTCAAGCAACATAAGGGGTCACAAAACATAAGAAGGCACGGGGGTCCAATAAGGCATAAACATCGAGCGATAAGACTTTTAATATACCAGTAATAACGTCTGGTGAACTCTCATGGTCCTGTCAAGAGGACATGGCATAGAGGTGGTTCTAGGGCTGACCACCAGAACTAGAAGTAGTGCCCTGCTGGGCCGGTCGACCTCCTGGGGCTGCTGGGGCTGCTGGGGCTGCTGGGGCTGCTGGGGCAGACTGAGTCCTGCTACCTCCCGTCCCTTCTTAGTTAAAGGGCAATCTCTGAGCTTGTTTCCAACCTAACCACATCCAAGGCATCCACCTGAACCAGCTAAATATTCACCAAGATGACTTCTACCACACTTGTTGCAAGAAGGGTAAAGGGTCCCCTTTGCAACACTCCCCTTCGAATAGGAACCAGATCCTCTACCCGTCTGATCATGATGAGGCCTGGGGGCCTGGGTAGGAGCACTAGCTGAAGAATGAATAGGTCCTGATGATATCTTCTGAAACGAAGAGTGATGTCCGCCTCCGGACCTCTGATGGCCAAAACCTGAACTCTCTGATCTAACAACCCTCTTGTTGTCCCTTGCCATTTCCCTCAACTTGTCTCCCTCAATCTGATGGGCATGAGTCATTAGTCGAGAAATATCCATGTCGCCCAAAAGCATCGCGGACCTACACTCCTTCTTTACCAAATCTGATACTGCGTAAACATACTTACTTATCTCATCCCACGGGTCAGCCACCATGGAAGGAGCATACCTAGAAAGCTGGGTGAACTTCAACCCGTACTCCTAAACCGACATAGAACCTTGTCTCAAATTCACGAACTCTTCGGCCTTAGCTTGCCTCAACTCCCTCGGGAATAATCGGTCAAGAAAAGCCCTCTCAAAGCTCTCCCAAATCATAGGGACCACATCTCTATCCCTAGCATCTTTCCACTAATTGTACCAAATGTGAGCTATATCCTTAAGATGATACAAAGCTAGCTCAATACCATCAATGCCAACCACTTGCATAACACCGAAGATCTTCTTTACCTCATTCAAGAAATTTTGCGGATCCTCACCAACTTTCAAATGTCAAAACTCAGGTGGGTTCATGCGAATGAAGTCTCGAACTCGGGCCCTAACTCCACCTTGAGGGTGGACAGGGATAGGAGCCTGAGCGGCCATAGTCTGAGCTAGAATATGAATAGCATTCCCTCCTCTCTCTTATTCGTCTCTCAACAGACGACAACAAAGACACCACCCATGACTCTCCGTCCAAAGCCAGCTCCAAACAACAACAATTAGCAGCTCCAAACGACTTCAATCTCTGAGAAATCGTCAACCCTCCGTTAGTTTCCCCTTCATCTCTATTTGTTGGTATAAAGGGTGAGTTGTTCATCGTCTAGAAGCACCCAGAAGCTCACAGGTGGCGTCCTCAATGTTTCAATCCCTGAAAACATGGTGGATGATCCTCAATATCATTGGTGTGTGATCGATTTTGTACTTCCAGGTACACACGCGTCTCAATCAGGAGAATTGGTGATTTTGGATTTCAAAATCCCCCAACCCTTATCCTAAATTCCCACTCGTTTTCCCCCCATTTTCACCCCCGAAACCTCCTATATAAACCCCTCTTTGTTTACTGTTGAGAGTGAGTTTTCGGATAGCAAAAATCCTAGAGAGTCTTTTCTTTGATTTTTGGGGAAATCTGAGAATTCAAGTCGAAACAAGCACTAAACGCTTTGATAGTTTCTGGGTCTTGGTCTTATATTTTTGAAAAGGAAAGCTCGAGTCCATCGGGAGGTCGCTCAAGAATCTCGACTCGTCGTTCCAGTCTTGCTACCCAGAAACAGTCCAATGGACTCCCACACCTGTGTTTCTGATGGGCAAAGCCCAATCTCGAGTCAAAACTCATGTCGAGTCCAAAGGATGGATTAATATGCAAAGAAACAGGCTGGTATACACTCATATACACCAGTATATAGATGATATATGGTCGTATCTAAGCCAAGGGAGCTGGTATACAAGTTCAAGAAGGAGGAAAGTAGGAAAGGAAGCTAATATACAAGTCTCGGGAAGCAAAGATACAAAGTATATAGCTGGTATACAACAGTATACACAGCTGATACAAATCAAAAGTGGAAAGTTCAGTCCAAAAGCTTTGGACAGATTTTAATGGGCCAAAGCAGGGGCCCAAATCTCAAACCCTTCTTTATTTCCATGTATTTATTTGAATAATTTGTATTAACTAACATTTATTTTAAATAAATTCCCTAGAGTTGCTATTTCAATTTTATCTTCGATTTCTCCTTTTACGTTTCATTAACTTAGATTTTTTTATCAAGTTGCCTTGTTAAAAATAGAATAAAATATGAACTTTTGTCAATTACCTTCAAAGAATAAAAATGGACTTTCCATAGACATGAGAGAATTTTCTTAAAAAATCATTTTCTTTGAATATCCACTTTTCGTTGAATTAGCTTGAAGTAATCTCCTCGTTTATTTAAGATTAATATTTTCCTCTAAGCTTTTATTACTTTCAATTTTTGTAGAATAAAACCACCATTTTCAAACGCTTTTATTCAAAATCACTTGTTCTCATACAACATTATCACTTTTAGGACTTGTTCAAATCTCTAAAAAATATTCTTTAAATAAAGCTTCCTTTAGTTGGTTGAAATATTTTTAAAGTTAACAACTTTTGATTCTCACCAATTTTTTCTTGAATTAAATTTATTTCACATCTCTTCTTTCAAAATATAGGTTTTTTTTCAATACTTTAATAAAATAAACCTTTTTTAGACATCCTTGACTCAAAAAGAGACTTTTCAATTTGAACCTTTTAATAACCTTTTGTATGGAATTCGCTTTAAATTAAACTTTCTTAAAGTCGAATCTTTTCAAATGAATTTTCTTTAGTTGAAATAAAAAATTTCGCCTTGAATTAATTAATAATATTTTTTGCTTAAATCATTTTTCTCAAATATTATTTTTTTTTAGAAAAATTGTCATCTTTATTTTAGTTAGTCAAAATTATTTTGGTCAACCATTTTTAAACGGATATTCTTAAGTGCCTTAAAACTCTTCTTAAGACGGTAGTTGAACCCTTACCCATTTTCTCTAATTTTAAAGATTTATTTCTACTTTTAAGTCTTTGAAATTCTTTTAAGTTTTCTTGATTTCTTTATAAAAATTAAGTGGCGACTCTATTTGTTTTAGAAATATTTTGAAATTTTCTTTAGAGTTTTGAAATAATTTCCAAGTGTCAAAAATCTTGTTTTTTATTTCCTTATTTTAAATAACAAAAAAATCTGAAAAGGGATAAAACAGAAATGGCGACTCTGCTGGTGATTTACTTAGGTTCTAACCAAAATTTGGACTATTTTGACTAACTTTATGTGACTAACTATTCGAAATATTGTAATAGCTAGTAAATTTCAATTATATTTGCTTATGTATTTATTTATCGCAAATATATTATCATTGCATTTCATGACATCTTTCACCACATGGCATGCGATTTTATTTATATTTTAGGAAGGCTCACGATTCCGTGGCCTTTCACCATAAATAACACTTTCTCAGAGATACGATAATTTACAGGTACGTCATGCGTCCAATGGCTATCGTATTTCCAACCCAAGTTGGCCGCTTGGGACCCGGTCTATTTCGAAGAAAGCCCACTCTAGACACCTAGCGTAAAGCTAAACCAAAATCCAATTTTTAGGCATTGGCCTAGGATGACCCAATACCTATGGGGTAGTGGGCCCATTAAAAAGACCATCTTGCGTCTATTGACCACGAGTCAATTACAGACGATCATCCCTTATATGTTTAATTGAAGGATGTGATGTTGGATTGTATGAACCATTGTCCCTCGGGGTGGGGAATATTTAGGTAGTTTCTCTCATTGCAATCAAAAGAAGATATCCATTCAAAAGGCATTAGGAAATTTCAAGAAGTTCGAGAATGAAGAACCCACGAAGGCCTAGTCTAGGATTATACCCCTGCATAGGACTGATATTCAATGTACATCCCTTATTTTGTACCCCCATTTGATTTATCAATTTGCATATAATATATCTTTTGGGGCAATGGAACATCTTACAAATGGCACACATCCTTCAATTCGTTAGGCCCACCTTAGGCATAAAAGATCACATATCTATATAGGACGCGCTTTAAACTATTATGCGATATAACTATCTTATGTGCTATGTGTGTTGCTCAAATCAAAGGTGAATTGATCCACTCCTATTTGAACATTTTAGAACCCATAGGCAGAATAAAAGCCCACCGTGTAAATCCGACCAAAATCGCTCTTGGAATTCTTCAAATTTCCCCAGAAAAAATCCAAAGACTTCTTAAAACCCTTTTAAGTCTTGCTCGAAAAACAAACTTACCCTCTCCGAACTACATCCTTTCAGGGCCCGTCCCCTATCTTTAAGAAATTTTCATTTTTCCACTTTGACAAGGATGTCAGAAAGTTCGAAAGGTACAACAAACGAAGATGCTACAAGATCAACAAGTCAACCTTTCTGATAAAATCTACTTATCCAAAATCGATGGGCAAAATCCTGTCCATCGAGACTTTAAATCAAAATTACCCATGGATCAATTTTCTTTGATGAAAAGCAACTTTATGTGTTTTCTTGTGTGTTTATTTTTTATTCGAATTATCTTGTATTGTTTATCACTACGGGATCTAACATATTGGCCTTTGAGTTGTTTTTCATTTCAACAGGTAAAAGAAACTGATTTGTGTTAACAAAACTGGCCGGACATACCTGCTTCACCCGCTCAAAGGCACACATAGATTCCTCCTCTAACCCTTGCTTTTCTAAAGGAAAAATGACTGATAGTGAAGAAGAGAACGCTTTGGCCGTGAGAGACAGTATTATTGATGAACAGAGTGAAATGATTGCCAAACTGGTAAGGAAGCTAGAGAAGATGCAAGAAGAGGTATAGAAAGCCAAAGGATATGGCGAGTTTGGCTATCGCCGCTAATACCCCGACTCTGGGTAACTCCCAAGCCCCTCTCCAAATCCCTCCACTCAATTCTCCGTTAACTGAGAATCGTCCAGGGAATATCCCTCCTACCTCCACACCCAAGCCTTCCAACAAACCTCTCTCCAATAACCCTTCCCATATCGGATCCTCGTACCAAATCCATACTCCTCCTGTCCAGCACACTAACCAGAGCAACAACCCGCATGCCTACAATCCATAAAACCTCTCTCCAAACTACCAAAATACGCCACCAAACACCTACAACTCCCAGAATAACCATCCCAATATCACTAACCCACACAACTATACCACCATATACCCAAATGCCATTCCACATGTCCAGCCTCTGCCTTTCCAGAAGATGCCACCTACAACTTTCCACGCTATGGTAGAACCATGCACCGCTCTCCTAGAAAGCCCCGAGCTTGACCACTACAAGGAGAAAGAGAAAGAGTTGAGGGCCACAGAGAAGAAACATGATTATGACATGGCGCATATGAAAGAGGAGATAGCCAGGATCAAGAAGTTTTGAGGGTCGTCTTATGAGAAAGGATATGACTACGATGACCTCTATATCCATCTAGAGATGGACCTGCCAAATGGATTCAATATTCCCAAGTTTGAGACCTTCAACGGTGTTGGAAATCTTGAAGCCTATTTAAGAAGCTATTGCAACCAAATGGTCAGTGCCCAGAAGAATGACGCTTTGTTTATGAAGCTCTTCAGCCAAAGTCTGAGCGGAGAGGCTTTAGAATGGTTCACCTCTCAGGAATTGAAGAAATGGTCTAGGTGGAGTGATCTAGCCAGAGACTTCGCTTAAAGGTTTGCATATAATGTGGAAGTTATCCCGGATCGGTATTCTCTTGGGCTTATCAGGCAGAAATCGAATGAGGACTTTAGATATTATGCCTATCGATGGAGAAAGAAAGCGGCGAGAGTTCGACCTTCTATAACCGAAGAAGAGATAAGCACAGTGTTTATGTGCTCTCAAGAGTCGTAGTTCTACGACAAAATGATATCAGCAGTTAAAGCAAAATTCACCGATCTAGTTAAGATTGGTAAAATTGTTGAAGAAGGTCTTCGTAGCGGCAAAATTGCCAAGGCCTCGACATCCTCATGATCGATTCCCAAGAAAAAGAGGGAAGAGGTATATTTAGTTTCCTCCAGTCCTAGCACGAAACCGAAGAAGCCCTTTGGAGCCAACCATAAAAAATCACTTGTTCCAACAGCCCCTCCCCGAGATCCTCAAAACCCTCATTTTCTATACTCAGCCTATTTACCAAGCTCCACAACCAAATGTGCAATCCACTTACCAAGCTCCTCCCCAAAACTTTCAAGTGTATCATAAGGCTCCCGAGAACCAGAACAATCCCCAAGTTCCTCCCCCCGCTAATATCAATCTCCCTCATCCAAATCTAGAGAAAAAGGTTCCTCGAACTTTCACCCAGCAGGCTGAGACCAGAACTCAGTTGTATGAGAGATTGAAGACCGCCAGATTTATTAAACCCAAACCAGGCAACCCCGACTCTCATTTCTTTAAAGCCGATCGGCATTGTTCTAACCATTCTGGGGGTGCTGGACACAGTACCAAAGATTGCATTAACCTGAGGCATAAAATTCAGGATTTGATTGATCAAAGGGTGGTCACGTTGTAGACAGTGCCACCAAATATTAACAACAATCCACTCCCAAATCATGGAGGAGCCACTGTGAATATGATCGATATAGACAAGGACTGGATCGTGAGAAAATCCATAGTCCCAACCGGTCCTGGAAAGCCAAAAAATTTGAAGAAGTCAGTGGTTGCTTTGAGTATCATGGAAAAGCCACAATTCATTATGTTGGCAGCACCTCATCAAGCTTTCGCGCTGGTACCAGTAGAAAAGTAGTTCATTGTTGATGCCGCCGCAGCCCATGGTATGACAAGGTCGGGAAGATGTTATATCCCCGACGATCTGGCAAATGATGCATATGAAAAAGACCAACAGAAGAGGCCAATCACTGAAGGTGAAGCGAAAGAATTCTGGTGAAGGATGCAGTCAAAAGAATACTCCATCGTAAAGCATTTGGAGAAGACCCCCGCCCAGATTTCTATCTGGGCGTTACTCATGAGTTCCCAGTACCATAGACAGCCATTTCTCAGAGTCCTGAATGAAGCTTATGTACCGGAAGGTTCTAGTGCAGAGAATCTGACCGCCATGGTAAGCCGAGTCCTAGGGGGTCACCGCATTTTCTTTAGTGATGATGAGTTTCCTTTTGAAGGCATGATGCACAACAAAGACTTGCATGTCGCTATCAAGAGTTAAGAGGAGATTATGAACAGGGTATTGATCGATGATGGATCAGGATTGAACATCTGTTTGTTGTCCACACTAACCCAGTTGGAGTATGATCTGGGAAAGATTCGCCAGAGCAAGGTCAACGTAAGAGCTTTTGACGGATGTCAAAGGGACACTATTGGAGAAGTTAGCATGTACATCCAAATGGGATTCGCCAAGTTCCGCACAGAATTTCAAGTCATGGATATCACTACCAGTAGTAACTTACTTTTGGGAAGACCATGGATCCATGGAGCCGGAGCCGTACCATCAACTTTGCACCAGATGGTAAATTTCATTTGGGAGGAACATGAGGTGGTGATCCGCGGAGAAGGAAGTCACTTGAGCCATCCTAATGGTTGTGTCCTTGTGATTGAAGAGGTCCCGAGAGGGAGTGATTTCTACATAGTAGAGATCGTAAATGCCACCGGAGAAGATCTTGCTCCTCAAATTCCCATGCCACCCATCTATAAAATACTTGCAACCACGATGCTAAGGAGCGGATACGAGCCAGGTTTTGGGTTGGGAAAGAATTCTGATGGCATCACTGAACCCTTGAGCATCCTCGGACAATTGACCAAGCATGGATTAGGGTACATGGCCCGAGAGGACAAGGTGAGATTCGAAAGAAGAAGCAGTCAGGACCACCCAAGCCACTCCATCACTTGTATCAGTCATTCCCGGTGTGCATCGGTCCTGCAAGCAATGGGTTAGAGGATGAAATAAGGGATCTGTTTGAGAAATGTGATGATGTAACAGAAGAAACCTCTGAAGAAACCACGATTAGGGATGCCAGACCCGGCAAAAAGTTGCAGAATTGGATCGCAACTCCCCTCGTGACTCTCTGTTCGGCTGGGTAGACAAAGACTTTGTTTTGCAAGAATTGGTGATGGTTTGGATGAGGCTCCACGACCCATCCTTTATGTTTTACTATTCCTCATACTATTTATTGCTTTCCAAAAGGCATGAACTTACATTCATGCGGGTTGTAGCCATAGTTTGTAAATATTTTCAAATTTTCAATGAAAGCCTCCTTATTTTGAAAACAGTTATTGTTCAAAATTATTTATGCTTACTTGTTATTATCTAACCCATTTTGTTTTGGTTTTAGTAATAATAAGTTAAAATCTGCCACTGTCATGTCATATCAAGAGCTTAACGAAAAATCAAGCTAGACGATGATGATTTCGAAGGGTATGTTGAAGAAATCATGGTCCTAGAATGAACAACCGAGAAGTCTAAGAACTTTAAAGACCAGGAAAGGACCCACCTAAAAGAGTTTGAGGTGGTCAATCTGGGAGGCAAAGATCAAGTTGAAGAAATCAGCATCAGTATTCATTTGTCAAAAGTGTAAAAGAAAGAACTTATCAGTCTGCTCAAGCCATACATCGACATCTTTGATTGGTCTTACAATAATAGGACAAGAATGAGCACAAATATCATCTCCCAAAATTTATTGGTCAATCTGGGGAATGGAAAGTTAATCCTTCCCTCCCACGAGACAAAGGAAAGTTTGTGCCAAATTGGCAAGGACTGTACATCGTCCAAAAAGTGCTATCTGAAGGAGCTTTGATTTTGTTCAAGATGGATGATCAAGTATGGCCCAAGCCCATAGCAACTCCGATGCTGCGAAGAGATACTACGCCTGAAAACTATTTCTTTTCCTTCTATTTCTTTCCCTGTAATCATTTTCTAATTGTAATCATTTTGCACTTAGTAAAAGCTTGAAATTTCCCCTTTCTATATATGAACTACGTCTGACCTGAATACTCAAGAATGAGATACGTAGGCGGCCTGTGTCAGCTTCGATCAATCCCTTAAGAAAATCTATCCTTTCCCCTTCTAGTCTTGAACTACGTTCGACCTGAATTTTCAAGAATAAGATACGTAGGCGGCCTTTGTCAACCTCGGTCATCCCTTTAATTATTTTCAACATTCTCCCACCACAAGTGTGGGAACTACATTTGACCTAATTCCTGTCTCAACGAATACATAGGAGCCACAACGGCTCGATCATAACACCCAAAAAATAAAAACTGGGAAGAATTTTCGAGAAAGGAATCTCAAAAATTCAGAAGGCGATGATCGTTCTCCAACAAGTCAGAATGCAGAATATGCTAAAGAGAAATTGAAGTGAATCTCGAGGAAGAATCTCATAATCCCCACAGAGTGTCAAGTCTCTAGCCAAGGGAGTGAGATTCATCGCAAAACCATTAACTGGGGCAGAAATTTTGAGAAAGACCTCAAACTTTCCACCAAGCTTCATTCAAGAGTTCAGAATTAAACTCCAAAAAGTTCCCCAGCACCAAGAGATCAGAGTCTACTTCAAAATCCCCAGTCTGAGGTGGACGGATCCCCAGTTGTGACAGATTTCTCGAAAAAATATTTCTGAACTCCCCAGATAGGATGACAAAGGATCTCCAGAGTTCGCCAGCAGTATGTGAGAAATGGCAAAGCCTCGAGTAAAGGACAGTCATTAAGCTAGCACATGACATGACGGGTAGAGACTTTTCCAAACTATCTTTTTTTTCAAATCTTTATTTTCCAAAGAACTTATTTGAAAAATCTTTACAAAAGATTAGTTTTACTCCTTTATAATTTGATTTTGTCTTATGTATACCATAACTCGGGAAGTCGAGGACAACGAGTACTCAAGAGTGGAAAGCATAGAGAAGAGACAAAGCAAGGGGCAAGAGATCAAAGAAAGTCAACCGAGATTAGTTTCACCAAAAACTAACAATTTTTCTGTGGATGCAGGTTGCTCTAAAAGTATAGACCAGTGAAAGTCTCTCGTTTTCCAACGCATTCAAAGAAATGCAACTAGACCATATGCCTAAAAATTTGGTGAGAAAATTCAGAACAATGAGAAGAAGCCAAAAGAGGCAAAAACCCCTGGAACGGACAAATTTTCTTGTAGTTCCCAGGAGCTACTAGATAAAGAGAGATTGACAGCATCCCCAAAGTCCCCAAGCAGATCAAGACATTTTGGTCAACCTCAAAATTAGGACACCAAATGAGAAATCGACAACGTTCTTCACCGATCCCCGGCAAGTTAGAAATCACTACAAACAGACAATGTTCAAAAATGGTACTCGCGGCTGTCCCCAGAAATGGGCACGACCATCTCACTTATATTTTGAAATGAAAGTAGTTTTGATTTGTTTCATAAACATCGTCTTTTAAGTTTCAAGTTTGACTGTGGTCGCTAGTAAGCGCGACACTGTGTCTACTAACCGTTTGCCTTGAGCACAGGTACCCACAAAGTAGTCGACATGACAAAATAAAGATCAAAGGTGATGTTTTCTGCAGCTACTATGCATACCATTACACAATCATCCACATCATTATCATATTTACATGTCGAGAGGGCCATGTCGAGAGGACCATATCGAGAGGACCATGTAGAGAGGACCATGTCGAGTGGACCATGTCGAGAGGACCATGTCAAGAGGACCATGTCGAGAGGACCATGTCGAGAGGACCATGTCGAGAAGACCATGTCGAGAGGACTATGTCAAGAGGACCATGTCAACAGGACCATGTTAAGAGGACCATGTCAACAGGACCATTTTGTAAGGACCATCATCATTAAAATACCGCAGACACATATTTGCTGTGAAGATTATTCTCCTCTACCGACCGATTTTAAAGAGGATGACATTCAGAGGTGTCCCTAAGTCGCACTTGGTGTGCAGGATCGACCCAAGAGCATATTTATATCCGATATCGCGTAAGATGACAGAGTCTGATGTTGAGGATATTTGCACACACATATTAATTCCATAGATATATTTGCTTCCTTATTATGCCAAGTCTGGCATTCAGCATATTTATATCCAATATCGCGTGAGATGGTGGAGTCTAACGTTGAGGATATATTTGCTTCCTTATTATGCCAAGCCTAGCATTCAGCATATTTATATCTAACATCGCGTGAGACAGTGGAGTCTGACGTTGAGGATATATTTACTTCCTTATTATGCCCAACCTGCCATTCATCATATTTACATCCATTATCACGCGAGATGGCAGAGTCTGATGTCGAGGGTATTTTATGCACCCTTATGAATTATCGCATAGAGATAACGAAGTCTCATATTGAAGAATATTTATACATTCTAGAGCATCGATCGCCAGAATATGCAGCTATATTTGATTGTGTAGCAAAGTCCTTGTCACTCCCGATGATCAAATGTTGTTTGCTGTCGAGGTCGAAAGCATATAATCTGAAAGATGTCTGCAAGGCGCCATCTAAATCGGACGATAAACTTGTTCTCCTAAAATTGGAAGGCCAAAGGTCATTTGTATGTCACAGCGATATCTGAAACCGGATAGTATGCAAGATTGCCCAAAACTTGACAGACTAAGAGTTATTTGTAAGACGCAGCGATATCTGAAACCGTATAGTGTGCAAGATCACATGAAGATTGACAGTTCAAGGGTAATGCGTAAGTTGTGATAATATCCGAAATCGGATAAAGTGCAAGACTACCAAACAATTAATAGTCTAAGGGTTATCTATAAGCCGCGACATATCCACGTTAATATTGTGCAAGACTACCCAAGGGCTAAACAATTCAAGGGAAATTTGTAAGTCGCGTTACATCCAAGATCGGATAAAAGTGCAGGATTACCCAAAAACTGGCAATTTAAAGGACATTTGTAAGCCGCCTCTATCCAAAGTCTGATGGTGTGCAAGATTACTCGGAGGCTGACAAATTAAGGGACATATGTAAGCACCTCTATCCAAAGTCGGATAATGTGCTAGATTACCTCAAAGTCTGATAATTCAGGGAATATCTGTTAGTCGCGTCGATACATATGATATGCAAGACATACCCCAAAGACGTATGCAAAGACAACTACCAATAGACACAAAGGCTATCACATTCAAGAGGATACCACAAATGGTTACGAGGGCCATCATGTCAAATGGCCACGAAGGTCGTCATATTCAAAGATCGCCACAAAAGCAATCCTATCCGATAGCTATAAGGGATATCATGTTGATTATCATGGAAGTTTCTATTTCCTAAGACAGAAACAAGAAAGGACGGCATCTTCTTCAAGAAACAACAGACGCAGAAAAATGAGACGTCACCACACGGGATTCGAACATAACTCAAGGATGAGGTATGGCAAAGAAACTATCTCTCCAAATGGAATTACTTTGAGATATTATCGAGAGCATCCGAGAAGGATAAAATTCTCAAAACAAAACCACAGGTGCGGACTACACCAGAAAGGATGCATCACAACGTGGAACTTTTTCTTAGCAGCAAACTGGGACATAGTCTGGAAAGGAATGTCAAACTTTCTAGACGCGAGTTGAGAGTTGACTTCCGCTTCAATCAAACCAAACCCCTATCAGAAGGCATGTGGGTATTTCTTATCGTTGGGGTCCTAGTTTCGCATCTAGGGTATTTTCTGAATTCACGCTGGAAGCAATTTTCCCTCTATTCAAATTCAGGTGACAATACACCTCGAGCTTTGGAAATTATGTCCAGGTAAAATCTTATTTATGGGTGTGAAGTGCGCCATATTCATAGTTGAGAGGTTACAAGCCTCTTTTCTATAGTTCAAATTATTCGCCACTCATTCCTAAGCCAGAGGTTGTCTTAACATAAAGATTACCTTCTCTACCAATTGAGTCGAACTACAAGCACCCTAATTCCCTGATTCTCAGTATATATAGGCGGGCTCTGTGTTGAAAACTCGGCTGCATTCCAAACTCCCTCCAATCCTCTTATCCCCAGCTTTCCGGTCTTTCCTTAATCCAAGGTCGGGATGACTGTTGAATTTCTTTGAAAGTCATGCATAAAATCAAGCATCTTGAACTACAAGTAGCCTGAGTTCTCATGTAACCTGAGATATGTAGGAAATATAATACCGGGGTTCGGCCGTAATTCCTAGAAAATTCATGCTAAAAACCAACCACTTCCGAGATATGAACTAGTGGTCGGACAAAATTGGGATCGTCAATTCCCTATGCCCAGGGTTCATTACACTCACCCTACCCAAAGGGAGGGGCAGTTATTGACACCCAATTTTAACCCTCCACTATTCGGTTAATTATCGAGCCTTTTAAATTTTGAACAATTTTAATGATTAATTTTGTAATTAAAAGAATTTCTCAAAAATTAATTCCGAAGAATATTTATAATCTTCATGAATAAAAACACGTCTACATATATTTGTAGTATATATTAGATATATATTATTTTGTGAATTTTAATAGATATTCAAAAGATTTTCCCAAATTATTTTAAAACTACCAATCTTGGTCAAAAATGATTCAACATGGAAATAAATTATAAAATTGGTGTTTTATAAACACATGATCGAATAAATAAATAAAGCTCGGTTAAATTAATCGTATTTAGTTTGTCCCTATTCCAATTACGGCCTAATTTCTTTGAATTAATTCAATTTGGTCTATTTTGGCCACAATTTTATTGGTTGGCTAAAATTTAAATCAAATTTGGTTGTTAATTTGACCAAATTTGGCCACATTTGCAAAAGCAAAGTGGCCAAATTCTTAACCCAACTTAAACAGCCTTCAACTCTTTGTTTCAGCCACTTCCACAAACCCAACTCAGCCCAATTCCTAAGCCCAAACCCGGTCCAGCCACCTCAATACACTACTATACTCTTCTTTCCTCTTTCTTTTTCACTCTAAACAACAACACATCAAACGTCACCTTACCTCCTCTCTCTTCTTCGTCTCTCAACAGACGACAACAGCGACACCACCTAGTACTCTCAGTCCAAACCCAGCTCCAAACGACAACAATTAGCAGCTCTAAATGACTTCAATCTCTGAGAAATCGTCAACCCTCTGTTAGTTTCCCTTTCATCTCCATTTGTTGGTACGAAGGGTGAGCTGTTCATCTTCTAGAATCACCCAGAAGCTCAGAGGTGGCATCCTCAATGTTTCAATCCCTGAAAACACGGCGGAAGATCCTCAAGATCATTGGTGTGTGATCGATTTTGTACCTCCAGGTACACACGCGTCTCAATCAGGAGAATTGGTGATTTTGGATTTCAAAATCCCCCAACCCTTATCCTAAATTCCCACTCATTTTTCCCCCATTTTCACCCAAGAAACCTCATGTATAAACCCCCCCTTTGTTTACTGTTGAGAGTGAGTTTTCGGATAGAAAAAATCCTAGAGAGTCTTTTTCTCTGATTTTTGGGGAAATCTGAGAATTCAAGTCGAAACAAGCACTAAACGCTTTGATAGTTTCTGGGTCTTGGTCTTATATTTTTGAAAAGGAAAGCTCGAGTCCATCGGGAGGTCGCTCAAGAATCTCGACTCGTCGTTCCAGTCTTGCTACCCAGAATCAGTCCAATGGACTCCCACACCTGTGTTTCTGATGGGCAAAGCCCAATCTCGAGTCAAAACCCATAGCGAGTCCAAAGGATGGATTAATATGCAAAGAAACAGGCTGGTATACACTCATATACACCAGTATATAGATGATATATGGTAGTATATAAGCCAAGGGAGTTGGTATACAAGTTCAAGAAGGAGGAAAGTAGGAAAGGAAGCTAATATACAAGTCTCGGGAAGCAAAGATACAAAGTATATAGCTGGTATACAACAGTATACACAGCTGATACAAATCAAAAGTGGAAAGTTCAGTCCAAAAGCTTTGGACAGATTTTAATGGGCCAAAGCAGGGGCCCAAATCTCAAACCCTTCTTTATTTCCATGTATTTATTTGAATAATTTGTATTAACTAACATTTAATTTAAATAAATTTCCTAGAGTTGCTATATCGATTTTATATTTGATTTCTCCTTTTACGTTTCATTTACTTAGATTTCTTTATCAAGTTGCCTTGTTAAAAATAGAATAAAATATGAACTTTTGTCAATTGCCTTCAAAGAATAAAAATGGACTTTCCATAGACATGAGAGAATTTTCTTAAAAAATTGTTTTCTTGGAATATCCACTTTTCGTAGAATTAGCTTGAGGTAATCTCCTCGTTTATTTAAGATTAATATTTTCCTCTAAGCTTTTATTACTTTCAATTTTTGTAGAATAAAACCACCATTTTCAAACTCTTTTATTCAAAATCACTTGTTTTCTTACAACTTTATCACTTTTAGGACTTGTTCAAATCTCTAAAAAAATATTCTTTAAATAAAGCTTCCTTTAATTGGTTGAAATGTTTTTAAAGTTAACAACTTTTGATTCTCACCATTTTTTTCTTGAATTAAATTTATTTCACATTTCTTCTTTCAAAATATAGGTTTTGTTTTCAATACTTTAATAAAATAAACCTTTTTTAGACATCCTTGGCTCAAAAAGAGACTTTTCAGTTTGAACCTTTTAATAACATTTTGTTTGGAATTCGCTTTAAATTAAACTTTCTTAAAATCGAATCTTTTCAAATGAATTTTCTTTAGTTGAAATAAACTATTTTTCCTTGAATCAATTAATAATATTTTTTGCTTAAATCATCTTTCTCAAATATATATTTTTTAGAAAATTTGTCATCTTTATTTAAGTTAGTCAAAATTATTTTGGTCGGCCATTTTTAAACGGACGTTCTTAAGTGCCTTAAAACCCTTCTTAAGACGTTAATTGAATTCTTACCCATTTTCTCTAATTTTAAAGATTTATTTCTGTTTTTAAGTCTTTGAAATTCTTTTAAATTTTTTTAATTTCTTTATAAAAATTAAATGACGACTCTATTTGTTTTAGAAATATTTTGAAATTTTCTTTAAAGTTTTGAAATAATTTCCAAGTGTCAAAATTATTATTTTTATTTCCTTATTTTAAATAACAAAAGATTTCTGAAAAGGGATAAAACAATCGCAAGTGCCCCAAGTTAATCCTTGGTCATAGCATAACTCAGATAATCATAAAAAAACATAGTGGAAGCATAAATAGAAAGCTAGGCAACTCAATCCATAAATCATAAAGTCAAGATGAAACATAATCCGAAAGAGAGACTCGAATATTGTCTATGTTTGAAAAGCCTCTACATATGACATAAGGAGTTACTGGGACAAGATCCCAACTAACTCGAAATACTGAAAGGACGATAGAAAGCTAAACTCAAGAACCGGTCCTCAGAAGATGAGGACTCACCAACACTAGCTGGAATGCCTGCGATCTCTAGTCACGTGTCTGAGGGAGGAAACCTGAATTAGCATCATCAATAGGATGCAGTGCAATAATATGCGTCAATACTACAGGATGTACTGAATACGTGAGATATGTATAAGTAAGGTAATAACATGCTTGAAACATATTAAAAACTGAGGTCATGCATAAAGGAGATATCATAAATAAACACCATAGATTGAGCTCAAGCATGAAATAGAATAGCTTAATACTTCAAACCTTTATACGGGAGTTTCTTATAACCGACAATAGATCATGTGAGCTACATGGAATCCAACAATGTCACCCTAGTTGGCAAAGCTACCTCGAGCCTTGCCAAGGCACGGGGTACTATACATATCGTAGCGTGGAACCACTTTCATAAGGGGACACTCTTAACTAACGAGGACCCTTCTTCATGAGGAGACACTCTCAACTAACGAGGACCCTCTTAACCTACGCTGGCAACGTAGTTTGGGACTTGGGTTATCTAGAACTCTCATCGCTCGGTGCTAAATACTACTCCCAAAATATACATATAGCTCATAATATACTAGTGACATATCTAATGCCAAAACTGTTTGAAAAGCATAAGGACATATCTAATGTCATGCAAATTCATATCATAAGTCTTAAACCTTAGCATAGCCATAATTCAAAACATACTTTCCTTTCTAAAATCATGACTTGAAGAATTAGGCATGCAATTTCTTAATATATAAGGTCATATTATCTAAACATGCTAATTTTCACTTGAAAACATGCAAATTGAAGGAATCATGCTAGAAATCATCTTTAATGCATGGACTTTTGAAATCAATTAAGGAACCTCAAATAAATCATACATAAGTAATGAGAAACCATAAATTTATGCTTTAAAGTTTAACCCATAAGTTTTCTCCAAATTGGGTAAGAACCCTAATTTCACAAACTCTTAAATCAAAATAAAACTTGAGAATTTTGGGCATAAGGGTGAAAGAAATCCCTTATTGAATACCCACATACCTTATTCGAAGCTTGCTTGATCTAAGATGAAAAGAAATGGAGGCTTGAACTTGGAGCTTGAAGGAGTTCTTTTCCTCTTTTGGTAGATGAATGAGGAATAATGAAAGACTTAGGCTAATAGGAGTAGAAACCCTACTAAAAGTGGCCAAAACGACCTCACTTAAGATTTAAAAGAGTGGGTAATTACCAAAATAACCCATGGATTTAATTAAAAAAAGTTGTTAAAAAATCTCGGCTTCAGGGATCACGAGTGAAATCCACGAGTCGTAGACTGAACCACGACTCGTGGTTCCTGGCCCAAATGATCAGCTGCAGATGTGGTTCTACAAGTCAACAGGATGGTCCGTAATTCAAACTATGGTCTGTAGAAGCCACTCGTAGTTCTTGGGGAAACAGGCAGCCCTCAGGTTTGATTCCACGAGTGAACAGTACGGTCTGTAGAATGAATTACGGTCCATAGAATCCACTCGTGGTTCTCAGACCAGAGGTTGATCCTGCACACTTGAACCACGGGTTCATTTCACGGCTCGTGGTTCAAACCACGGCCCGTGGTTTGGACACGTAATTCATGGAAAGGTCAAAATTTTCAAGGATTCATAGTTTAAAAGTTGATTCGAATTCTGGGGTATTACAAGAACAAGCACTACAACCATTTCCAGAAGATGTTACACTAGAAATGTTAGAAAATCTAAGACAAGACTATTTTGGACATTAGAGATATTAGTATGATAATTCGAGGCCTAATTCAAACAGAACCCTTCCTAGAAGGTGGCTGCGTAGATTAGGTGTTCTTCTAATATTTTTAATACAAATTGCACCATTTTATCTTTTATGAATAAAATTATAGGCTATTCACCTTAAATTTCTTTAATTATTGTCTTCAATTTAATACAAGTCTTTTTTCATATAATAACTTTTTACTAGTATAGTTTGAACTTTAAAATTTAAAAGGTTTGAAAGTTTCAAATTTAAGTAGTTAAGTTATAGTTTAAAAAGTTTCAAACTTAAGTTATAATTTGAAATTAAAAAGGTTTGAAAGTTTGATATAGTTTCAAACTAAAAGTAAGTTATAGTTTAAAAGTTTAAAATTTAAACTTTAAGAGTTTAAAATTTAAACTTTGAAAAAAGTTTAACTTATTAGGTTATATTTTTTTAAAAATATTAAATAAGTTATATATTTAGAAACTTTTTCAATTATAAATAATCAAGTTTTAATTTAATTAAAATTTTAAAAAAAAATAGGGAAAGTCTAATATCAAAATTTCGGTCCGGTGCCAGTACTTACCGGTCCGAGATGGGTACGGCAAAAAATGCCAGTAAGTCCGGTACTGGTTTTGACCCGGATCCGATCGGCTTTCTCCTTTAGTGGTGCTGGTTCTGGCTCAGTCCTGGTAGCTACCGGTCCTGTGGTGCCAGTTCTGGTACCGTTGCCACCCTTAGTTCTACGTCAAAGATTGGATATTTATTTGTGATTACGAGAGATTAAAGGTATGTAACGCTATCTCTACATTCAAGAATATCATTATTACCTCTCTACGTTCTTCATGTCTATGAGTTTTTCTCCATGAATGAGTAGGTTTTATGATGAAAAGATCAATCTTGGTGATTCCTTATGAACTTCATGAGATTCTTATGATATTATTCTTTCTCTATGATATTCTTATGTTGAGAGTCTACTCATTTTCACCATGATACTTCACAAGCGTGAATTATGATTTTACTCCCTTCGTCCCATTTTATGTGGCACTATTTGACTTGGCACGATGTTTAAGAAAAAAGAAAGACTTTTGAAACTTGTGGTCCAAAATAATCCTTGAACGTTTTGTGTGGTTGTAAATCATTTCATTAAGGGTAAAAGGGAAATTTCAAAGTTATTTTTTTTCTAATTATAGAAAGGTGACATTCTTTTTGGGACGGACTAAAGAGGAAAGTGTGCCACATAAAATGGGATGGAGAGAGTATATTTTTCTTCAAAGCATAAACACTATGATTTCTTTTCAAGATACGAATTTTATAACTTATGACATGATTTACACAACTTTAACTTATGAACTTGATAAATTTTGCAAAATAATGTACATGAACGAACCATGATTTGTGAGCTACTGAGCTAACTATGACTTTTGAGCTTATGAAGCTAAACTTGATTACGAGTTAATCTATACATGTAATGAACGGGAGTAGTATTAATAACCGAGATAACACAGGTCTACAAAACAACGCTTGAAAATATGCATGCGAGTGTAGGATTACGATCATTTCGTTGGTTTGAAAAATCCTACATGATGCCCCAAGGTGTGGCTTATTATGGATCCCTTGCTAGCAAAACATGTTATGAATATCTTATACCCGGTAAGGTTAAGATGGTTTAGCAAATTGGACTGAGATCAGACTCCATGTGCTTACCCGATAAATTTATGTCGGTTAAACTAAGAATCTCCCATAATGAACTTAATAATGATGAAAGATGAAAACGATAAGGTCAACCTAATGATGTTTTGAACCTTTCTAATTTTTCACATGACATGAGTATGAATTCTTGAGATGTCCTTTTTACTTCAGTTATGTTTCATGTTTTATTCTGTCATATCTTTTACTTCAGTTATGTTTCATGTTTCATTCTGCCATATTATATACAGTTTAATTTCATATGTACTTACGTCCTTTTTGTCAACGGTGCTTCATTTTAAATAATGCAAACTCGGGCATTCAGAACGATCGAGGAGAACACTAGGTTCCATACATTCAACTATTGATGAGCCCCACTTGCTTTTGGGGCAATGTCAGTTATTTCAGCTTTTCTAGTTTTACTTATAGGTATGACAGGGGCTTAGTCCCAGTAAAAGTAGTTATTCATATTATGTTAGAGGCTTCAAAGATTAAACGGGTCTAGAATGTTCAATGATGTCAACTTGACAAATCATTATATTTTTGTTGGATATTACATCTTTGAAAGCTTATGAATGGAAATCTCTTTCTTTTAAAATGAGTTGTTTATGATTTTAATCTATGGCATTTTTCCCCATATGTTATAAATTATGTCATGTAGCTGGTTCGCTCGTGCAAATTAAGACATCGAGTGCCGATCTTGCCTAGACCCAGGGTTAGGGTGTGACATGGTTGGGTCTAGATAGTGAGAAATCATCATATAAAGATGTAGTTGTTATGATTTTTACTGCAGAACACTCTAAGGAATACGACAAAAAAATGATCTTCTCCCTGGACTATGTAAGTATTTGGAACACTGGTTGATGGAAGTGGTCATTTTCATGTTTGCGGACTATTATGATGACCCTGTTGTTCTAAGAAATTTAGAGAGGCCGGAAGGTGGAGTTACTTCACTTTTAGTTGTTGATAATGGAGTTGATGTTACAGTTGCGCCTGGTAGTGTTTAGGCCAGTGCATTTCAATTATTACAGAAGGTTTTTCATGTGTGTGGAATGTAGGATGACTCCTATCTGAGAACCAGGACTGCTTCAGTAGTTAAAATGCAACATGATGGATTATTGACTTAAGTTGAACAAAAGTTTTTCCCTTGATGTTTATCCCTTCTATTTTATGTAGTTAGGGTAGTTTCACTATTGCATAAGATGCGATCAATATGTGAGCTTCACGGAAGGTGAATTCTAGAGGTGGTCCTAAAATAGATACATGGTTCGACAGAAGTCTAATTTGGATGTGGCAGGAAATTACATCAGAGTGTCTTGGATATGGCCACTGTCATAAGAACCACTTCTTGGTTGCTTTCATCAAGGCAGAAGCACTTCTCCATTTTGAAAGATTATTTTGTGACTTTGAACTTGATTTTGATGTTGATGTTGATGTTGACATTAAAAAGGGGGTTGTACTTCATTCGTTGTTGAAGTTTATAGGCCAAATATATGGGACACCTTGCTTCCCATTTGGTGTTGATACTTTATTTAATGCAGGTGATGTGCCAGAATCATTAGGAGGACAATTGCACTCTATTGTTACGCATTATTTTGCTTTAATGTTAGCGCTCTTGTATAGGCAGGATCATGTCCAAGGAGACATGCCTATAAATCAAAAGTTACTCAGTCCTAGCAAGCAGGATGTAAGGGAAACACAATTTAGTAAGACATGATGGTGAAAGCTAGTGAATTGTTGCATCTCAAATGTTTACCCATGACATCAACAACGAAAGTTGAACAAAAATAACGGAATGCTGGTGTCGAACTACGACCGCTTCAATAGGAAATTGGTTGGCAATCAAATACGCAACCACGCTCTCAAGCCCACACCCAGAAATTCCTCCCTTTTATCTTGCCTTTACAGCCACCCTAATCTGATTAGAAGGAGCACAAGTACTTCTCTATGGCCTATGCTGAAGCCTACAACGAATTGGAACACTTGAGAGTTTCATTTGCAAGATATGCACCAAATGCTTAGTTACAATTGTAGGAATCAACTGCCTGGTCTCACAGTTTGTACAAGAGCTGTCTAGTTCAATGACATTTTCAATTCATAAAGCCACCTCCTGGCATGGTTGGCAGTCCTTGTGATGAAACTTGACCCTGAGTCATTAGTTGTGACCTTGCAGGACCTTGCATGTAGGCTTGGTTCATCCCTGTCCCAACCATTGGTTGCTGCTGCTGTGGCTGCTGCATTTGAGGAATCTGTTGCGGAATCTGCTGCATTTGGTGAATCTGTTGTTGCTGCATTTGGGGAACCTGTGATTGTTGCAATGGAATCTGCTGTTGTTGCTGCAGTTGCATCAGAGGTTGTTGCTGTTGCTGTTGCTGCAGCTGTTGAAGGGGCTGCTGTTGTAGCTGTGAAAGATGCTGCTGTTGCTGCTGCAGCTGTGGATGTTGTGCTTGCAGCTGCTGCTGTTGTTGCTGCTGACTTGGTATCTGTGGCTTAAATACTACCATATCCTGAAGACATAAAAGTGGCATTACACTGAAGGTTCATGCACGGTGAGATCATTCCTAAAATATCTTATTAAATTGATCATCAATGACGTGATGTTGAGAGTACAAAACATTTCTTACCCCAGGAAAAAGCATTCCAATCAAGCGGCAGGCTTTATCAGAAACAGAGAGAAGCAGCGTCTGTGATGGTAGTTGTATTACTGCACACTTGACAATTCATAGAAAACCACAAGTTTAGTTCATCAGACCAGTTATAGAAAGAGAAAGCTGCTTTTGGAACAATTAACAAAATACAGAACAAGATTGATGTAGATCTAGAGAACTGTGTTCCTAAATATAGCCTGCCCCTCTCCAGATACTAGATGGGATTAGCCCGTGCAAGCACGGGCCCAAAAATGATCATAACAAACTATTTTTGATTACCATCATTTCGAATTAAATATAGGGTTAACTACACTAAACACCTATGTACTATGACTCAGTTACATATAGGCTTCCTGTATTTTACTATCAAACACTTACAACTCCTGTACTATGAAAACCCTGCACTTACACCCCCTATGATGTTATCCATTTTCTAAAAAAAAAGAATCTTTTTATATTAATAGGAATGCCACACAAATGAAACTTCATCTAACTAATTATATTTAAGATAATTTTGAAACGATAGAATAAAAAAAAAAACTAAAACATAAAAAATAAAAATAAAAAATCTATATAATAAATATTATAATTAAATAAAATTACAAAAACTTACATGTTTAAAAGTGCAAGAAAGTTTTACTAGTAGTTAGTATATCTTATTAAATAATTTACGTTTATTTTTCTATTTATGACTTTCGAATGATAAATGTTTCAAAAAATATTTATTATTTTTTAATCAAAAACATAAATAAATTTTTTCGTCAATTTTTTATCTTCATTTAATTTTTTTACAAAAAACGTTTTATTTATAGTTTTACTTTATATTTTAATTTTAAAACATTGTATTTGTTTAGACTTCCTCCATAACAAAGATATCATGTAAAATAATAATAAATTAGTAAATGCGTATGAGAAAAGTGGACACCAAAACCAGGAAATTACATGGAGTGTCCTCAAAAGTGAGTGGTCTTCAATTTATGCCCCTCATAAGAAAAGTCTTTAAAAAATATCCTTCTTCCTTTTTATGTATAGAACATATACATTTTTGCCCATCTACACCATAACTCTCCATGTTCATTTGTTTCTCAACTCTTAATTTTTATTTTTATTTTTTCTTTTATCTTTTTAATTTTTTATCTTTTTTCTTTTTTTTTCTTTTCTCAATTTTTTTTAATTCTCGTTTTCTTTTTTCTCAACCTTTATTTTTTTTTATTTTTTTTTCTCTTAACTTTTTTTTTGTTCTTTTTTTTCTCAACTTTTTTTTTTTTTTTTTTTTTTTTTTTTTTTTTTTTTTTTTTTTTTTTTTTTTTTTTTTTTTTTTTTTTCTTTTTTTTTTTTTTTTTTCTCTTTTTTTTTTTTCTTTTTTTTTTTCTTTTCTCTTTTATTCTTCTCTTTTTTTCTTTTTTCTTAACCTCTATTATTTTTTGCTAATGAACTAAAAAAGTTGGATAATCCGCAAAGAAGATCTTCTTTCTTTGAAATCGAAGTAAACTTAAGAGCGTGCTTTGTTGTTTGGAAGTCCTTTGGAACAAGTCTTGCCCCTAAGACAAATGTTATAGAACATCTCATAAATCAAGACACAATGAGGTAGTGTCAAGCCTTACTCGTGGAGCATAACTTGTTGTTTGAAAAATTCTTGAGCTAAGTCTTACCTCTAAGGCAAGAGTTATAGAGCATCTCATAAATTAAGACACAATGAAGTAGTGTTAACTCTTGCCCATGGGGCATAACTTATTTTTTGGGAGACCCTTGGGCTAAGTCTTGCCTCTAAGGCAAACGTTATAGAGCATCTCATGATCAAGACATAATGTGCTAGTGTCAACTCTTGCCAATGAGGCGTAACTTGTTGTTTGAAAGTCTTTGAGCTAAGTTTTGCCTCTAAGGCAAGAGTTATAGAGCATCGACTCTTGCCAATGAGGCGTAACTTGTTGTTTGAAAGTCTTTGAGCTAAGTTTTGCCTCTAAGGCAAGAGTTATAGAGCATCGCATAAATCAAGACACAATGTGGTAGTGTCAACTCTTGCCCATGGGGCGTAATTTGTTATTTGGAAGTCCTTGAGCTAAGTCTTGCCTCTTACGCAAGCGTTATAGAGCATCCCATAAATCAAGCACAATATGATAGTGTCAACTCTTGCCCATGGGGCGTAACTTGTTGTTTGAAAGTCCTTGGGCTAGAGTTATAGAATGTCTCATAAATCAAGACACAATGAGGTAGTGTCAAGTCTTGCTCGTGGGGCATAACTTGTTGTTTGAAAATTCTTGAGCTAAGTCTTGCCTCTAAGGCAAGAGTTATAGAGTATCTCATAAATTTAGACATAATGAAGTAGTGTGAACTCTTGCCCATGGAGCGTAACTTGTATTATTTAAGAGGTCCTTGGGCTAAGTCTTGCCTCTGAGGCAAGTGTTATAAAATATTTCATAAATCAAGACACAATATACTAGTGTCAAGTCTTGCTCATGGGCGTAATTTGTTGTTTGGAAGTTTTTGGGCTAAGTCTTGCCTCTAAAGCAAGAATTATAGAACATCTCATAAAAAAAATAAAGGTCAAAAAAATTGATCAAAAAAAAGAGAAAAGAAAAATTAAAAACCAAAGAAAAAATAAAAAAATAGAAGTTGAGAGAAAAAAATAAATATTGAGAAAAAAAGAAAAAAACGAAGAAAAAAAAGACAACAAAAAATAAAGGTTGAGAAAAATAAAAAATATAAAAAAATAAAAAATAAAAGGAGAAAAAAGTAGAATTGAGAGGAGAAAAGAAAAAAAATAAAGATTGAGAAAAAAGAAAAAACGTAGAAGAAAGAATAAAATAAAAAATAAAAGAAAAATAAAGGATGAGAAAAAAAGAAAAAAAATAGAAAAAAAAAAAAAAAAAAAAAAAAAAAAAAAAAAAAAAAAAAAAAAAAAAAAGAGAAAGAAATATATATAAAAGTTGAGAGACAAATGAACATTGAGAGTTATTTAAAAATATTTGAGGTGTAGAGGGCCAAAAAGGTAGTTGCTCTATACATAAAAAACAAGGAAGGCTATTTTTGTAAAACCATTTTTATGGGGGGCAAAAATGCAAAGCCACTCCCTTTAAAGGACATTTGTGTAGTTGTCCCCACCAAAACAGTATGCAATAAATACGTACCTTTTTTAATTGCTATTGTATCTATGTGATTTTTACAAATTTTATTTTCACAAGGTAGAATCTTTTTTGAAGAGGGAAGGGGTGAAATAGGGTAGAACAAAAAATAGGGACCTACTCTTTTTGCTTATTATTATTTGTCCACTATACTAAAATAAATTTTCATTTTCACTTGTCCATGTTTACATATTAAGATAAAGAGGAAACTTGGGAATGAGATTGCACAATGCATTATTGTCAACAGAAGGGTCAGAAAAGAAAATGCAAAGCCACCTGTGTAGATAGGTCTTCATGAGAATAACAATACATTTCACCAAAGTTCTCCTGGGAATGCATGTTAGTTCTGATGCAGATTTCGATTGTAAAATGAACTCAGTTCTCATAGTAAATCTTTAATAAATTTTAAGTTGCAGAGAAATAGATGTTTTAAGCTGCTGAATCTGTATGTTTTGCGAAAAGATGCGAAATTACCAAGGCATAGGAATGTCATATTTTTTTCCCCAAATAAAACAGAGATTAACTGGCATATGAATGTCATCTGAATCATCATTTCTCACAATGATGCAAAAACAAGACAGCTGTACTTGGTAAGATCTTCAGCAAGGTTATCACGCGTTCAGCAAAAAACAATTCAACCATCAACCAAACAGAAAGGGAAAAAGTAGTTTTTAATTGTGTTGTAACTTGAGTTCAACTAACATTTGCAGTAGACTTTCAAATTCTGGAGACAATACAAAATACCCACATGACAGACACTCTAATCATCTGCTGCTTGCTGATGCGTCTAAACTCAAACAGTTCACTATTGATGCACTAGAATAAGCCTCATTCTTAAACCCACAGAAAAGGAAAAAAGAAAAACTGTGATTCATCTACTCCAAATAATGATAATAACAGCACAGGCGATGAGAGACCTAAAAATAATTCACAGGCAAATGCCAACTTCTACATGATTTAATACCACAAGGTTACCCCATTTCACTGTCTGAAAGACCAATTAGTCAAAACAATTACATTTACCTCAAATAGCTATTCAATAAATCATATTGTTACTTCATAAGCCTCAAAACTGCCACTTTTCAACTTGAGAACTTGATAGCTCTCCTACATTGGTCGAGAGAATGACATGTTGTCTCCTTACATGGTCGTTGAAGTATGTGACTATCTCATGCACACTTTTATTTGCTTAATTATCTCTTCAACCCACCTCCTCACATGCAGGCGTGACTCACTTTCGTGGGCCAAATACGTGAGAAATCTTATTGATAATGGGTGGCAGTGAGACTCTATTCAAGAACCTCTGCCTGCTCATATACCATGTTGAAACATTTTTTAATGAGGTAAAAAATATTTAGGATAGAAGTACTCCACAGTTTTCAAGAGTATTTGACAATCTTCCGACATTTTTGGAAGAATATCAGGTTAAAACCATCAGGACCAGGTGCTTTATCTCATTCAAACACTTCAACCACATCACTTGCTTCATTCTCCATAAATGGCCTCCACGAACTTTCTTCAATATAAAGTTTGACCTCCTCTCCATCCCAAAACGGTCTCCATTTCTCATTTCAGTGAATGAAGTTGATAGAATTCAAGAACATGATTTCTAATTTCCTCTTTATTATCTGTTATTCTTCCATTAATCTCTAACATGTCAACACTACATAATCTTCTATGATACTTTGCTAGCTCATGAAAAAATTCTCTCTCTCCTAGTTTTAGCCACAAGCACCTTGATTTTTGTCTCTAAAACATCTCTTCATGATTAACAATCTCCTTCAAGCCATTCATGTGTGTGGATTTTTTCTACAATTAAGTCTGTGCTGCTAGAGTTGAGATCCAACCTGTGACTATATGTCCCATTCTGGTTAGAATCTATTATTCTCATCTTACAATCCACCAAAGACCTCCTTATTGCGTTTCTAATATCTTCCTTCAACCTTTTCAATATGATACCATGTTGAAGTGTGTAACTATTTCATTTAAAAGCTTAAGCTTGTAGAGAGAGCACATTTTTTATTTGCTTAATTATGTCTTCAGCAATGGTCTTGGACAAGCTTCACCTCATGAGTTGACCATTGGGAATGACTTAGGCCCAAAATCCATTCTTTTAATGGTATCAGAGACAAAGCCAACCCTATTCTTGGTTAATGTTAAACCCCCATTTTATATTGTCCACGCTTCATGTTCAACCCTGGGTACACGGGGGATGTTAGGTGTCTCAATTTCTTGAGAAGATTACCTTGACAACCCTTACGTCATGAGTTAGGTTTTAGGATGAGTTAGAGGTCATGCCCATTTTCTCAACGGAATCAATTATTCAAATTTAGAATTACTTGAAATGGCTATTTAATCTATTATATTGTTATTTCAAGATACACGCCCATATGCGGTGAACATACATATGTGTACCAGAGTAAGAGTATCAACCTCAAATCATTCACCATAATCAAGAAAAATAAACTATTGTCGATTTGCATGTGTGCAGTTGACATTGCTGCAAGACTGATGCAGTAAGCCAATAAAAGAACTACAATGAAATCTGGCTCTTCTCTAGCTGCAGAAACTGAGTCTTTTAACTAAAGAACACTACCATAAACGAGAATAGGGCAGTTTATATGGTTGCAACAGAGATGCAGGCAACCTATAAAAGAACTACAATGAAATTGGGGTATTCTCTAGCTGCAGAAACTCGATCTTTAAAAGTAAGAACACTTACAAGCTTTTTTTCTTGCAGCTGACTAAGGAATCCATGCTGGTTCATTGCCCGAAAAACTAGAAAATCTGCCTTCCCAACATATTGTCTGATCCAAAACAAAGATGTAATTTTGAAAGCCGTAAATTGCAGTGTGTACAACTTAAGAAGAATCTGTTTCTAACATGAAAAAGATCCACCAAGCAAAACTTAGTGGGCGTTAGGCCATGAGAATTTTTCACTAATTTTTCGAAAAATTATTTCAGTTTCTTCGTAAAATGGTGTTTGGCCATAAAAATTTCAAATACAACTTGAAGTTGTATTTGGAAAAGTGAAAACACCTAAAAGGTTGTTTTCACTTTTTTCCATCTTACTATTTCACTTTTTAGTTAATTTAAACACATTAAATTCTAAAAAGTCTTTCCAAAAAGGTATGGCCAAACACAACTCCAACTCCAACTTCAACTCCAAAAATTCCAAATAAAGTGAAAAAAATTTGGTTTTCATGGCCAAACGCCCACTTAAATTTATCTAAAATGAGTTACTTGTTATTCATATGATCCTGGGAAATAAGGCGAACAATTTGCATTGTTGGAGGCCAATTTGCAGCAAGCCTGACAAAAACACAAAGGACAAATCAACTCTAGGTGTTAATACAGTTAAATAAACACTGAATTATGGAAGTGAAAAGAAGACTAAAGATGCATAACAGAGGAACTAAAAGACAATTTTCCATATAAGCATACAGAGTTGATATCATCTGCTTCAAATACATAAAAAGAGCATCCTGGATATCATTCTTACGTAGCTTGCACAAATCAAAGAAGAAATCACATTTCTTTAGGAACTTTTACATTGACTAAAGCCTCTATAACTGAAAACTAAAATAATGAGTTGGGTTCCTTCCACACATTTAGAGGCTCCATAATGCCGCATTAGTAACCGTGTATAATCAGATTCCTTCCACACATTAATCCAACATAATGCAATCTGGAGAAAGTACAGCTTTCATCAAAGGAGTTACAAGCATCCAACTAACTAATGCTGCCAGCACACCCCAAAAGTTTGCAATCTAGCTTAATCCTATTTTTCAAACACTTCAAGATTGGCTAGATCTCATATGTCTATCCAACGCTAGAGTACATCTGGAAAGGAACTCCTTCTCTGCTACTTCCAATTTGAAGGAAATCCACTCTTCATTAACCATTGCTTCAACTTTATAGCATTTGGATAATATCTACACCGAGTAGACACAAGAACATATATGAAAGTTCAATTCCTCAACAATCCATCAAGAAATGGTGGTTTGACGCTGCACCAAAAATGTTGAGGAAGACTGATCTTCACATTGGATTTCCTTCACCTTAAGGGGTCGTTTAGTAGAATGTATAAGAATAGTATTGAATAAGGTGTATTAGTTACTGGGATTAGTTATGCTGGGACTATTTCTTATCCAATGTTTGGTTTTGGTGTATTAAGGACAGTTGTGTCTTTAACCATGCTTATCCATGTATCAATAACTCTTGTATTACTAATACCATAGTTTGCTATGTCAAGTGTTTTGACAGCGAAAGGCGACAAAAGGCGACAAGGGTCTGCCTCGCCACGAGGCGAGGCGAGTGGCGAGGCGAGTGGCGAGGCACTCGCCTTTTTGAAGTGAGGCGCCAATTAATACCAAAAAATTAAAACATTTAGTTGCATATATAAATAATCAAAATCTCAATAGCAATAACATATTAGCAAATATTTCAATTCAAAAACTAAAAGTAGATAGTAGATACTAAAAGTCTAGAACTTGAATGACTTGGAAAGGTACATAATTGTTGTATTAATTAGTATATAATATAACTAAATTGAATTGAGCAGAAATAAAAATGAAAGGACTAGAAAAAAAAAATTAAAGAATGGGCAGATCCCAACTGTAGAAGAACTGGACAGAAACAGAACAAAACAGAGCATAGATTATAGAAGAAGATAGAAACTGAACACGAAAAACAGAGGTTAACAGTTAAGTTAACCGAAGAAGAAGAAGAAAGAAAAATGAATAAAAACTGAAGAAATCAGAAGAAGAAAGAAGAATAATAAGAAGAGAATGGAAGAAGAAAGAAGAAGAAGAAGAAGAAATACACACCAGACCCAAAGAAGTCGCAAATTTGAGAGAACTGAGAAGTCGCAAATTTGGGAGACTCGGAGAAGTCGCTAAGCCAAAGCAGAAATCACCCAAATGCAAAAGTGCAAATAAAACCCTAATTTTGCCTTTTAACTTTTAAAACCCGCAGCTGTTTTAAAAAAATAAAAAGGTGACGCCATTGTCGCCGCGTTGCCATGTTGCCTTTCTCCCGCCTTTTGGATTTCGCCTCGCCTCACCACTAATAGGCAACACAGCATCACCTCGCCTCGCCTCTCGCCAAAGGCAAAAAGGCGCTCGCCTTTCACAACACTGTGCTATGTAGGGTGTATAACTAATACATGTAATAGTTATACATAGCTGAAAATCCTACCGAACAAAGGATTAAATAATACCATGACTAATATATGTATTATTTTTCCTAGTACATCTTACCAACCGACCCCTAAGAATATGTTTATTTAATTGGGACAGGTAGAGGCAGTCACGAAGGAATTTGAGAAGCTGATGCCAATTACTGCAAGTGTTGAAAAACAATAGGAACAACGACAGAAGATGTTTTAATTCTTACACTTTCTGGACTTCCTAATGACATTGATTTAGTATGTGATCGGATCTTGGCTAGTCTGACTATTCCTACCGTTGATAAAGTATTATCTCAATTACTTAGCCTTGTTGCGGCACCCAACCAAACAGTATTTTCATCACAAACAATTGACTCCTCTATTCTCGCATCTCAAACAATGGAAAATCAAACATCCCAATATACGGAGAATCAACGAGGATGAGGTCGTTTTGGAAGATCTCGACCTTAGTTATTGCAATGGGTTTGGACATACTCGTGAAGTATGATATTCTCTACATGGTCAACCACCCAAAAGTTCTCACGTTGCTCAAACTAACACTACAGGTAATCAGGGGCTCTCTTTATCTACGAGTTCCTTCCTTACCGAGCAAGTAAGCAGACATCTCCACAAGTAGCTTCAATTGCTCAGACTAATACATCTTGTTGTTGATAATTCTTTTGCTTGTGTTTCACAGCCTAATACTCTTAGATCGAGGGTCATAGACCTGCCACTTATGATCATATTTCTAGTAATAAATAAATCACTTTTGTCCAATATTGTTTATTCACAATCTCTTCCTGCTCTTACTTTAGCCAATGGGTTCAAAACAAAAGCAGAAGGAGTTGGACAAGCTAATCTCCTATCCTCTGTCAATCATGTTTTTTGATCATGTAAAATATCCTATCCTCTATCAATCTAAATTATATTCTTATGTCCCTGGTTGTCCTTTAGTCTTGCATTTGTTAGTCGTTTGACTCAAGCATCAATTGTGCCATAATATTCTTTGATGATTCTTTTGTTATGAAGGACCGCAGTATGGAACATATTACTAGTGTCTGATGTGAATTACAAGGCCTTTACTGCCTTAACTCTTCCGGTTCCTCCACAGCATACCCTGTCACAGATTCTCCAGACTTGATCCACAAACGTCTGGGACATTCAAGTTTATCGAAGCTTCAAAAGATGGTACCTAATTTGTCTAGTTTGTCTACATTAGATTGTAAGTTGTGTCAACTTGGGAAACATACCCTATATTTTTTCTTTAATTCATCCTGATATATAGGGTCTTAGTAGAGACAGTTCAACCTTAGGATTTCGTTACTTTGATAATTCCATTGATGATTATTCAAGATGTACTTGGATTTTCTTAATGAAAGATCGTTCCGAGTTCTTCTCTATATCCCCATTTAGTCCCATGTTTCGTTGCGTTCTATGGGGTGATGCAATTCTCATGGCTTGTTATTTAATTAATCAAATGCCTTTGTCTTCCATCAAGAACCAAATTTCACATTTACTGTTGTTTCCTCGGTCACCTTTATACTCTCTTCTCTCATGTGTTTGGAAGCACGTGCTTTGTTCATAACTTAGCTCCTAAAAAAGATAAGTTAGCTACTCGCACTCTCAAGTGTCTTCCTTGGTTATTCTCGGGTTCAAAAAGGATATCGTTGCTACTAACTTGATCTTCATCGGTATCTTATGTCAGCCAATGTCACATTTTTTAGTCTAGACCTTACTTTACTTCTTCTGACCATCTTGATATAGTTGAGGTCATACTACACTGAATTTTGAGGAGTCTACTTTTTTTTCTACATCCCCAGCAACAGTGACACTACTCCTGACATATCATCGTCATTTGTGTCAGCATTAGGCCCAGGAGATTCACATCCTACACCACCATGCACCTATAGTAAACTTGTCTCCTCCTAGTCGGCTTCTTGCACTTTGGAAAGGTATACGATCCACTCGTAATTCTAACCCCCATTATACTTTTTTGAGTTATCATCGTCTATCATCACCCAAATCCCCATAATGCTTTTGTAGTCTGTCCTCTGTTTCCATTCTTAAGTCATCCGGGATGGTTGCACGCATTGATTGTGAGATGTCTACTTTACATGCAAGTGGTATTTGGGAACTTGCCCAGCTTCCTTCAGGAAATCTATTGTTGGTTGTCGTTGAGTTTATATAGTCAAAGTTGGTCTAGCTGGCCAAATTGATAGACTTAAGTCCCGCCTTGTTGCCAAAAGATATACTCAGATATTTGGCTTGATTGTAGTGATACTTTCTCTCATGTGGCTAAAATAGCATATGTCCGCCTCTTTCTATCCATAGTGGTTGTTAGCCATTGGCCTCTTTAGCAATTGGACATTAAGAATGCTTTTCTGTATGGCGACATTGATGATGAAATTTATATAGAACAACCACTTGGTTTTGTTGCTGAGGGAGTGTCTAGTGGCATTGTGTGTCGATTGCACCGGTCACTCTATCGTATGAAACAATCTCCTCGAGCCTGATTCTGCAAGTACAACACAGTTATTTAGGAGTTTAGCATGACCTGTAGTGAAGTTGATTGTTGTGTTTTATCAATATTAATCTCCTAGTCTGGGTATTTATTTAGTGATTTTTGGTGACGATATAGTTATTATTGGCAATGATCATGATGGTATCACTAGTCTAAACAACATCTCTTTGAGCACTTCCAGATAAATCATTTCGGTAGATTGAAGTTATTTTTTAGGTGTTGAGGTCACTCAGTCTAGATCAGGTATTGCTATTTCACAACAAAAATATGCTTTAGACATTCTTGAGGAGACAAAAATGATGGGTTATAGACCCATGACACTCTATGGATCTGAATGTTAAGCTTATGCCCGGACAAGGGGAGCCTCTTACAATCATGCATGATAAGTTGAATTACCTCACAGTGACCAGATCTGACATTTCCTTTCATGTGAGTGTTGTAAGTCAATTTATGAATCTCCTTGTGATAGTCATTGGGATGCATTTTTGTGCATTCTTTGATATATAAAATCAGCCCCAGGCAAAGGACTATTGTTCGAGGCTCGAGGCCATGAGCAGATCATTGGATACACAAACGTTGATTGGTAGGATAACCTTCTGATAGACATTCTATGTCTAGTTATTGTATTTTAGTAGCAGGTAATTTAGTGTATTGTTAAAGCAAGAAAAATATCGTGATTTCTCAATCTAGTGAAGAAACAGAATATCGAGCAGTGGTTGTGGCAACATGTGAGCTAGTTCGGATCAAGTAGTTGTTCGGAATTGAAATTTGAAGAAGTCCATGAGATGGAACTTGTGTGGGATAATCAAGCTGTCCCTCATATTGCATCAAATCTGGTGTCTCATGAGAGGACTAAACATATTGAGATAGACTATCACTTCATTGGAGAAAAGTAACTATCAGGAGATATTAATACAAAGTTTTTAAAGCCAAATGATCAGCTTGCATATATTTTCACCAAGTCCCCCACTGGCCCTCGTATTAGTTACATCTGTAACAAGCTCGGTGTATGTCACTTATATGCACCAGCTTGAGGAGGGTGCTACACAATCACTGTATAAAATAGTATGTTGTGTGTCACATTGATAGGGATATGGATTGTGTAAAACATGCATACAAGTAGGGCTCAGCGTAAGACAATTAGTTAACACATCTTAATTATAATTTTCTCGTGTCTTTACTTCTCGCACTCCATTCTTAAGATCATGTCCAATAATTCATGTTCGAAACTTGTTGCATTAACCTCAAAGGCTTTGCATGCCTTCACCATAACCAGTTTTGTCCATTTTGATGTGGAAATTCTAGATAGAGGTTGAACAATTTGTTGATTAATAGAATTGTCGCCATGCCATGGAAGAGAGTGTCATTGAGAGATTGAATGAATAATGAAATTTTGAGCCATGTGTTGGTACTAAATCCATGATTTGTGGTGGAATAGAAAAAAAATTCAATTCATGAGGCAATTCTCATATGCTTGGGCAAACGCTCCCCTCTGAGTCAGACATCATCCGTGTAAGCTCCAGCGCATGGAGCTTAATAAATAGAGGATCAAGTGTATTCCTTGGGGAAAGAGTGTAGGATTTATGAAGGCATGGGTCATGGCCTATCAATTTGGCCTTCTAG
This sequence comes from Jaltomata sinuosa, assembly GCA_003996215.1. Classification (NCBI taxonomy): domain Eukaryota; kingdom Viridiplantae; phylum Streptophyta; class Magnoliopsida; order Solanales; family Solanaceae; genus Jaltomata; species Jaltomata sinuosa. Next base: position 418,070 of record QJPP01001750.1, on the reverse strand, counting down.
ATCTGCTTCTCTTTTTTTCTTCTTTTTGGGCATGTAGCATAGTATACCTGGTCCATTTTCTTTGAAGTAGAAGGCCAGTTCTCTATATAATTCGGCCACTTTGGCTGAAATGTTATTTTTAATTTGAGGCCCCACCTCTTTGGCATGTGGCTTTTTTAAATCAAAGGCTACTGGCGCATGTTGTATATGTGGCCTCTCTAGGGATTTGACGTGTGCAAGGCACAGTATACAAAGCCCTTTGTTAATGGCGATACCTTTGTCACTGCAATCTGCCTTCTCGACGCGGCCCATAACTTTGTGTGACCATCTGAAATTTCATAACTCTATTCACCCTCAATCAATTCTAGCTTACTCGGAAGACTTTCAATTGATTTGTTGATACAAATTCTAACCCAGTGAAGGTGAGTCTTCTTTTTGGTATCTTCATCAATGTCAATAAAGCCGCCACCGCACAAATCGCCAATAACTTTAAAGGAGCTTTCTGACCAAGCACAGACTAGAATTCCAAATACTTTTATCCATCTATAGTCAGATTTTGATTTCGTTGTTGCCAACCCTGTAACCAGCAAACACAATTCTGGAGATACCCTTCTTCCTTTCCAGTACCAATCTCGCCCTTGATTCTAAATGCTTCCTGACAGGAAGGCATTTCGAAAAAGAACTGATTATGCGCAATTGGCGTCACCTACAGGCCAACAGTCACCTTCCATCTGTTTAGAAACCATTTGTGAACAACTTCTTGATTTGGAGTTATGTTGAAACTTGAAAGGATCATTAAATCTCCTAAATAGGCATTTGGTAAGAAAGTTAAAGAACCATGAGGTCTAAGGTCTCAGATTCAAATCCCAACGAGACAAAAACCACTAGGTGATTCTTCCCATCTGTTCTAGCCTTGGTGGACAGAGTTACCTGGTACTTGTTGTTGGTGGGAGGTGGCAGGTATCCCGTGGATTTAGTCGAGGTGCGCGAAAGCTGGCCCGGACACCACAGTCATTTAAAAAAACAGGCATTTGGTAAGAAAATGGGCCCTATTTGCTTCAGTCTCTAGACTGATTTTAATTTTGTTTTGAACTGCTACAGCACCATTTGTCTCCACTGAAGGCCAAAGCTCTGGATTTGCTACTTCAAAATAAGTTATTGCCTGATTCTGGGGTTTCCATTATGTTGCCGGTTGTTGTTGTCTCCATAGAAATCAAAGGATTTTGCCTGTAATGTCACCATTCTCCATTGTCAATAATTTCTAGAAGGATCACCAATGATTTCCTGTCACCAAACCACACCTCAATTTGAACAAACCTACCATAACTGTTGAGATCTAATAAGCTCTGTATAGGTAGGCCTCTATCTTCCTACCCATCTATGGCGAAGATTCCCTTTCCCTGTGAAGCCTCTTTCAAAGCACCGCATACCCACCTCAAGTTGCTTTCATAGATTCTGATCTTGCTAATGAACCTTCTGTTGCGCTTGTAAAGTAAAAACGATATGACCCAATGTTCACTAATGTCGATTAATTCAAACGACTTATCTCCGGCTGAGAAATAGGCTCTCCCCTCCATCGTGGAGGAGAGAAGCTCGTCAAAAAAGGAACAAATCCAATTAGACAAGGTGTTTTTTGAAAATTGGCTCATTTCCCAAATGAGAAAATTTTGAAAAGGTAAGTTTTATAGAATAATGTCTCAGTTGTAGAAAAAGAATTTTATAAAAGATTAATCTTTCACAAAACAAGTTCTTAAAACTTTATCCGGAATTCCTTGGTGTCTCTACCATTTACTGATCTTGCTAAATTTGAGAGATCAATTGCGTCATGACAACAGAGTTCTATAGGTGTAAAATAAAAGATCTTGCAATTTGAAGATGGAAAAGACAGTAGCATAACTAAATTTACACTACAAAATACAACTACCAAATCTCCTTACAACTTATGAAAGACAAAATATAGTCCCTTCACAATCCAACAAGGAATAACACCGTTGCAATCAACTTGAATTGTAAAAGGCATTGCGAAATCATTAAATCAAGCATTTATGAAAATAAAAACTTACGATTCAGAAGCTGAGGCGCTCCTATACCCCTGCCACAAGAAATTAGATCACAAGATTTTGTACAATCAGTAGAGATCCAGCAAACCATTTAACAACATGAAGAGATAATTACACAATACTTCATCTCTCAACACAAAAACTGGAGTGCCTTCTTTAAGACACTATCACTCAACGATAAACCACAAGAAAAAGATCAAGAAAAACAAAAGAACTTGTAATTACTAGAAATTCCGATAAGACTAACTATAAGCATACCTCTAATCTGGTAATAAATACAGGTTGGCCCTGTCTCTGACCAGATAAGTTCCCCTGCAACATTTTCATTATAAAATATCAGGAGTACTTTATTGTCATACAGAAATGTAGCTTCCTGTAGGTAGTTTCTAAAAGAAAACAAGATATGGGAAAACATGAACACGATGGGGATGACTAAAAATTCATACTAAAATAGTCACGAGTTCTTGAAAAGAACAGGCAGTTAAAAAAAATATTTTATCAGCATATACCAACCCAATTTCTCACCATTGTATATAACTTGCATATCATCACTATTCAAGGATATAGACATATCCTCAGTAAAAACTATAAGGAGTCGTTTGGTGCGAGGGATAAGGGATAATAATCCCGGGATAAATGCAGGATTATTTTATCCTGCATTTGGTTAGAGGTGTTCGTTAGTCCCGGGATTATTTATCCCACCATTCATACTATAGTGATGGGATAAGTTATTCCCATGGAATATCCTAATCCATGGGATAACTTTGTCTATCCCATCCCCATACCAAATTCCCCCTAAGTTCAAAATTGTGTTCTTACAACCTCAAAGTATGATTTTGCTGGTTCTGCACGAAGTCTCAAACTATTGTTTCTTTCAAAAGTTATAGGATTTGGTTATGCATCAGAATAAGTTCTCTCCTCAGCCCGAAATATCACAGCAACAGTTAGTAATTCAGCAATATTATGTTTATGGTCCAAGAAAATCAAACTGTAAGGTGCCTTAGGAAAACAGTGCAAGTTGCCTTTTTTCAAAAAAGACTTACGAAGCATTATAGGCCTCAGCTATCTTCTACCTCATCGAGATAACTGTACCAGAGTAAAGAAAGCACTAGAGGAAAAAACAAAGTGAAAGAGCCAGCTGACAAATTGTTACCCCTCTCAACTATATGCATATCACTGAATTCAACGAAAGCAAAAACTACTTTGCTTATCTGGTAGAGCATTTGCTGACGTGCCAAACCCACATGGTTAGTTTTAGCTTACAATTTTGGTCTAACCCTCAGCATCACAAGATGGCATGTTTAGAACTTCACTTTGGCTGCCATACTATTCTAAAAGAGTACTCATATGGCAAGCGTAAGTGTAAGCATTCTCCAACATTTACCCATCAATGTGGAAGCTTAATCAGACTACAATTTGCATGGAAAACTTCTGTTTCAGTTCCGCAAAAACGTAATTGGGAAGCACCAGCATGAAATATACTAATTTAAACCATCCTCAAACTTACCCACCACTCCACCCACAAACCAAACTCCATCTACCTCTCAGTATTGTTCCTTGATTTTCTCTGTAATATTTACATCTGGCAGATTAGGTTCATCGTTCTAAGATAAACATCTGAATTGAATCACAAAGAAGGAACCCAGCAACTAAACACGAGGTAGCGGCTAGGGGTGAAAAGCCAACTAAGATCGGAGATAGCTGATTTTTCACAAAATCTACTTATAATAGGGCATATATTCATTTCTAAATCCACTTTAAAGTTTTCTTTGCCAATTTAAAGAATTCTGAGGAAACTAGTCAAATACCCCTCTTAAATATAACTGCAGTTTAATAATTAAATAATATAGGCAACTGGATATCAAACACCCCAAAAACATCAACTTAGACATTTACAATTGCAAATCCAACAACATATGAAAGGATGAGATTGCCTGTGATACTTTATAGCTGGTGCCCAGTGAAATGGGCAAATATTGCAGTCAATGGCAACCCACTAGAGCCTATGGGAGAGCCCTTTAAATCCCCCAGCCCTTAAATCATAATCACCATATATATGCAATAAACACCTAACCGTTACTACTATCATAAAAAAAAATTGGCATTAAGACTCTGAATTGTTATATTGAAATGACTACATTGTTACACCACATAACAGGAGAGATTGACAGAAAGTTTGTCAAAAAACCACATGTTAAACTAAGCTTATACTGGCCTCTTTATGGTGAAAAAACAAAAAGAATACATAAAATCCCATTTTTGTAAGTGTCAGATATAGAAATCTCAGCAGATATTGTACTGCCAAAGGATTTCGGAATTAGAGACTGATTGATTTAAAGCAAAATAAAAAGTGCCAGCAGAGAACATCACAAAAATATAACCTATGACATTCTTAAAGAACATAAATATATGATTCCTATTTTATCTGTTGTTCAGACAATGAAAACTTAAAAGGATGAGTTAGTTTCTATAGGAAGTTAGGAACAGAGTCTACAGTCCAATTTCACCCTTTCTACTGATTAATCAGTCTTACCTCCCAAACTTTCACATATTTTGATTGAGCTGATGGCAATGTAGCAGATGTTTGCTGTTGAGATAGAGGCATGTTAGCTGTTGTGCTGTTCACACCAACAGGTTGCATGCCTGGTTGTCCTTGTTGAGACATCCCTGGAGTAGGCATCATTGTGCCAGTTCCGGATGGCAAACCAGTTGCACCCAGCCCAGTCAGCATATTCTGGTTCATCCCTGTCCCACTTGGCATCATTTGTGTGCCTGGTAGATTGCCTTGGCTCATTGCAGGAACTGTTTGACCAGCCATACTAACACCTCCTTGGTTATTACTCAAAGGCTGTGAAATGCTAATGTTCGAATTCCCAGACATACTGGGAGCAGTTGAAGTGAATGAAGAAGGAGCTGAGTTTTGCGTATTCGGCCCACTTCCTGCTAGTGGAACAGACCCAGTTATTGTTGTCACACCTGATTGCCCAGATGATAATACAGTTTGAGAAGCAGGGACGGAAGATGCCATTCCACTAGATATCATATTTGAAAGCATAGGGGTGCCACCCATAGATTGCAGTCCTATAGAAGTTCCCCCGGCTAGTGCTTGGCGTGCCTGAGCAACATCGTTCAAGATTCTGACATTTACTGCTGCTGCAGCAACCGGACGTAAGGACGGCGTCATGCCACCGACTATGGGTTTCATCTCCTGAACATTCTCAGTATGTGATGCCATTTCCTGAGAAACAGAAAGAGGAGAAGAAGTTTGCAGGCTTGGAACAGGTTGAAGAGCAGGACGAACAGATGGAATATGTGAAAATGCAGGTCCAGTCATGGAGGTCACAGCGTTGGGCTCCTGAAAACAAATGTTATAATATCACAGCATGTATGATAATGTCTGTGTAGCAAGCAGGTGTACAAGTTGTTGAGTCTTACAATTTTTACAGTTGTCGGGGGAATATTTCCAGCGGAAATTGGTGGTCGACTCATAACAGGTACATTTGCTGAGAGGTAAATAGAAAAGAAAATCAGTATCTCTCCAACAATATAATTGCAGAGTAATCTATATATCCCAAGATGCTCTATATTAGAATATACAGGAGTATCTTTTAAAAATTGATCCAGTATGCATCCAGTACCAAAGGAGATTGATTTTTTTTTTTATTTGTATACTGTAATTTTAGACAGTTCTCAACATTATGTAACATAGCTAATCCTCAGATAAGATAAAAAGATATATAAATGTAAAGAAGCCAAAAGTATCATCACCAAGTGTCCACATTCACACCACCCAAATTAAGGAAGGACTACGTGAGGGATAAATTGCAAATTTTAGCAATAGACAGTAGACGCTACAGCTGTATCAAGAGTTGAACAGTTCAGCAATCAATTGTCTATCCAACCAGTCTTACTTGAACTCCAAAAATTGAAACAAATTACACATGAGCAAGATTACACAGAAAGAAATGGCACAGTAGAGTGAAAACATTCCCAACATATATCAGGATGAATAAAGTTTAAACAGTGGTTTTACTTGTTTTTCTATGGGTTAAGTGTTTCGTTTACTCAACAGCTTGACCCTGCCAACTACCAAATAAAGTAGGGGATATTATTGTTAATTGTTCATTTTCCTCTCTTGCACATTTGGACTTTGTTAGTTTTTAGGTATACTTTCATTGTATTGTAAAGTGTTCCACACGGGACAAGTATAAATATCCTCATTGTAAAGTCTGTTGATAAAGGAATAGAAGTGTGAGAAACTAAAGTCACACGTTCCCATAAACTTTCTCCAGTGTTCTTTGGTATTAGCGAGAAAAATATCCCTTGTGCAACATATCAGCGACTTCAGCAAGAGAGAAACCGTGATCTCGCAGTTATTTCTGGTGACAGTAAAGGTTATCTCTCGTGTTCTGTTTTGTTTTATGAAGTAAGAATCAGTACTAAAAGCATCAAGAAGATGCACAAAAGCACGGTGTATGTGCTGATTACAAAAGAGAGATTGTTAGCCCTATTCAAAAGTCCTATGCTAGGGATAGGGAGCTAACAAAATCCAAAAGACTTAGGGAGCTAACAGGGGATAGAATGCTCCAACTACTTAAAGCAATTAAACGTTGAACTTTTAGGGAGTGCAAGGAGTTGCTAAATCATCAAAACACCTTCTGTTCCTTTTTTCTCTCGTGTTCTATTTCTCACTAACTTATCTCTTGGTGTGCATTCCTATATTTCTATTCACAAAATTACACTATCAAAATGGAAGAGCAAAGAAAGAGCACGCAAATGGATAAGGTAATATTAGGCTGAGCAAACGCTCCTACAGAGTCTGTATATGATAAAGCTGGAAAATAAGTTCAAAAAAATTATAGAAACCTGCTGAATTAGAAATTGATTGTGGTCCAGAAACCGGTGGAACAGAAGACACATCCATCTTGACAGGGCTTTGATTTGACGCCAAATTGGTCATTCCAGAGCGACTGAAAGCAGCACGAGCCTCGATGAAATTTTCAGATATTAAAACAAGAAAGTTTGGATTCTTAGCTGTATCAATGGGCAGGTCAGCTGATCGTGGATTGTGTTTTCCCTGTATCCGTACAAAGTTCACACTTAGTATAAAATTAAAATGAGAAGTTGGAAAATGGGGTCTTCCATTTTTCATATCTCCGGCACTAAGACTAACAGGATAGCAGTGTGTGCAGCGTGAGGAAGATTATACGGTCCTCTTCCTTTCATGGAAGACAGAACCTACGTCAAGAATCATGAACTAATAGCATCAAGATAAGTATCATGGAGGATTCCAAGGCAATTTAAAACGATAAATACTTTTTTTTGAACTCATAATTTAGAAAAAAAAACAATAGATACTTTATCCATGATGCCTTAAAAGGTTGATCATATTTAAGCACTTAGGAAGGCTAAATGTTTCTGCACCGCTACAGGATGCTGCATATTCTTAAATTTGAACAAGCATAGAGTTCAAAACAAATGGAACTATAAAGTCCACTTGCATCACCTTCTCTATTTAAGACTAAGTGATAATGTCATGCGGTTCCATCATAAATTCATAGTTTTTAACTAGTGAAATGCTCTCCATGACATAAGTATCGAGAGAGTGAGAAGTGCTCCAAAGATTGCTCCATTAATGATTCCAAAAATATATAATATGTCGTACACAAATCATTTATAATCATGTAACTTACCCCAATCCTCAGCATAGAATCATGGTAAATGAGTCACAAAGTTAGCAAAGAGAGTAATAATATTGTTTCTGTAGAAGTCAGAAAAAGCATGCAGGAAGTCAATCAGCAACTAGGAGAAGTTGAAGACAGTAAATATTGTAGGTCTCAAGAACAAAAAAGAGTCGAGTCTCAACACAATACAAACATGCTTTGAACCTAATAAACAAAAAGGAAAGAAATCAATGAAGTTGGCCACAGTTACCGCATCATATATTGCTCTTAGTTTTGGAAGCTTTTTTGGACATATAACTGACAGGGAAACGGAACACTGCAAGGGAAAGAGTAACTTGTCAGCGAAGGATGAGGCAGAATATGTGAGGGGAAGGCCAGGATTTTAAAAAGTAAAAGGCTTTAAATCAGTACCTGAGGAAATGTCTTTGCAACTGTCTCAGCATCAGATAGTCGACTATCTGTTTGTGCTTCAATATTTTCGTTCTGCTCCAGTTTTTGCATCTGTGGTCGATAAACTGGTGTAGGCAACGAATAAGGGTTGCTTGCAGAAATAAGTATGCAATGTTTTTTCCCTTCCATGTTTTGTTGACTTTGGTTACCATTTAGTGAAGAAAACATCTGAATGAAGCATCAGTTTAGTTACATATTTATGTTAACTAGTCAAGTGTACGTACTTTGCACGTGTGTCGCGTTAATTAATAATAAATGTATATAAAAAGAATAAATTGTTGTGTGTATGTTATATTATTAAGTACAACACTTAAAAAAGGTAACGTAAAATTTTTAAGATACAAAACATACTTAAAGAGGAACATGATAACTCACCATCACACTAACAATTAAGAAGCAAAATTAAATGTAGAGAACAAAATTTCGTCATTGATATCAAAAGTCAAAGTTATATTGGTATTGATACACCAAAGCACACTCTAAACATAAGATAAAGGAAAAAGGAACTACATTATATATGAGCATAATAATATAACACAACTACGTGTAACAAATTAACAATAATAGAAAGGATTATGATAAAGCAGATTGTAATCCGTATCACAATGACATCTATCAAGAGGCTAACAACACGATAGCTTTGGCACTAAATCAGTATCAAAATGTCAATATTCATTTTAGAATCTATTTCCATATAAGGAATTATTATACTGTCAAAATATGTCTAATAGTGTTTTCACCTAAATTAGTATCACGAAGTTAATTTTTATTGAGACTCTATTTCTAGGTAAAGATTTAGAGTGTCTCAATTAACTAAAAGACCTATTAATTAGCTACAAAATTTATTTTAACATACAGAATTTTGATACTACAATTTTACTTGAACTAAACATGGCAAACGGACTCAAACTCAACCAAAGATGAAAGATTTGTATAGACACAAAATAAATAAGGTAAGTCAAAAAAATAGAATTTCCATAAATATACGTAAACAATATGTTGGACTTATAAATAATTAATTGGTCAAAACTTGATTAATAATATAAAAAGGACTCCTAAATCTAAAGGAGATCAAAGTGGTAGAAAATTACCTAAAGTAAGTTTATGAATAATTACTTTTCTTTAACAAATATGGTATATTACGTACTTGTAATAAGGAAAAATTTAACAACTCAAATTTTAGTTGATTTCAAAGTCCTAAATATTAGGATAATAATTAAATGGCAATTATTTGAAAAAAATAGTAAATGACAATTTTGTCTATTGTAGAACCTTTTAATGAAGGTTAAAAAGTTCAATCAACATTTCTAAGGACCTTCGTGCTTTTAATATAGATATAGATAAGTATAAAAGAAACAGAGTACATATTTTGTAGGTAAGTTATTAAAGCAAACCAGGAGCAACTCATTTTTTATTGCGATTTAACACACCCCAATACTATTGTGCGCACTATATGATCAACATCCTTCTTTGTTGAACAGCTTAAGAGCAGACTAGAGGAACTTCAAGTACACCTTAGCATCAGGAAAGGAGAGATAAAATACTAACTTATCATGGCCCGCATGTAAACCAAGAGAGAGGTTTCCCTCACTGTAATTTTCCTGCAGAACTCAAGCTTAATCCAATCAAACTATGTTTTGAGACAATCACTCTTGGGAAATGATTGGATCAAACTGAGTCAACATCGTGGAAAGAAAGACATATTTTAGCGCTGAAAACAAGTTTTTCATCACAAGTCTTTTGACATAATAGAAACACTAAGTGATTCAGAAAGTCGGCATGAATGGATAGAAAGGAGAAGAAACTTCACCAGGAGATTAACAATCAGTAGACGGGTATTACTACTGGTATGGAAGCTAATGATAGTGGCATCAGACAGCACAAAGAAGAAATTCAGATGATGGAGCGAGGCAGAACAACAAAAACAACAACAACAACTTTCAGAGTGTATTCCCACAAAGTGGAGTCTGGAGAAGGTAGAGCGAGAAACAAAGACAAGAAGTAAGTGGGAATGCTCGATGACATGCTCTTATAAGCATTTCCTTCCCGCCATTGAATAAACATCTCTTTTGTCACCCTGCTAATCTCTTCTCGACCCTCTTAAAAATCGGATTACACACCCTCTGATCCTTGTTTGAAGCACCTAAGGGCAACCTCTTCATTAGATTGATGTCTGATAGCTTTTCCTTCTCCCCAACCGTTGTCATGTCCCGCTATGCTACTCTGCTTTCCTTCCTTGGCCTAAGAAAGAAGGCTAGTCGCTTCCCTTATTCATAGGGGCGGACCTTTTTCTATCGAGTAGTCACTCTTGGCCTCTTTCTGTCTTGTTGGTCAATCTTTCCCTGGCCTGAGAGGTTTCATTTCAGGTAAAGCGGGGTTATGTCGGGACTAATGAGGACACCAAAAAGAAATCCCACCTTTTATGGACTCGCGTTTGTACCCATTACAGGGACATTGAACTTCCAAAGGAAAGTGGATTTAGTGGTGGGGGGATGAAAATTTGAAATCTCTTATGCTCATACAGTCGCCAGAAAAGCATCATCAGCGAAAGTCTTTGCCCTATGGTTCATGGGAAGTTCTCCAACAGCTTCAAGCCTTGTAGTTACTCCTGTTATGTAGTTACTCCTGTTATGTCCCTATCCCTCGGGGAAGCTACACGTGAATGACCACATTGGTGAACAAAAGCTTATTTTTTAAAATAAACTGGTCAGACTATAAGTCGGGAGAAAGGTCTGATAGCTTTAACAACAACCCAGGCTTATTATAATTTGGGCCCAAAATTTTAGAAAAGTAAAGGGATGTGGAGGGCAAAAATAATTAGATATGGAAAGCAATTGGGTTAGCCCAAAATATTAATATTACGACGATTTCAAATACTGAAGAGTGAAGACATGATACAGTTCAGACTGCATCAAGGAAGTGAGGTCGATTGACTCACTCTTATTGGAAGAAATTTTATTTGACAAGAGGGAACAACAATAATGCAACATCTAGAATTGACATGCTCCTACTCTCCATGGAGTTGGATAAAGAACTTAAATACATAAAGTTATCTTTTGGAAGAATCGGAGACAGAAATTAGCAGTGACAGGGAAAGCACGTGAATTGGATAGAATCATAGAGAAAAGAGAATTAGGGAAGGAGGAATGTGGAAGAAGCTAGTATTACAATGGAGCTAGAGGAAAAGCAAGATATGAGGAAATATCATGGAGACAAAAGTCCAGGTAACTCTTATTGAAACATGGTGATAGCAACATCAAGTTCGTTTAAAAGATGGCCAATGCATATAGAAGATACGACCTATTGATAGACTCAAAGTGGAATGAACAACAAAGAAAGAGCTCAAAGAGATAAACAAGAGTCAACCAGGCAAGGTGTGGTGAAATGATGTGAAAAGTGGTTCATGTTGGAAGAGACAATATCTATCCTTGGGGATCGTTTGATACTAATTAACAGTGTTTAAACCTCAATCTTGCATATGTTATTTTTTTATTCCCCATGTCAATCAAAGTGAGAAAAGAAATGATAAAATTTGATGAGACTTCTTCGGGCAAGGAATAAGAAAACGGGGAAATAAGGGGATTTGTGTGGGGTATGTGGATGTCTAATGTAGCATGAATAATATGACCATTTTGTAAATAAACGGAGCAAAATCCCCATATCCATGGTGGTGGAGGCTGGGGAGTTACAGTTATGATTTACTCTGGAATTTGAATTGGAGGTGTATATTGCTAGTGGAGATATTAGGGAAGGAAGGGGGGGGAGAAGGGAGAGGATGGGGGCAGCAAAGTGTGAGTTAAGAAATTTTGAAGGAAGAAATTCTTGGCCGGAAAAAAGGGTGCTGGAGTCGATAACGAATTGGGTGAAAGGAAATTCAAAATGGTGAAGAACAAAAATAAGATAGAACAGATGAAAGGATGATAATAACCCTGGACTTGTGAACCAATTTGGAAGCAAAATATGAATCGGCTCACTAGTAAGTTTGGGTTGAACCGTGAGGAAACATCTGGATCGACGGTCCAAAGCATTTTCCCCAAGCTATGAATACTCTAGACCAACGAACTTTGTAATGCAGTGACAGTGCCAGAAAAAGCCATGGCATGGCAGCGTCTGATGGAGCTCTGAGAAGTACTTTGATGGAGGAAAATTAAGGGGAAAGGGAAAGGGGAGTGTCATGAGGCCCAAGAGAGTGTCAAAACTTGATGGACTCGTTTCCTCTAGAAGCGAGAAAGTCAGACAGCTTTTGTAAGGCAACTGGAGAGGGTTGCCTACATTATTATTTCAAAATGGGCTTTCAGTGTAACTTAGTGATCTGTCTACATGAATTGCTGGTTATTCACCAAAATGTTATTTGTATTATTCTATATCTAACACATATCACGTGTGATTCATAAATATTATCACGATTTGACAACAATAGAGATGCAAAGTTCATTTTTAGAACATCTTAGAATCAGTAAAACGCACCATTAATGCTTCAGCAAGTCCTTCTGCAACTGCGGCCTCATTGAAACCACCTCCTGAGAAAGGTATAGCCGAAACCCACTGAAAAAAGGTATCCATGTCTCTTGTCCAGCCACTCCGCTGAACCAAGCAAGCTGCATAAAAGATAGTAAAATGGAAGAAGAAAAGGAAATAAAAATGTCAAGCAGATAGAAAAACAAAAGAGAAAATATGCGTCTTGACACAGAAAGAGAAGTGAGAGACAGCCTTGGAAAAACAAGATTCTTTTTTTTTTTTAAACTGGTAACTTTTTCTATTCCTCAGCATTAAGGGCTATGCTGGCCACCTCCAAAAAGATATTACAGCAAAAGAAAAGCTAAAAATACTTACAAAACTCCTATGAAATCCACTAGTTGGATCTCTTCATCTATATCTTGTTCTTTACACCAAAAATCTAAAGAAGTAATGACTTTCCATTTAATCTTTTCTATAGTACATTCTTTCCCTTCAAAAATTCTCTGGTTTCTTTCTTTCCATATGGTCCACCATATACATGCTGAAACTGATCTCCACCATCTCTTCCGACTCTTACTGCCTCCCCTTCTGATCCAGCAACTTAAGAGGTCTGTTGTGTGCTCTGGCATGATCCAATTTATGTTGGCTATGCTGGTAAAAAGGGCCCAAACCTGAGCTGTCACTTTACAGTGAAGAAAAAGATGTTTGTTGGTCTCTAGAGCTTCTTTGCATAAAAGACACCTTGATGCAATATTTATACCCCTCTTCTGCATAGCCTCATGAGTCAGACATGCTCTTTTGGCTACCAACCAAGTAAAACATTTTACCTTGGTGGGAGCCACATTCTTCCAAACTGTTTTCCATGGGCCTAGAGTCCTGCCTGCACTTTCCTTCAAACCCCAACTATACAATCTGTTTACAGCAAACTTCCCATCCTTTTGATGTCCCCAAATAAGTCTATCAGGCTCCTGATTGGTACCAGGGAACCCCTGAAATAGTTTCAGAAGGTCCACCACCTCAACAATCTCCCAATCATTGAGAAGTCTTCTAAAGACTAAATTCCAGCCCTGAGTGGACCACATATCCTCTATTTTGTAGTCAGGGTTAGAGCACAAAGTGTAAAGTCCAAGAAACAAATCCTTTAAAGTTCCTTGATCACACCATTTGTCTGTCCAGAACTTAGTCTTATCCCCCCTTCCCACTAAAATCTTTGTGTTGCTCTTTAACTCTGTCCATTGACTTCTGATAGTCCTCCACACCCCAACTCCATAAGTGTTGATCACTTCATTAGTACACCATTGATCCTCTTGCCCATATTTGTGCTGAATTACCTCTTTCCACAGAGCTTGATCCTCATGAACATATCTCCATAGCCATTTGGATAGTAGACTCTTGTTCTGTAGCTTAAGGTTCCTAACTCCTAGTCCCCCATTCTTCCTGCTCTGTTGAACTACCACCCATTTCACCAAGTTAAATCCCTTTTCAATTTTGTTTCCTTGCCACAAGAAATTTCTTCTCAAGACATCCAAAGCCTTAATCACACTTCCCGGTATTGGGAATAAAGACATCACATATGTTGGCAAGGAATCCAACACTGAGTTGATCAAAGTTACTCTACCACCCAAGGATAAGTATTGGGACTTCCAGATTGCCAATTTTTTCTCAGACTTTTCTATTATGCCATCCCAGATCTCAATTGCTTTATGTTTGGAACCCAGTAGCAAGCCAAGATAAACTGTTGGTAATTCTTCCACCTTACGCTTTAGAATGTTTGCAAGAGTTTCAATCTGTATCACCTCCTTAATTGGAAACATACTACTTTCCTCCAATTGACTTTAAGGCCTGAGCATGCTTCAAAAATAACCAGGATCACCCTTAAGTAACAAATTTGCTCTTATTCTGCTTCACAGAAGACAACTGTATCATCAGCATACAACAGGTGAGTCAGCTCCATGATCTCCTCTGCCCTATTCTTGATGCTAAATCCCCTTATCCAGTAACAACTGGATGCTACTCTCATTAGACTATCCAGGCCTTCCATTGTTATTATGAACAGGAAAGGGCACAAAGGATCCCCTTGCCTTAGCCCTCTTTCTGCTGGAAAAAAACCTGTTGGTTCTCCATTAACCAGAATGGAGAACCTAGTGGTTTTAATACAATAAGAAATCCATCTCAGCCACCTCCACCCAAATCCCATTTGTCTAAGGGTGTTGATAAGAAAGTCCCAATTTAAGTGATCATAAGCTTTTTCAATATCTAGCTTACACATCACCCCAGGTGCTTGTCCTCTGATTCTAGTATCAATACATTCACTTGCAATAAGGGCAGCATCCATGATCTGCCTCCCCTTGATGAAAGCCATTTGATGCTTGTTAACTAGCTTACTGATCACTCTTTTTAACCTCTCTGCCAGCACCTTGGCAATAATTTTGTAAACTCCTGTGATCAGACTTATAGGTCTGAAGTCTCTCATCTCATTGGCACCTACCTTCTTGGGGATCAAAGCTACAAAGGTAGCATTAAAACTCTTCTCAAACACCTGCTGGGAATGAAAATTCTGAAAAGTCTGCAACAAGTCCTCCTTCACCAGTTCCCAGAAGGCTTGGAAAAAAGCCATTAGTGTAGCCATCCGGGCCATGTGCTTTGTCAATAGCACACTATTTGATCCCTTCCAAGATCTCCTCCTCTTCAAAATCCCTTGATAGCCATTCATGTTCCTCCCCTGTTAGTGTCTGGACATTCATGATGTTCAGAGATGGTCTCCATTTTTCAGGTTCTTTATAAAGATTTTGATAGAAGTCCACAATAGAACTTTTGATTGCCAAGGGCTCACTGGTCACTACTTCATTAATCTTCAGGGAGTCAATGGTGTTGATTCTTTTGTGAGTTGTAGCCATCCTGTGAAAGAACTTGGTGTTCTTTTCCCCACTCTTAATCCACTGGATCCTGGATCTCTGTCTCCAATGGGTTTCTTCATTCTTTGCCACTTCCTCATAATCCATTGCAAGACTAGCCCTCATTAACTGCTCATCATCTGTTAAAGGCCTGATTTCCTCAATGGCTTCCAACCCACCTATTTGTTCCATGATCTGATTTTTTCTAGCCCTCCAATTACCCCTATTTTCCTTACTCCACTCCTTAAGTCTCTTTTTCAGAAGACTTAGTTTAGTAGCAAGTATATAATCTGGTTTGCCTATCACATTGAAGGATCTCCACCATTCATGTACTTTATCTCTGAAACCCTCCACATTTAACCACCACTTCTCGAATTTGAAGTAAGTCTTCCTGAATGCTTAATCCCCACAAGTAAGCAATATCCTTATGATCAGACCCCAAGTTTGGTAAAGTACATTGCTTAACTTGATTAAACATCTCATCCCATGGGAATGAGTATAGGAACCTATCTATTCTGGAAGCATTCCTCTGGTTTGCTCCTCTTCTTCAAGTATAAGAACCCCCAAATAAAGGGGGGTCTATCAACTCCAATTCATTAATGCAACTGGAGAATTCTGACATAGCTCCAGATAATTTGTTACAGTTGATCTTCTCCGACGGGAACCTGGTGGTGTTGAAGTCCCCACAAACTACCCAAGGCCCTTCACAGAAACTTCTCATAGCCCCCAACTCCTCCCATAGCTCCCTTCTTTCTTTTCTATCACAAGATGCATAGACTGCAGTGAGGAACCAAGTGAGTTCCTGACTTATGCCAATCAGCTTGCACGTGATACTCTGATTGCCGTATTCTACAGTTTCTCCCTTCCATGATCTTTTATCCCACATCACCAATATCCCCCCTTTACTTCCTATGGATTCTAACCATATTCCCCCCATCCACCTATTCCCTCCCAACTATTTTATGTATTCCCCCACATTCCCATTTAACTTAGTCTCCATTAGCACAATAATCTCAGCCCCTTCTTGTTGAATTCTACTTCTCACCAAATCTCTTTTCAGCTCCCTGTTAAGCCCCCTCACATTCCATGAAAATATTTTCATCTTCATGTTAACTGGTTGGGTGTAATTCTCCCTCTACTTCTTGATTCACTTCTTGGCTCCTTGTCTTTAAATTTGACATCAAAGATAAGATTCCTCAGCTCTTTGGGGACAACTTGCTTGTCAAAGTTCTCTCTCTTAGCCTCTGTTGAACTCTCCTCCCTAGCCCTCTTTTGATCAATTTTAAGCAGCAAAATTGTGGCCTCCTCTGTGCACCCTTCAAATGCTGCTCCAAATTCTCTACTCAGTCGCATGTTGTTTTGAACCCACATGTTTGCTTTCTCCACAGCTTCCTTGTGGCATGCAGAAGCATCAAACTGTATGGGAGTTGGATCTCCCAGCAGTGTAATTTGTTTTGAGTTCTGCTGTCTCGCCAAAACATTCTCTATTGCACTAGCTTCCAGAGGAATTGAGGTCGCATCCGCTGGATGAAGCAAATTTCCATTCCCTTCTCTGAATAACTGAGTCATAATATTCTCTCTCACTGCTTCCTCCATTAACTGGTGATCTGTGAGAGGATAAACGAGTTCATGGGCCTCATCCCATTTGTTTAATTCTGAACTAAAAGGTTCTGGGCCTTTTTTTTCATTTGTTAATTGCTGGCCCATCTGTTGGCCCAAAGTAAATGGTCCAGCCTTTGGATTAGGTGGAAGACAAAACTCTGTGGGTGTGGGGTCACTGTTCACATGTCCACTCACATGACTACTTTCACCTTTATATCCCCTGGATTCTCTGCCAATACTCTCCATTTGAAATTTAGCCCCTTTTTCATCTCTATTCTTCTGAGCTTCTGACATGCCTATGTCTTGAAGCACTCCCCCTACACACTCTTCCTCCTTCCCTTCCTCCGACACGGATCTCCTCCGGAACGTTGCCGGAGCTTCCACCCATACCGGTAAAGAGAATATTTTCCCCGTCGGCAACTTCGATGAATGCCGAAATTTTTGCCGCTGGTCCTTTCACTCGAATTCTGGCCCATCGGAGATGATTTTTTAACTCAGTCTCTTCTTCCGTCTCGATCCAACCCCCACACCTCTCTCCTATCTTCTTCATTATTGAACGAGACCATAGATGGAGTGGAAGCCCTAAAATACGAATCCAAAACCATTTGAATTCGTGGGACTTTGGGAAAGCTCCTGCCTCCGGTGACCACCACTGGAGATTTATTCTGTCCCCTTTCCTTCGCCATTCACCCTTCAAGACATGTTCTGCAGCTTTTCTCGTATGGAACTCGAACAGAAACGTGAACCCATTCATATCGTACACCTGGGTTCCTAGTGCCCCTCTCCAAGTCTGCTGAGCCCAACTTCTGACTTCGTTTCTGGTGGGAGCATCTTCTTTGCCGGAGAAAAACCCGACAAGACACCTCCCCAGGAGGTCCTCCTCCTTCAGATGGGTTTTTGCTTTCAGCACACCTCCAGCATCTAGATCTCCAGCGACCCCTGTTTCCATTTGTGTCCACTTACTTTTTTGTATTATTTCTGAGTAACTCCCTTCCCCTTTGTTTGCAGTTTTAACTACCTCCTTTGTGCCATTAATACTTTTTAAGGTTGTTGCACTCCTATTAATGAAAGTATCTATTGTCTTTGCTAGCTTTTCCCAACCTTCATTAAATGAGTTTTCTGGTAAAATAATGACTGCTTTGTCACTACCTTTGACTGATCAGTGATATGTATCTCCCATACTGATTGTACTTCAAAGACATGAATGTGGCTGAGGTGTAATCTCTGCCTCTCCATGACTTAGAAATCTTCCCTCTGATCCCTGATGCTTCGAATAATCTCTTACAGATCCACCCCAATGCTCCCCTGCTTAGCACCATTCTTCTCATATTGTATCTAGCGCTCTCCACCCAGTCATACCAAGTCTCGGCCTTGCATTTCGATTCTGTGATGTCGTACGATTTCCCCCTGAACGGAAGTAGATTCTATTATCCATCCTAAACAAAGAAGTCCAAAGTTAATGAGAGAGAGCAAGGAAATCGATTAGGTGGAATTCCGGTGGAAGAAGTCCACCGGAAAAAGGAGCTCTAAAGCCCAGAAGGGGCTTCAGAGAGATGCCTCGGAGAAGGTGCCTGAGAGCATTTTCAGTGGCTTAATTATTTTTTCTAACTTAAAAAAAAAAAAACAAGATTCTTTTTAATACAAGATCAAGATTGAATAATCCCCTTCAAAGCTTTATGTTGTTGTGGCCACTCATTTTTCCATTTTTTCTTTATTTGGAGAAGAGGGGAGTAGGGAGGGGAATATCACTAAAATTACAACAGACCATCAAATCCACTGGAATATCACTGAAATAAATCATTTTAAAAGTTAGGAAATTTAAATAAGAAACTGAAATTGATTGTAAGCCGCCGTCAAGGAGGATTTATCAATCCTATGCGCGTTGATAGACTCATGAAAGTCAGAGACTAATTCATAAATCATGGATCAAGAGTCACAATTAACTTATCTAAACTTTATGCTGAACAGATAGATTTGGCATGTAAGAATCACATTATTAGATAATTCTCCACATCAAGGAGATTGTGCGCATCACATAGAAAACAGTCTTAAAATCATGGAATGATGCAGATTTCACCTGGACATGCCATAAAATCAGTACTGAAAATTTTGTTTCCCCTGGTTGAGATTTGAGATGGGGCTAGAAAATGGTTTGAAGTGCACGACTCAACAAGCCCCCATGCTTGAAATTGCAATTAAACCAGCTAACAGAACTAGGAATGAAGAACAAGAAAAATACGAACCACTATAAGAACCATGTGTGTTAAACATGACCAAGGAGACCTCCACATCGGCTGCAGATGATTTCTGGAATTTCAAAATGGAAGGTAAAATTAGCTTAGCTAGTAGAAGATGGTACAATTAATTGCTTTCAATTCAGATAATATGGAATATACTGTTTGCTTTTTTATCAGTAATATGGAATATAATGGTATGCTTATTTGAGTTACATATTATGTTGGTCATGATGAATATTGAGATATTAAATTTACTCATACAAAATTGCCATCACATAAATACTAGAGAAGAATAACTAGTATACAAAATGAGCCATTAAGAATATGTGAACCTGTGAAGTTGACTCAGCTCCAAAAAAGCATCTGCACAAATTACCAAAAGGCTATTACTCAGTAAACTATGAATACTACTTGCAGGGTTTAATATGACCAAATTACAAAACATGAGATCAGTAAATTAACAACAGCTTTGATACATATTAGGTTACATATATAGCTGCAATATATCAACCCAAAAATTTGGGGAAACAGAAAGCACTTTAATTTCCTTTGTTTGGTGGCTGCAGGAGTGATGCTCTCGATTAGCGCTTTTAAGTTCCATAAGCAGGTATCAGAGGGATCTAAACCAAAAACTCTTCCAGGAAAAACATTGAAAATAAGAATATCAAAGAAGAATGAAATGGATGACCAGTTAAAAGTGTCCAATCATCATATAAAGTTTTAAGACAAAATGGATGACCAGTTAAAAGCGTCCAATCATCATATAAAGTTTTAAGACAATTGCATTCCATTAAAAGGATGGAACAAGCACACTCTTAACTGTTTCAGCTAAAAGCTCAGAAAGCCAAAAAAATAAATAGCCACGGTAAAGCTAGATAAAAGGAAGAGCCGAGTAGGTGAAGGAGGAGGAATTTTCAGCCATTTGCTGAACACCACATGTGTTTTTGCTTGCATGTGTGCAGCTCTGCATATTTGAGGAGAAACCCAAACTGATATCAATTCAAAATTGGACGATCTCACCTTTCAGAAGTACCAGTACAAGAAAGAACTAAGAAGCATCTCAAATGAAGAAACGTTATCTAGAATGTATTGATGTGTTACATTTATGCTGTCTAACATCCTCAGTGTCTATTGTTGCAGTATTACGTCTCTTATACAGAATGCAGATGAGCAAGGCAATGGTGTCACAATAAATACAAGATAAACACAATAAATATAAATCAGTTAAGTAGTTAAAGAAAGAGATAGAACAGAGTCGCCAAATTACTGAAATTAAACAAAGATCAAGGCAGTTGAAACTTGAATGGTAGAATCACTGATTGAGGACCTTAAGAATTGAAAGATGAGAGACAGATGAGATTGTGAAGCTTGCAAGAGAATTCATGGAGAAACAGTAATTGTGTGAACAAGAAATGGCAAGTGGGTTTTACATAGTTTTAGGGTTTGAGAGAACCATGTAGAAGAAGATCTTATAAGCGAGGGGCAGGTGTAGTGCAACGGTTGGAATTCCAATCGTTGCAAACAAATATGAGTACTTTAACCCCCACATACCTTCGGGTGTTAGAATTTCTGTAAGCCATTCATTCTTATGTTTCGGGGGTTAGAATTTCTGTAAGCCATTCATTCTTATGTTCTTTTTTCAAAGTTGAACTTTGGTATCAAGGCTTAAAAGTTTCCCGAATTAGTCGGTTTTCAGAGAAACTGAAATGCTATGCGCACATGATTATCACATAGAGAAGTGGTATTTCCCTAGAATGGCATTTTATGATATCAGAATATTGTACTTAGTAGCTGAGTCAGCATAATTAGTTAACTGATTAGTCAGTCAGCTGAAGGCTAGTTTTAGCGGGAAAGTTGGTTAGATAACAGAATTGGATTCAGCCTTTCATTCATTGTAATTCAGCTATAAAAGCTGGTACACTTTATATTGAAGATTATCAATATAGATGTTAGTTGTCTAAACTCTCTATCTTCTATTCTTCTATTCATCTTCTTCTCCCCCACAAGTTATGTTATCTTCTCGAATCTCTCTGTTAGACCCTGAACTAGCCATTGAATTCTCGAGTTGAGATTAACTCCTGCAATTCAGTTATCATTGGTATCAGAGCCTTACGGTTCTTGGACCATAGAAAATATTGAAATTTCTTCTCTGGATACAGATTCTTCAGCAACAGACTCTGAACTTCTTGAAGACATGCTTCTGGCAACACTTTTTACGGAAAATGAAGGTGATGTAGAGGGTTTTGAAGATTGTTCTCTTGATGCACCTTCTGTGGAAGATAAGAGTGATATAGGAGATGTTGGAGGCTGTGTTCTTGATGTTCTTCTCATAGAAAATGGGAACAAAGTGTTTACAACTTCTTTAAATAGTGAAGAAGCTAATTCTAATGATGATGAGTTAGTGAGAACAAGAAACAAGAATGATATAGACGCTGGAATGGTCGGACTCTTCATGCATTCCCAGTTTTCTCCTTCTCGAGTTCTAGAAGATCCTGAAGTAGATTTTGATCTGCTAGTTCTTGATGTATATTCTAAATTTGGAAGAGAAGTAATCGCTCCTTACATGTTCGATCAATTGCCTGAGAGAAATGGAATGTCAAGGAATAATATGATATCTGATTTTGTATCTTTGGCTTCTTGGTACCCTATTCTGGTTGGTTATTTTTATGTGAACTCTTGTAATGCTTACACGTTAGAATATGAGAATATGGATAATGAGAAGGCGAAACGTAATGGAGTTGGTGCAAAGCAATGGGAGTTGGATAAGTTTGTTGATAATAAAGGGCAGCAACAATTCTCTGAACTCAAATCTGATTCAAGTAGGTTTCCGGGGGTGAAAAATACAATCAACAGCAGAACTTGTGATGTTTATTCAAGCTGCTTGGAAAGAAGTTCTCTCATGGCTAGCTGATTTTGGTTTAGTTCTCTCCAAGGTCATGTCTTCCTGCAATTTATGGTTTCTGAAAATATGCAATTTTAAAAATGTGCACCTTGGTTGGTTTTTCTTGGATGATGAGAATGATATGGATACAAAATCTTTAGATAGTGATTTGAAAGTTCTAACATGGCAAGCTCATTTTGATTTAATCATTTCCAAGGTCATGACTTCCAGCGATTTATGGTTCGACTTTGGGAGTGATATGAAAACTCGGGGCAAAATCTGGCCATGGGAAGAGGTTGAGAAACTACTCTTCCTAATAACAGAAGAAAGAACAAATTTAATTGCAGAGGAAGGAGTAAAAGTGTGGGTTGAAAACAGGAAATGCAATCAGTTGTTTCGGTTATTCCAGCCTTTTGCGCCTTCGCTTAGACAGACAAATCCAACAGTTGAAGGAACTGCATCTTCTAGGCAAAATGGACGACCTTTTACAGTCATCAGTAGCTTGGGACAGACACATGAATATGGTGAAAATGAATTTGACTTTGGTGGAGCCGGTAAAATGCTTCATTTACAAGTTATGAGCTTGGCCAAATTAAATAGCACTCTGGAATATGACTTTGGTGGAGCTGGTAAAATGCTTCCTTTACAAGTTATGAGCTTGGCCAAATTAAATAGCACTCGGGAATATGAGAATTTCTTTCATTGGATGGAAGAAAAGTGTGAAGTATTTGAAGTTGAGACCAAGAAACAAAATAATATCAACATTGGAGATTTTAGCATCAATTCAGTTAAGCCAATGGTGAATCTTGACATTGCTAGAAATTATGACATGCTTGGATATAGAATTGTCATAGGAATTACTTTTCCTCCTACTACTGATGCTGCAAGTTTCCATTGCCCAGATCCAGAAGCTATACTACAAAGAAGGATGGTTAAGAAATGGAATAAAGTTGTGGCTCAAGGTTTGGTCAAAATGACAGGGCTGTCAACTGATGCTGCAACTTGGGAGTACCTTACTGTTCTTCAAACCAGCTTTCCTAGTTTTGATCCTTGAGGTCAAGGATCTCTTATAGGCGGAGTACTGATATCAGAATATTGTAGTTAGTAGCTGAGTCAGCATAATTAGTTAACTGATTAGTCAGTTAGCTGAAGGCTAGTTTTAGCGGGAAAGTTGGTTAGATACACTTAACATTGAAGATTATCAATATACATGTTAGTTGTCTAAACTCTCTATCTTCTATTCTTCTATTCATCTTCTTCTCCCCCACAAGTTAGATTATCTTCTCGAATCTCTCTGTTAGATTCCTGAACTAGCCATTGAATTCTCGAGTTGAGATTAACTCCTGCAATTCAGTGATCATTTTATCAATGATGCTCTAGCATTGGAATCAGTGATGTGCGCATGATTTTTCGTAAGCGGTGTCGATATTTACAAAATTGAATAAATAAACAAATCATTGTGATTGTATCGTATTTTTTAAAAAAAACAGATCATAAAAATAAAACATAATTCAAGTACATTATTAAAACTCTACCTCAACGAATTTTCACTTTTTGAAATGTGTTGATAATAGACGAGTCTACGCTCAGCTGTTTAGTTCTCACCCTAAAAAGTGTTGGATCCCCTTCAGACCTTTATCAAAATTTTAAAACACGTGTAAAGGTTGAGGTTTTAATTCCAATCCTAAATCCTAAACTAGGGGAAAGAGTGATTAGGCCTTTCTTTCTAAATAAATAAATCAGATTGTAGTAACCGACCAGCTTGTGGAATACAAAAGGAATCCGGCCAAATAACGAAAATTAATGGCTCAATTCTATACAAGAAGTCGAAAAAATAAAAAAGAATATAACTTGATAAATGATCGAAATAGGAAAATGAGTACCGGATAATTTTATCAAGGTAATCGGAAAGGATGGTTTTCCAGTAAGGGCCTAAGGCAGCAGTGCCTTCAACGGCGACGATCAGTTTGTCCACCATCTTATCAAACAGTCAATTGCTAACCGATGACACCACCTTTCCACTTTACTCTCTACTACTTTTATTTGTTTTGTTTTCTCTACACCTGCAAAAATGTTGAATGAAAAACTAGAGACCTCTAGGGTTTGACATTTATTTATTTTATACTCTTCGATCACCTCATTAACCTTAAAAAATTATCATTTCATAATATTCTTTTTTTATTAAAAGATTTGGCCTTGTTACATATCTCAACAACCTCCAATCTATGGTGCCCGTTTGGCCATATGAGAACCAAAAATTATTTTATTTTTTTGGAATTTTCAAAGTTGGAGTTGGAGTTGGAGTTGGAGTTGGAGTTGGAGTTGGAGTTGTGTTTGGTCATAACTTTTGCAATAATTATCTAGTTCTTAAATATATATTTTAAAAAAATATAAAAATATGATTTAAAAATGATATATAATTTAAATGAGGTTATTTTATGAAAATAAAAAATTTAGGATTTTTTCAAAAAAAAAAAGTGAAAAGTTAAAAAAGTGAGTTGGAAATTGAGTGTTTTCACTTTTCCAAATACAACTCCGGAGTTGTATTTGAATTTTTATGGCCAAACACTATTTCCGAAAAAAAGTGAAATAATTTTTCGAAAAAAAATGAAAAATTCTCATGGCCAAACGCCTACTATATATATATACTAGATATAGGAGGGCCCGAGCCCAATATATGTTACTTTTTTTCCCTAATTTATTTGGCATAAATAAAATTTGAAGAGTCAATCAAATTTTTTATAAGTTTGTAAAATATTTTAAGTTATTAATTATTGTGATTTATAGTACTTTCAATGTAATTTTTAAATAATATATGTTACTCTCTCTACTCCAATTCATGTGTTGTTGATAGAATTTGGAGAGTCAACTAAATCTTTTATATGTCTTTTAAATATTTTAAATTATTAATTATTGTGATTTATAGTACTTTTTACATTATTTTCAAGTAATATATGTTACTTCCTCTGTCCCAATTTATGTGACATAATCAAGTTTTTTAATGTCTTTTTAAATATTTTAAATTATTAATTATTGTGATTTATTTTTTTATATAATTTTTAAATATATAATAAATTAAAAAGATAAGACAAATAAATTAAAACAGAGAAATTAACAAAAATGATCAAAATGTCCCTAGCTACTGACTCGTGCCTGCTTGAGTTGGTGAAACTCCCTCTTATAGTATAGTAGAGTCAACTAAATTTTTAATGTCTTTTAAATATTTTAAATTATTAATTATTGTGATTTATAGTACTTTTTACGTTATTTTCAAATAATGTATGTTACTTCCTCTATCTCAATTTATATGGCACTGATAAAATTTTCAGAGTCAATCAAGTTTTTTATGTCTTTCAAATATTTTAGAATGTTAATTATTGCGATTTATCTTTTTGCGTAATTTTTAAATATATAATAACCAAAGATTATTATAAGGAGGTGGTTCGTGAATTCTTTGTATCTTATCAGGCCAAGTAAGATTCTATGGGGTACAAGGGCAATGTGGAGTACTTACATTTCTTAGACTCAGTCACAGTTCGGGGTAAGGAAATCTGTATCACACCTTCTTCTATCAATGCCATTTACTGAGGTAACCAAATTGAGCCTGCACCAGCACTTTAGGCCAAGTTATTTGCTGAGATAAAGCCACTTGACTAGGCTGACACTATCATTGCTCTTGGAACTCTCCTCTGGGAAATGATGGGAGGTAACATCTCATGTCAGACTTTATACTTTGAGGTACGTCTATGGTATGACTTTGTCCGCTCCAGATTCTTGCCTTCTCAGAATAATCAAAAGGTTACTCAGGAGGGAGCCATTCTGGTTGCCTCTATCATATAGGGGGAGTGTATTAACTTTGGAGAGATAGCAACTGTAATGATCTAAAGAAAAGCACGATGGGGTGGTGATTCATTCCCCTTTCCGATACTCATTAACAAGCTCTGTGCTAAGGCTGGAATTCTATACTTCCAATGTGATGAGCCTACCTATGCCACTGGTGTGCTTGACCTGGTAAAGTAGATAAATATGGATGACCGTAGAATGAAGAGGTGCAGAATGCAGCCTTTTGAAGATATTAAGGTTGGGGATACAGATATTGAGCCTTCTGCTTCCTCTCCTTCTAAATCAGCCTCAAAAGTACCTACTCCTGCAGAGACGAGAAATCCTACAGCTACTGCACCTCCTGGACCTTTACTATCTTCACCCACCTCAACCCAAGGTGGTCTTCAAAAGCTGGTAAACTTGACCTATTCTTATGATAGGCAGTTGACCAATCTATCTAATAAGCTACTCGGTATGATTCAGATGGCTATAAAGAAAACCATGAAGCGGGTAGTGAACAGTGTGAGCAACCTTTGCAAGAGAGTGGATGTAATTGAGGGCACTGTAGCAGAGATTCAAAAGGATTGGGACAAGGCCAAAGGGAAGACATCGATTGGTGATGCAAATATAAGTATAAAAAACCAAGAAGAAGATATTATGTAAAAAATTACAAATATAAAAAACCATATAAAACAAAGAAAAAATTAACGGAATGTACTTGTTACAATTGTGGAAAACTAGGACACTTAGCTAAAGATTGCAAATTATCAAAAAATTCAAAGAAAAAATAAATTACCGAAATAATAATAAGAGATGATAAATATACACAAATAGAATATATAGATTATGAATTAGAAAGTGAAGACAGTATATATGAATTATCAGAAAACGAAAGCGAAAACGATATAAATAATAATATAGAAGAATCGGAAGAAGAAAATTATGACTGAGAAAGATATAAGGATAATACAACAAGAAGAACACCAAGATGAACAATCCTTAGAACAAAAAATAATATTTGACACCAATATATTTGAACAAATAAAGGAAAAAGAATTAGATCTAAGCATAGATAAAATATTAGAGGTACCAACAATAAAAAATTAGTTTAAAAGACAAAAAGAAGAATATTATGTAATAAGCCAAAGAGAACATATAATAGATTGTAAATACATTAAAGGTAAAGCTAGAATACCAATCTTAAATAAAAAAAGTACTAAATAAAGAAATACAAGATATAAAAGCAAAAAATCCAATAAAATACATACATTTAGGAGGAACAGAAATACTAATAAAAGCATGTTTTAGAGAAGGAATAGATACCCCTATAGAAATATACTTAGCGGATGATAGAATTATACAACCTATAGAAAAAAGTGTAATAAGTGCAGTAAAAGGAAATCTAATATACCAAAATTTAAATTCATAATAAGTGCAAATTATTCAGTAGCAATAGATGATAAAAATATAGACAGATCATTAGTTTTATACTGGAAAATGTCGGGAATAGAACTAGCACCAGGAATTAAGATATTTACAGCAAGATGTAAAAACTTATATATACTTACAACAAAACATAAAATAACAGCTAGAAATAAAATAAATAGAATTAAAATAGAAAATTCGTTTGAAAGAATAGTATCAGTTATAGATAATAATGATTATAGTTATGCAGAAATGGACATCGAAGAAGACTTAGAAATAGTAAAGGAAAGAATAGAAACGTCAAAACGAACAGGTAATGAAATACCAGAAACATCATCAAGAATGAGTACATCAAGAAGGATAAATTATGTAACTCCACCAAAATTAATAGAAGAAATAAAACCATATCATTACTACATAACAGGATTAATGGACCAAAGGAAATATTTAATATTAATAAATACAGGACAACAAGAAAATTATATTGCAAGAGAATTAATACCAGAAAAAGAAATAATAACAAATGAACAACAAAATTCAGAATTACCAAAAGCATTAAGAAAAATTGAAGAAACAACCGAAAAAGAATTAATTATTGGAGGAATACCAATATTAATAAATTTCAAAATATATCAAGGAGATAAAAATATCACGCTAGGAGCAAAGTGGTTAGAAAAAGTTAAACCATATAACCTAGAAGATAAGCAATTAACAATAAGTTATGAAAATAAAAAGGTAGTAATCAAAAGAACCTTAATATGATAAAATAATAAGTTAACATAATAAATGACAAAAGTATATATACTTGCCAAAATAATAATAGAAGGATACTATAATAGATATTATATGAGTTATTTTACGAATGGAATGTACTACCCTTTGGATATAAAAACCTGATGCATCATCAAATTATTGTGCTCGAATGAACCTCATCATAAATGAACCTCATTCCTAGTCTAGCCACTCAACACCTTATCATAAATGAACCTCAACCACGCATCATCAAATTATTGTGCTCGAATCTGCTCTAACAATCAAGACCTAGCCTCAACAAAAGTAAAAATGCGGCCTGGCTCAGAAATGTCAAGTCTAACCAACTTGTTTGCTAAGTACTGGATGTCTAAAGCTAAAGGTCACTCCTCTCCTACCAAGAATTCCAAACTGTCCATACTTACTACCTTCCAATTTAAGGAATCGGCTACCACATTTGCCTTGCCAAAGTAATAAATAATCAATATATCATAGTCCTTCAGTAGCTCCAACCATCTATATTGTCTCAAATTTACGTCCTTCTGGCTGAAGATGTATTGAAGACTATGATTGTTAATGAAGATCTCAAAAAGCATGTGATACAAATAGTATCTCCAAATCTTCAATGCAAAGACTATTGTCGCTCACTCCAATTCATTATTGGGTAGTTCCTCTCATAAACCTTCAGCTGTCTAGAGGCATTAGCAATAACTCAGCCCCGTTGCATCAATACATAATCTAAACCAAACTCACAAGCATCACAGTAAACCCCTAGCCTTTAATCTGAAGAGTAAGAATTGGAGTTGAATTTAATAGCCTTGAGGTTCAGAAAGCTTTCCTCACACTCGTCAGACCACTGGAAAGAGACATTCTTCTAAGTCAATCTAGTCAACACATATACTATAGAATTAAACCTCTTCATAAATCATCTGCAATAACCTGCCAACCTGATCAAATTACGAACCTCGATAGGAGAAGTAGGCCTAGGCTAATCACAAACTGCCACAAGCTTCACTGAATCTACCATAATCTAGTCCTTGGACTCTACGTGCCCTAAGAATGCCCCTGACTCAAGCAAAAACTCATACTTAATGAATTTGGCATACAACTACTTATCCCGCAGGGTTAGAAGCACAACTCTCACATGTTGCCCATGATCCTCCCTACTCCTCGAATGAACCAGAATGTCGTTGATGAATACAATAATGAAGGAATCCAGGTAGGCTCTAAACACATAGTTCATCAACTCCATAAATATTGTTGGGGCATTGGACAACCCAAAAGACTTGAAGAGGAACTCATAATGGTCATATCGAGTCCTAAATGGAGACTTTGGGATGTCCACATCCCTGATCCTACACATAGGATAACCTAATCTCAAATTTATCTTTGAGAACACTGATTCACCCTATAACTTGTCAAATAAATAATCAATATACAACATTGGATACATGTTCTTAGTGGTCACCTTATTCAACTTCTTGTAGTTAATACACATATGCAAGGAACCATCCTTCTTCTTCACAAACAGAAATGGAGCACCCCATGGAGACACACTAGGCCTGATAAACTTCTTAATCAAAATATCCTAGAGTTGTTCCTTAAGATCCCTCAACTCGATGGTGCCATCTGATATGGTGGAATAGAAATGGGTTGAGTGCCCGGCTCAACATCAATACCAAAGTCCATATCATAATCAGTAGAAACACCTGGTAGATCAGTAGGAAACATATTTGAATACTCGCAAACCATTTAAACAGAATCAATAGAAGGTATGGTGGCACTAGTATCACAAACATAAGCAAGATAAGATAAGAACCCTTGCCTAACCAACCATTGGGATCTCAAGATAGACATAACTCCCCTCGGCATGTGGCTATCGACACCCTTTTATACAATACGAGAGATACTAGGCATCCATAGAGTAACAGTTTTGGCGAAGCAATCCAAGACTGCATATAAAGAGACAGCTAATCCATGCCTAAGATAATATTTAAATCAACCATCCAGCACAACTATGTCTACCCACATGTCATATCCCAGAATAGTCACCACACAAACCCAATATATATGATCAAATACTAAGGAATCTTCTACTATGTAGTTACATGCATAGGCATAGTAATAACTTACAAGTGGACTCTAGACGAGTAGCATAATATGAAGATACATATGAGAATGTAGATCGCAGATCAAACAATACAGAAGTTGACTGACGACAAACATAGATTGTACCTGTGATAACATCATCTGATGCCTCAGCCTCTAGCTAGCCTAGAATTGCATATATATGGCTCTGATTAACAAAACCACCTCCAGCACCCTGGGCACCGCCCCTATTTTCCAGTGCACTACCTCGGGCCGGTGGCACTAGGGCCCTAAAGGCCTTAACCTGTTGACCCGGCTAACTCTACTGACCATGAAATCTAAAACACATAATCGAGGGACAATCCCTAGCATAGTGACCCAACACACCACACTCATATAAACCTTGACTTGATGCACCCTGCCAAGATGGCCTGGCTAAACTAGACTAACCACCATAGTTCTTAAACCTAGAGCGAGCACCACGTGAAATCTAAACCAATCTCTGGTTACCCTGACCATTTAAACTTTTGTTATCTATAGTGTTGCCCAAACAAGTCAGCTAGGCTGGAAATACTACTATTGCTAACCCCTACTAATAATCCTCTACCTATATATTTTGAACCACTAAATCTACCTTGATGGCAGGGCCACTTGCCGCTACCTTCGTAGGCCTGACAATGAATATCCTCAATAGTACAAGCATGATCAACAAGGGTAAGAAAAGTGGCCCTTGAAGCCAACAATTTCTCAGTACCCAATCGAAGCTTTAAACTCAACCCTCTAACAAAGCAATTCACACTCTTGTGCGTGGTGGGCAGAATCATAGTGGAATACCTAGCCAACTCATAAAAGCGGTTCTCATACTCAAAAAGAGTCATAGAGCGCTAATCTAACCTGGTGAACTTATCACTCAGCCTCTCCCTTAAACTATGTGGTACATACTTCTTTAAGAATGCCTTGGAGAACTAGGCCCAAGTCATAGGAGGTCACCCGGCTCATCTGCAAGCAATATAAGATCTCTACCATGCTTCACTGGACAATCCAAATGAAATGCAGTTTAACCTACATCAAATGACTCAACCAAGCCAAGGTTATGCAATATCTCCTGGTAACTGACTAGAAAATTATGAGCATTCTCCCTTAGAGCACCAAAAAACCTCAGAGGACCTAGTCAAATAAACGTTCCCACCATTTTTTACTCCTCATAAGACATTGTCTTCCTAGATGGAATAGGCTGAGCAACCCATGAAATAGAAAACACCTCTAAATGGGGTGCTGCAGTAGCAAGATATACTCTTGAATCATGTGCCGCTGCCTAGGCTAAAGTTTAGGCCTCGTTCCTAAACTGTGAGCCAATAAAAGTACCAAGCAAAGCCCCCATCTTAGAGTGCTTTGGGTACTTCTAGATTAGAGATTGTATGCTAAGATCTCAAAGTGTGAGTTCTGGTTGCATTTGGTGGTCTTTTTAGGCCATATTGTATCAGATGCTATTATTCAAGATTATTCACAGAAGATTGAGGTCGTGAAGACTTGGCCTAGGCCCATGACCCCGACAGATGTTTGTAGCTTTTTGGCGTTAGCAGGGTATTATAAAAAGTTTGTGGAAGGATTCTCTTTACCTTCAACACCCTTGACGAAGGTGACTCAAAAGGCAGCTAAGTTTCAGTAGAACGCAACATGCGAGGAGAGTTTGCATAAGCTGAAAGACAGATTGACTTCAGAACCAGTTCTGACCTTACCAGAGGATCCATAGGGCTATGTGGTGTATTTTGATGCTTCAGGCATGGGGCTTGGTTGTGTTCTAACGCAACATGGAAAGGTAATTGCTTATGCTTCTAGAAAGTTAAATAAGCATGAGAAGAACTATCCAACCCATGATCCAAAGTTGGCTGCAGTTATTCATGCCCTAAATATTTGGAGGCATTACTTGTATGAATTTCATGTTGATATTTTTACAAACCATAAAAGCCTCTACTATATTCTTAGACAGAAAGAGTTGAACCTGCGATAACACCGATGCCTTGAATTGCTAAAA
Organism: Jaltomata sinuosa; assembly: GCA_003996215.1. Lineage (NCBI taxonomy): Eukaryota > Viridiplantae > Streptophyta > Magnoliopsida > Solanales > Solanaceae > Jaltomata > Jaltomata sinuosa. The sequence goes on along the minus strand of QJPP01001750.1, from coordinate 385,705 downwards.
GACTATGATATGGATATCTTATATCATCCAGGGAAAGCCAATGTAGTAGCAGATGCCCTCAGTCGTAAGTCAATGGGCAGTCTATCATATTTGAGAGCTGAAAAATAGGAGATAGCTCGGGAGCTCTATCAACTAGCTTGTATGGGAGTTAGATTATCAAACTCCCATGATATTAGGGTCACAGTTCAGGACATAGCCATGTCAGCTCTTGTTGTGAAGGTAAAGGCACGGGAGCACGAGGATCCCAACTTAGAGAATCATAGAGGTAAGGATATGCAGAGAGTGTCTTTAGTTGTTGATATAGCAGGAGACGGATTCCTTAGATATAGGGATCGACTATGTGTTTCGTATGTTGCAGGGATTCGACCTAAGATTATTGAAGAGGCACACCATTCTCACTACTCTATTCACCCCGGATCCACAATGATGTATCATGACATTAAAGAGATTTATTGGCAGCCAGGAATGAAGAGGGTCATAACTGAGTTTATGGAACAATGCTCCAATTATTAGAAGGTAAAGGTAGAGTATTAGAAGCCCAGTAGCCTAACTTAGGAGATAGTTATTCCATTGTGGAAGTAGGAGGACATAAATATGGATTTTGTCACAAGTTTACCTCGTTCATGATGAAAGTTTGATTCAATTTGGGTGATTGTCGATAGGCTGACAAAATCAACCCATTTCTTTCCTGTCAGGACCACATTCTCGGCTAATGACTATGCATGGTTATATATTAGAGAAATAGTCAGAATACATGGTTTCCCATTATTAATTATATCAGATTGAGGGGCTCATTTTATAGCACATTTTTTGAAATCTTTCCAGAAAGGTTTGGGTACTCATGTTAATCTTAGTACAACTTTTCATCCTCATACTGATGGACAAGTCGAACGTACGATCCAGATGCTTGAGGATATGTTATGGGCATGTGTGCTAGATTCCAGGGGAAACTAGGATGATCACATGTCACTTATTGAGTTTGCTTATAATAACAGTTATCACTCCAGCATTGGTATGGCACCATATGAGGCTTTATATGGGATAAAATGTTGATCCCCCCTTGGTTGGTTTGAGGTTGGAGAGTCGGGGTTACTTGGACCTGATGTAGTGCAGCAGGTCATGGAAAAGGTTAAGTAGATTAGGGAGCAATTGTTGACATCCCAGAGCTACCAAAAATCATATTCTGATGTTAGGCAACGATACCTAGAGTTCAATGTTGACGACTGGGTCTTTTTGAATGTTTCTACTATGAAGGGCGTTATGTGATTCAGCATGAAGGACAAGCTAAACCCTCGATATAGGGCCTTACTATATCTTGCAACTGATAGGCAGAGTTACTTAGCAGATAGACTTGCCTTCAAAATAAGATGCAGTGCACCTATTATTTCATGTTTCTATGTTATGAAAGTGTATTGGAGATCCAACACATATAGTTCCGACAACAAATGTTCGGATTTCAGAGGAACTATCTTATTAAGAAGTACATGTTTCCATAGTACACCGCCAAATTAGAGGATTGCATAATAAGGATACAGCTTCAGTGAAAATTTTATGGCAGAACCATAATATCGAGGAAATGACGTGGGAAGCTGAATAGGACATGAAGACAATATATCCCCACTAGTTCACCCCTTCGGATGATGTTCATAACCAATAGATAATAGACCCGCATCTGAGTATTTGAGGTACGTTAATTTTATATTATGTGCTCTTGTGTTTTTCCCAGTGCTGCCATGCCATTATTATCATTCATGGACGAATGTCCCTAAGAAGGGGGGATGTAACACCCCACATGTTTGAACGTTAAATTAAATCGTGCCTTTGGGATAATACTAAGATTATCTTACATGTTATGAAGGATGTTTTATGATGTATTTTAATTGCACAATGGTCGTATTTTATGTTTTGAATTCAAGCAAGCTGCAAAATAAAAGTCGGAAAAAGTTATTGTAACTTCCTTTAGGGAATTCACTTAAGATTTGGGTGAAATGTCTTGGTGGTTTTCTGCCAATATATAACGAATTAGTGGCCCCCCAAATGACCATATTTAAGGTCTACGAGTCTAGTTTCCAACGCGTCCAACCGTTTATTCATACAACTTTTTAATTGGGAGATATTCAATTTTTTGTAAGTCTGCACAAACAGGCATGTCAAGGTGGGCCCAAGTCGGTGGAATGGATATATATTGAGATTTTAGCCTTGAAAATTCATTTTCTCTCCAAATTATTTCATCCAAGCTCTGAGAAATAGTTGAATCTCTCCCTAGAATAAAATATTCCCTAAAGTTTGCCAACTAGAGCTTAAGGGCTTCACAAAAGTTGTTCTACACGTTAAGCTCATGGTCTTGACGTAGTTTTCTCTTTGTTTTATGTGGTGATTCTCTTTTGGCGTGTGGACAGCGATAATTCCAGGGGATTATTCATATTGTGCAGTAGCTACAGAGTGGTATTGGTAAGGTAAGGATCCCGTACACTTATCTATTTGTTAAAACGAGATTCTAAGCTTCAAGTTATGAAAAGTCGGACTTGCCGATGACTTGTAGTATTTTCTTGTTGGTTTTTGCTTTGTTTGTTGATACTGCAAGGATGCAGGTTAATCAGCATTGGAATTAAGTTCCCTTTTTCAAGGAAATGTTCTCCCCTATAACCCTCCTTCATAATTGCATGTTCTAGTATCATTTTTATAGCTTTCCAGCCACAAAGTGGTGTTTTGGAAACCATGGCTTTGGACAGCCCCTTTATCTTATTTTGTTTGGTTATTATTTTTTTGTATTGATGGTGTTAGGTGCTGGAGGGATTGGGGAGTTTGTATAATTCTTATTGGAGTCACGCACAATAGTTATTGTATTGAACAACATCAAGTACGCCTTGTTATATTGCCTTGGGAGTCGGTCACTCTTTCGAGATGTTGTTGGAATATCTTCATTGGCTATAGCTGTTGTTTATTATTATTATTGGTCTAAATTTATGCTTTGGACTTGTCTGGTCACGAGTGTAGCATTAACACCTTATCGATTGGCTTTGGATCATTTTTGCAACTTTATTGATTCTTGAAGTTGTTGCTTTACCTTTTGTTGGTCAAGCTTCCTAGAGACACCTTGGGGGCTTCTGTTAAAAGGTATGTTAAGGATTCATTTTCACTTTCTTGTATGACCTTTAAGGCCAAATTTTTATAGCCTCTATAACATTGTTATTCGACTTGTGGCCTTATAGTATTGAGCTTTACTCCACAACATGATATAGCGATGATCAACAACACTCTTTTGCTTACCTAACAGCCTAGAAAAACATGTTATGATGGTATTGAGGTCAACTGTTATTACATGTTGTTATTATGATGTTTTTTTTATTGTCTTGCTATTGCCTATGGGCTTGTTTTGGCCTCAGCAAACACTGTGACTGTAGGGTTTTGGAGCCTACATTCTGGTTACTATTACGGTGCCTTCAGGCTGGGCAGATCGTACCTATGAGACAGGTAGGCTGTACCTACATGGTAGTAATCACTTTATATTACCATGCCTTCGGGCAGGGCGGACCGTACCTACGGGATGGGCAGGCTGTACCTATGTGGAAACAGTTACATTACATTACCGCGCCTTTATGCTGGGCAGATCGTACCTACGGGATGGGTAGGTTGTACCTATGGGGAAACACTTATATGGTACCACAGAGTATCAAATTTCTACTGATTCACGACACATGTAATTTCAGACAGTATAGATCAGATTATCACTGGGGTCTAGTTAAGGGGGCCTATATGGGTATTTAGCGACTATTTGAACTCTTTAGGACTTATAGCGATGGTGTGTTGTTTGTACTTGCCAGGCTTATGAGGGCCAGGTCAGATTATTATTTGTTACGTGATTAAAGTACTTATTATTGTCGAAAGGTAAGGTATTGTACTTATGTGTTCCTCTTACACATTTTGCATAATCCTTAAACTTCAGTTTCAGTTCTCTGTTTGCCTTACATGCTCGGTACATTATTTTCTACTGATTCCTCATTGCCTGGGGGCACTGCATTCATGTATGAAATATCTAAGCGATGACCAGATAGACCTGTCTTGTAGCATAGCCAAGCCCTTAGCGAGTGGGTTGACTCCTTTCTTTCCAGGGGTCGTCAGAGTATCAATGGTTTGCCCTTTTTGCTCTTTATTGATTTTGGTTAGGTTGGGGCCCTGCCCCACCAAGTATTTTATTCGTAGAGGCTTGTAAACTAGTTGGTTAGGTTGTATAGCTATGATGGTGACTATTTTGGCCTTGTATATTGTTTAGTTGTAGCTTGTTGGCCTAATGGGCCTTGTTATAGTTGTAGTTAATAGTTTAGCGGCTGGATAGCCGAGATTACATTGTATATACCTATTTTAAGCATATGTGTAGAAATCATGGTGGCCTTGAAGGCCCGCATAGCATTTATGCTTTCCTAAATATCATGGAGTCCTCGATGGCCCAAACAGGACTTACGTGCTACCTACTTATTGCTTTAAATGAACTGTTGGGGAAGGGTTGATCTACCCAATATGGACCGATAACGGATGGTCCCTGCCAACTGCTTATCTCTCTTCCTCACATAGTTGTTTTCTTTCTAGAGCTGTTGACAAGGGTCTTGCCGGCCGACGGCTGATTTTTAAGCCGAGATACTCATTTATTTTCTTGATTGTGTGTGGCTGCTTTGCGCAATTGTCAAATAGTTCAGCAGGGTCGGCTTTGGCCTAAGTTTTGACATTTGGTGCCAGTTGAACCCCTGCGAGTTTGGGGCATGACATTTACTTCTCCGTGTATGCGGCCAGTGGACCGCTTTCATGAAGGCCAAAAGTTTTTTTTTCCAAAACATCTACTTGTTGCGTTTGCAGCCAAAGAGCCACGTACGCGAAGGTCTTTTCCTTCGCCCAATTCAAACTTCATTCAGGCCTTTTAACAAATATATGGGGGCACTAATTTGTTTCACCATTTTAATAACCCATTTGGGATTCTATTTCAACAAAAATTCTCACACAAATCAGCCTCAACTCTTAACCATGCCTCACCCATTAAACAACACAGTTACAACAAACCCAAAGATCGACCATAAGTGAAAACTTTTCAAGCACTAACATTCTTTTCATCAATATTTATGCAACCGAAATTGAAGAAGAGAAAAAATTCAGATTACAGGAGAGAATCGATGCACATACCTTAGAAGTTGCAACTTCAACAAAGCTATGAATGGAAAAATTGGATGGAATTATTTGTTGGTTAAAGGAAGAGGAACCACTTAGTTTGATTGAAAATTTCGGTTCCTTTTTCTTATTTTTACTTATTTTGTACCTTGAACTTGTTAGTTTCTCCCGTCTGCGAGTGGGTCACCGCGTATCTGAAGGGTCTTTCACTGTTTGAACCTTGAATCCACACTAGTCTATCGCGTACGTGAAGAAGACCTACGTGATGACCCAAAATTGGACCATGATGGCGCCTACATAACCCCCCTGTAAGCAAGCCAACCTAAAAATGCAAAAGTACAGTAAAATATTTTAATGTAACAAAAAGTGGAAGGGTAACATACAAGAAAGGGCCCAACAGTATAGACACAAACCAACAGAAATAAATATTCAAAATGGCCCCAAAGTGACCGAGAAGACAAACATATACAATGACCAACTCCGGACCTGGTTTCACTAGTACAAGAGCATCTAAAGTACAGAATAGCTATACAACATATATTATCTATCAAAAGTACAAAATATAGATAGAAAAGTAGATGGAAAGCAGTAAGAGTTCTCCAAACATCAGGAGATCACCACGATCCGAACAACAGCTGGCCACGAACGATTCGAGGGTCAATGAGAGTGGCTCAAACTAGATGCTACATCAGAAAAAGATGTTGAAGTCTAGTATGGGTACTAAAAACATGGGGTACTCAGTAGGCATCATAAGCCAATCAAGCTCTGAAAGATAATATATAATATAAATTACAAGAAAGTAATTTAGATACAGTGATCAACCTAAATCTAGTTATCAACATAAAACAGAACTATTTAATTTAACGGTGAATATAATAATGATAATCAAAGGCAGCAGACAATCCAAGTACACTCAAGAAAATGCAATGTAATGTGAGATGATATGATGCTGAATGTGGCCAATGTAGAAATATGAAAACTTGGGATATGGTACCCCGAGTGCTAGAATTTAACCTCGAACTCATCTATATATGCATAAAAGTAAAACCTAGATATGTACTTATCCGGCCACCCGGAATCAAACATTGGACTCATCAACAAAAAGTAAATAGAGAAAAGGTCTAGAAATTTCCCTCGGACTGGCATAAAAAGTGGAAGTTTTCTTTCATTTTCAAAAACCAGTGATGTAGTATGAGGAAATACCTCATAAATCCAAAAATCATATTAAAAGTAGAAAATCTCAAGTTTGAACTGAAAATCCCGTAATATCTTTGTTTTCCATACCACTAGCCATTTAAATGTAGTGTGAACATATAAATTTCCAATTCATAGAATATAGCACTCATACAAGGCAAACGAAGTAAAACACCCTCCAAACAAAAAAACTGACCTGGAGCTCCATCCCGTGAAAAGAAATGGCCTCGAGCCCACAGTTACACAATAACAAAATATATATATATGGAATAAACAGAAGTAAACACAAAAATAAGTAAAAGCATCTACTTTACCTCTAAAACCTCCTTAAAGTACCCTAAGGATTCTATCAAAACTCGGCAACGCTACAAGCTCCTAACCTAAGGGTAAATAATATAATTCTAGTCTACAGTCCCGAAATGGAAAATTATGCAAATATAGGATTTTTAAGCCTCATTCCAACATAAACTCACCCTAACGCTTAAGTAACTTATAAAATATATAATCTAACTGAACCAGGTCTAAGGAGAATGAACCGTAACCTACCTCAGGGTCAAACTGCAAGCATGAACCATCAATCGTGTGCCTTTCTCTTCTGAATAGCCTCATAATGTTTCCATGCTATAATAAACACAATCTAGGTATCAAGACAAGAAGAATGACAACCATATTGTTGAACGAAGTTTTGTGTTGGAAAATGATCCTAGGAGCCCATGCAACAAAACTGAAAACAAAATTCACAATTATGTTTGCAGCGGGTTCATAAACCCATGCCCAAAATTTGAGCGCAAATGGGACTCATTACGGAGCCCAAAATAGCCCCGAAATTCCACTTGATCAATGAATTTAAACAAGGAATTTAATGAAATTTAAAGTGGGAGACAACATGAATTTATTGATGGAAATAAGAAAAGGGAATTAGGGGCAACTTACTGGAATGGTGAGAGATGAAAACCAGCCTTAAACCAGCTCGTAGAAACTTTAAAACAATGGAGGAGTTTGGAATTTTTTTAAGGAGAAAACGATGTTGAAAACACTTTATAGGTGCAAGCATAGGGATTTGCGCACGCGGTCAAGCCACCGTGCACGCGGCCTTGCATAGGCAGCTTGGCGCTCACGTACACAATGGACAAGCAGAAGCAAGGCCAGGTGCTCTTTCTGCATGCATACGGGCTAGCCACGGCGCACCTGGGCATGTCTAGGCGTCCAAGGCCATGCGTAGGTAATGGACAAAGGCATCAATGCTTGGTGCCTCTTCTTTGAGTGCGCAGCCAACCCCTCCCCTCCTATAGGTGAAGGGTTGGGTACTGCTGCCATAGCAACCAACAAAACCAGCAAATTTTCCACTTAAAAAGACAACCAATGGACCCTTGAGATTTGTCCGGGATCCCACGGGTGCAAACGAACTATGCTACCTTACCAAAAATTGTATTCTAGACTCAAAAGAAATGACAAAATTCCCAACGGAGATCATTTTAATGAAAAGTGAGCCCATGCCAAAAAATCAACTTTTAACCAAAAGGAACCCAATAGCCCAAACCTAGTCCAGAAGCCTCAAAACCTTAATCAAAGGTCCCACAAGCCCGAAGACAATGTTTTGGATCTAAAAGCTCTGATAGAATTTCCATCCGACACCGTCTTCTTCGAATATTACCTAAAGTCAATTCTACCAGCTTTAAGAGTTTCAAAATAGGAAAATGGGCTTAAAATACAAATGAACGGCCCAAGAACCAAATTGTTAGTCCATGCAGGTCATAAATAACTTGTAGCCACTGTGGAAAGATCAATATGTTGAAAAAGCACAAAAAATAAAAAATAACCTAGAGGGTCATTGCAACATCCACTACTAAAAGGACTTTCATCCTAAAAAGTCAATAAAAGGAAGTATTTGAAGGCTCAAAAAGGTTAGGATAGCAGGTCCACATATCGGTCTTGATCTACTAAGTAGCCTTCTCGATAAGACGATGCCGCCACTGAACTTTAACTGATGGAATCTTCTTGGACCTCAACTTCCTAACAAGCCTTCTCTTAAAAGTCTAGAGACTAATCTAACTGAACTGAATCCCACTAAAGCATGTGAGACTCATTCAAAATATATCGTTGTAACATAGAAATATGGAAAATGGGATTAACACCAGAAAGAGAAGGTGGCAAAGCCAACTAATAAGCAACCTCCCCAATGAGATGAAGAATCTTGAATGGCCCAATTAATTTAGGACTGAGCTTACCCTTCCTCCCAAACCTCATCATGCCTTACATGGGCGACACCCAAAAGAACACACAGTCACCAACCATAAACTCTAAGTCTAGAACCTTTCGGTCAGCATAGTTATTCTGTCTACTCTAGGTAGTATGAATTATCTCCTAGATGACACAAACTATGTCAATAGAATCCTAAGCAAGTTAGTACCCCATGGTCTAACCTCGAAGGAATCAAACTAACCCACAAGAGACCTGCACTGCCTACCATACAAAGCTTTAAATGGAGCCATATAAACACTGGAGTGGTAGCTATTATTATAAGCGAACTCTACCAAGGCTAAGAATTAGTTCCACTAACCCCTAAAATCAATAACACAGGTTAGCAACATATCCTCCAGAACCTGAATAGTACACTCTGATTGACCATCGGTCTATGGTTGAAAAGTAGTGGTAATCTCAACTCTGGTACCCAACTCTCTAAATAGACCTCTAGAAATATGAAGTAAACATAGTATTAGGGTCAGAAATAATAAAAACTGGCACCCCATGCAAATGGACAATCTCATAGATGTAGATCTAATCTAACCTCTCACAACTTTAAGAAATCTAAACCGGCAGAAAATAAGTAGACTTCATCAACCTATCCACAATCACCCATATAGTATTAAACCTCCACAAAGTACGTGTCAAACTGACTACGAAGTTAATAGTTATCCTCTCCCGTTTCCACTCTAAAATGGGTAGCCTATGAGTCAAACCACATGGCCTCTGGTGCTCAAACTTCACTTGCTGACTGTTCAAGCACCTAGACACAAAATCTCAGATATCTCTTTTCATCCCATACCACAAGTAGTGTTGCCTCAAGTCACAACACATCTTGGCTGCCTTGGGATAAATGGAATACCTAGAATAATGAACATCTTCTAAGATCAACCTAATAAGGTCACTAACTCTAGAAACGCAGATACGACCATGAATCCTCAGAATACCCTCTAAATCTATGGTCGATGATAAGTCGGTAATCCACCAATTTATTAAGCCTTTAATCATGGATTATTTCTATGTTTTGATAGAATTTAGATGTTTTTATGCACTTTATTGACATGAATGCAGGTACTCTTAGAAAAAGATAGAAAAGAAGGAATTACACCCAAAGGAGCTCAAAAGGAGTTGAAGTATGAAGTGATCAATTGTGATTAAGATTCTACCTTGAGGTGTGGACCTGGTGTGACATAAACAACCCTTGATGAAGTCTGCACCTCCCTCAGCATGAATGCTCAGAAGAAGAGGAAAATTTGTTATGAGGGTGTGGTGCATGTGCGTTGCACACAAGACCTAGTGCGAACCGCACCCCACTTTGCACTAAGCTGCAAATACAAGCCATGTCTCTGGTCCACAAAAACAGAGCTATGTGATGCATAGAACATGACATGTAAACTGCACATCACAACGTACAGCTCCCAAGGGGTAATTTTTTCTAACTTTGTGTGATACTTTGGAAACATTCTAAAACCCAATTTAGCCATAGTTTTGAATAATTTTTTAGTTTTTGAAGCAAGTTTTTCTCCCAAGGCAAGAAAGAGTGTTTCAATCCATTCTCTCAATGTTAAACCTTGGACTTGTAAGTTTGAGCTTGGATATTGAAATCTTACTACAATTAATGAAAAGGAATTTAATTTCCCTATGGGTATAGTTTCTTCTTCCAAGAGTATGAGTGTCTAAGTCTTCTTGTCTAGGAATCTGTTGATCATGGGTACTTGATAAAAAGGTATGAGTCTTGCTTATTTGTGTTTGTAATGGCTAATATGATAGGGTTTTGTAATTGCACCATATTTAACTCTAAAATTGGCGGTTGCAAACATGAATTTAATACTTGATTATGTTCGTGCTTGAGAAAGGGATTCATAATTTTGGATGTAAGATTGCTAGTGGGTACTTGGGATTCCATATAGATTGAGGCTAAAAATAGCTTAATTCATTAGAAACACCCATTTAAGGGTCTAAGCTAGATATAGTGTGATCACCCCAAGCATATATTGGTTGGTTTATGCCTAAACAATGGTGTTTGAACAAAGACCGTTAGATAAATAACAATCATGCCTTAAAACGAATGCTACCTATATTATTTAGTAAGAATTTATGCAATTGAGAAAGTACTTTGACCCGTGTTTGAGTCCCATCTGAAGCACATCCCTAGTCATCCTCTCTCTTATTTACACCTCACATTTATTTTATTGTTTGGTTTGGAATTAAATTGTGACAGATTCCCAATTCCCCTCTCCCCCCATTTTTACATTATTTGTTGTTTGGATAATCTACTCTTGTTGTGAGGTCCTTTCTACAATCTCTTTGGCTAAGCTATAATTCCCTGTGGGATCGACCTGGACTCCCATCGGGTAATATAATTTTTTTTGCTTAACGATTGTCGTTACCTTTATCTTGGAGAGTATATTTGAGCATTATCAGAAAATGGCGCCGTTGCTGGAAAATGGTGTTTGAGTAGCCTTTTTGATTGTGAATTGAGATCACTTTGTTAGTGTTTGTTCTATTATAGTTTTGTTGTTTGGAGTAGAAATCATGATCCATGCTAGCACGGATGCTAGTGTGGGAAATCATATGAGTCTAGAAGATCGCAGAGATGTACTAAATGCCATTCATTTGCCTCAAGTAATGGGGAGCACAACATTCTAAGTTATAAGCACAACGCTCCATTTATTGTACATGAAAGGTCTATTTGGGGGGATGCATTCCGAAGATGCAAATCAGCACATAAGGCACTTTATGGAGGAATGTAAACTGTTTTCTATAGCCAATATTACTCAATAGTCCATCCGATTGTTCTTATTTCCCTTTTCTCTCATGGGAGAAGCTATCACTTGGATTGAAGAGTTACCCATGGGCACAATAACCAGCTAGGATGGTATGCATACCACATTCCTTGAGAAATTCTTCCCATTGGCAAAATGCTAAAAATTAGAGATAAAATCACTAAATTTGACCAATTTTATGGTGAACACTTCCATGAAGCTTGGCTAAGATTTAAGAGAAAGGTAGGACGGTGTCCGATCCATGGCCTTTTGGTTGACATCCTTATAAAAAATTTTTACTGTTCTTTCGACCCCACAAACAAAACCATTATCAATAATTTGGCTGGTGGTGCTTTAATGGATCAAATATTTGAAATCGCTAAAATGTTGCTTGAGAGGGTGACTAACGTTATTCGTGATTGGAATAGTTGGGGAGCTGAGGGAGCAATGGGTGCAACCTCTACTATTATACTTAATAAATAGGAGAAAAACAATGCACGAAGAGATAGAGAGCTAACAATCATCTACACTCTCCTAAAATTTATGACAAATCATATGATTGAGCAAAAGTGAGAAAGCATAAATGTCGTAGCATGCAAGAAACTGAAGAGGTAGAGGATGATAAGATCTACTCACTCGCTGATGAAGAGGCATTAGTTGTTAAAAATCATGATATGGGTTCCCATGTGAGTCTTCAATATTGGAATCAAGGTCAGTACCATGGAGATTTCACCTCAAGTGTAGAAGTTTTGCTTGAAAGAGTATTAGAGAAAATCGAGTCAATTAGCACGGGAATCCATGAACTAAACCATGATCTTGTGTCCCTTACTCAAACCCTAACATCGTATTCTTTCTCCATCAAGGCTCTTGAAGAAAGAATAAATTGGCTGGCCGGCCAAATCGAGTGTAAAAAGGATGTAAAGTCTATGGATGTTCTTGTCAAAGAGGTCCCATCGAGATCTATGGGTGATAAGAGTTAAGCGACATACATACCTATGGGTAAAAAGGCTATGCACTATGGTGTTGAAAGGACCAATAGCCAAAAGAATAAAGTCACCAAAGTGTAAAAGTCCTTCCCTAAATTCCCCTCTCCTTTCCCACAATGTGTGGTACAAGGAAAAGAAGATGATCAATCTAGAAGGTTTTACTCCATGCGGCAGAAAATATCAATCGATATTCTAATAAAAGATGTCCTCCCTCAAATGACCATTTATGACAGATTGATGAAAGAGAAGTGTACCGAGAAAGTACTGATGACATGTGAAATAATTTATGCGTCCCATCAAATAAAACACTTTCATGACCAGCGGGTATTGAAACAAGAATTTTCTCCCAGGGATTAGGTGCTTCTATTTAACCCAAGGCTTCACCAATTTTTTGGCAAGTTGAAGTCCAAGTAGTCCGGTCCTTTCAAAGTATCACAAGATTTCTCGAGTGAGGCAATCAAACTTGAAGCAGAAAATGGATCTAGATTTAAAGTGAACGGCTAGAGGGTCAAGAAATATTTAAGCATGCCAGAAGAATTCACTTTCATAGGGGTGACTCATCATGATAAGCCTTGAATTAGAGGTACCATCCTTGAGCCGTGACCTTAATCCAAGCGCTTCTTGGGAGGCAACCCAAGCATGCACCTTTACTTTCCGTATTATTGTTTTTATTGTTATTTTGTGTGTTTTTTTTGTTGGCACTGTAGTTAGGAACCAAGCGAAGGGTGTTGGAGAAAATATCAGGAGGTGCGCTGCACTATGTGATTACATGACACACTGTGCACATCGCACAACTCCTTTTCATGGTGAAGTTAGAACACTGCCAAAAATCGATAAGTATGAACCCTTAGCGTGCAACCGGCTTGCGGTCCACATCATCAACTGTGCACGTTGCACACTAGTTTTGCACCACCAAACAGAACACTAGAAATTCCACCAAAAATCCATCCTACCAAACGACCATCGGGGCCATTCACATACCTGAAAGTGTGGCTCGCATGTCTTTCGCAAAAAAATGGGCAGACCACCGGCACCAACATCCCCACCGGCACCTCAGCCTCCTAGGCCACCACATCAGTTTTACTCGAGGAGGCATTGTCATCATAATAGTAAAATGAGAGAGTTTTTGTACTCATTCCTATCTATATAGTTTTTTATGCATCGACGGCTATGCGTACTTTATGTTTAGGGGGATTTGTAATTATTTTTTATGCTTGAAGCCCGTACTAATTGTTGATTGTCCTTATGGCCGTATGCTTAATTGTACCCTCGACGGGCTTGATGTTTAATCTTTATTATGTTGTCGGGTTAGTCTTACACAATTTCATTGTTTCGCTACTTGTGCCTTGCAAATGCACTAAGGTCCTACACCGAGTCTTGTTTTTCAAATGATTCATGAGCACGCAAATTTAGTAGGAGCCTTGTTAATAGTAGTTTAACAATAAAATCCAATGGTTTTCTTAATACCACAGTTCTTTCCCAAGGAGGAAATATTTTCTTTATTTTCTTTTTCTTTTGGTTTTGTGTCGAACCAGGTTAGTGTTTCCGTATGATGGATTGAGAGGTGACGTTCTTAAGGAAAAATGTTAAGTTTTAGTTTTAGTTTGAATCCGTTCTTTTCTTGTCTTGAAATGGACCCATCAAAAAATTTTCTTGCCAAGAAGTTTTTGAAAAGTAAAGAAAAGAGGAATAATAAATTTTTGAAGAAAGCATTCTCTTGTCATGACTTGCACACACTCAATTTTGATTGATCGATTCACAAATGAGTGTGTAATGAACTTCAAAAATCTTGTCAAAAGTCATTTGTCCCAATTAATTTTAAGACCAATGTTAAATGTTTTTGTGAGGTGATGTCGTGTGTGGTAAGGCTATACCTTGATTCTTTTGCATGCGTATTGAGAGTCATTTCAGTTCTCTTCTAATCCCTTGTATTGTGAATTGCATGATTTTAAGTGGGATTATCTCTTGTAGTGAGTGGTATCACACACTCGAATTGAAACATGAAGTCTTTATTTCAATTGTGTAACACCCTAGAAATCCTAAGCCTAGAACTAGCCCAAAAAACTTAAGAATTTTGAATTGTCCAAGCTAGATTAGGAACCACAGAATAGTTCCATGGGTAGTGGAATAGTCAATGGACCGTGGATTCCCATCCGTGGAATCAGTCCAGCAAACCAGTCCCTCAGTACCCAAAACACGAACCAAGTCCGCAGACCATGAACAAGACCACGGGTCATTGAATGGCCTCGTGGAACTCAGTCAGAGGCCAGCAAGTTGGGGTCAATTTCATGAGTTGGAACCACAGACCATGGAATAGTCCACGAGTCGTGGATTCCACCCATGGAACTCAGACCTTAGGGTCATCAAATCCCTCAGGAACCACGAGCAGGTTCCACGAGCCGTGGATGGTTTCACAAGCCGTCAACTTGTCTTGTGGTTATTAGATCTGCAGTCAGGAATAAAAGCCCACGAACCACGACAGGGTTCCACGAGTCATGGAGGCTTTCACAAACCGTAAAACCTGTCCATGGAACTGAGTGAATTTTTCCAGCAGTTTTTAATTTAGTTTGTCAGGGATATTTTGGACCTTTAATTTTTAAATTAGCACCGACTATAAATAGCCTTAGACTTATTTTATTAAGTCAAAACCCCCCAAAACAAAGTCAGATTTTCTCCCAAGTTAGTATCAAGAAGAAAAAAAAGCAATTCTTCACTCTATCCAAACCTAGGGCCTTCTCCTCCAAGCTTCAATTTCATATTTTCTTGAAGACTCTCCTTCTACTAGGTATGTGGGTATTCATTATGGGTTTAGTCCGCCCTTATGCCCAAATATCTCTGGCTTTTATAGTAATTTTCATGGTTTTGAAACTAGGGTTATTACCCATTTTAGTAGATTGCTACAAAAATTGATATTTTTGATTTATACGTGATTTCATCCTATTTTAATGATATATATTGTTTATATTAAACTGCATGGATTTTTGCAAGGTTTTCAGGAATAACGAAATTTGCCCTAAATTGTTGGATTTCTAAAATGTTAGCTTTCTTAAAAATTCAACCTAGATTATCGGTATGAGATTTAAAATACATCAAAATTTAGCTAGTTTTCAGTCTACTACAGTATTTCATAAATTAGTGATTTCAAACCATTTTAGTTCTATCTTAGAAAATTCAAGACTTCAGTTTTTATGAGCTATTAGTCTTCAGTTATGGAGTAGTATTTAGCATCGAGTTGGACTAGGGTTTAGCGTACCCTTAAAGTCCCAGAACTACGTGCCACCATAGGTTATTTAGCCCCTCAGTTGCGCCTCAGAATTAGTGATCACATCAGTCATGCCTTGGTACCCTGGAAAGGTATATTGGGTCCTCTGGATGGGGCATATACATCGGACTCCATGTCTAGCTCACGTGTTTTATGTAGGTTAATAGACTCTCCCACAGTGTTATTTTCAGTAATGTGCATTAGAGCCTCAATTATGTTTACTTTTAGCTTTTAGCATGTTTCCAGATTACTCTTGCATTTAAGTCTTTTATGCATGATTATATTTTGGGCCTATGCACTGTAGTTTAGTTCAGTTTATAGCTTTTCCGTATTTTTGCATATTTATATTTTAGTCAGCCTTGCATATCCCTCATGCTCAATGCATTCAAAGTACTGATGCATACTCTATGTGTTGCATCCTATCATGATGCAAGTTCAGGTTCTCAACTTTAGCCTCGTGATTAGCTCGCCCGATGCTATCGCAACGACACTAAGTGGTGAGTCCTCATCATCCGAGAACATATCTTTTACATGCTTTTTTTGAGTTAGTCAGTTTGTCCTTATCTTCAGTACTTGGAGTTAGCTTGGGGCTTGTCCCAGCGGCTCATCAGTATTAAAGGCTTTCAGACATAGAGTCAGACTTCAGCTTATGTAGATCAGTTGATTTTCAGATAGACTATCATTTTAGATTTTTTTAGATTCATTATTCATTTCAGTTATAATTTATTCAATATACTTTCATTTGTTTAGAATTATATTCAATATGCTTGTGATATGCCAGTTTCAGGGTTATCTTGGGGTCACTTATGATCCTAGGTCCCATTTTATATCTATGGGCTAGTCTCGAGGTGTGATAAACATGGTATCAGAACATTAGGTTCAAGAGTCCTAGGTTGTCTAAGAGACTCACTAAGTAGAGTTTCATTCATGGGTGTGAAGTGCGCCACACTTATGAAGGAGAGGCTACAAAGTGTTATAAGAAAAACTTTTCTCCTTTCATTATCTTTATTGTGCGATGAGGTTTAGTTCAATTTCTTCTCTCTAATCCATTCTTTATGCATTTTAGGTCATACATCCTCGAAGAACTAATGCTCGCAACGCTAACACTAATCCTCCAGCCCTGAATCATGAGGTTACGAACGCAGAATTCCATAATGTGATCTAGTTGTTGGCTCAAACTGTAGCCAATTAGGCTAAGCAGCAGGCCCCAATTCCTGCAAACCACAATGGTTGATCAGCTATAGCCCAGGTCTAAAATTTTGTTCGCATGAATTTGGCAGAGTTTCTAGGGTCAAAGGTTGGTGAAGACCCATAGAATATAATTGACGAGATCAAGAAGATTCTTGAGGTAATGCAAGTAACTGGTAATATTAGCATTGAGTTAGTATCCTATCAACTCAAGGATGTGGCTCACATTTGGTTCACTTAGTGGAAAGACAACAGGGGTGTATATGCGGCTTTTACGACATGGGATTATTTTATTAGAGCTTTTTTGGACAGATTCTTCCCGAGAGTGTTGAGAGAGTCTACGGCCCAAGAGTTTATGAATCTGAAGCAGGGATTGATGTTTGTCCAGGAATATGGGTTGAAGTTCACTCAGCTTTCCAGGTATGCCCCATCTATGGTGGCTGATCCGAGGGCACAAATGGGCAAGTTCTTGTATAGGGTATATGACTTGCTGAAAACGGAGTGCAGGAATACTATGTTATTAGGGGATATGTATATCTCTAGACTGATGACCCGTATTCAGTATGTTGAGGAAGATAAGCTTAACGAGATGGCAAAAGATAGCAAGAAGGCTAGGACAAGCAACTATGAATATTCTCAGTAGAGGTCGGGAGTTAGAAATTGCTCACAGTTTCAGCAGAGGTTTTCATCTCTAGCGCCTTCATCAGCTAGTGCTCCATCTCCCAGGCCTCGATAGGATAAAAAAAGCAAGCACCATTCTCTAATTCTCAAGGTCATATTTTGAGTAATTGCATATTTCCAGCCTGCCCCAAGTGTCGTAAAAATCATCCAGGTGAGTGTCTTGCTGGAAGAGAGGGGTGTTTTAGGTGTGGTCAGCTCAGCCATAGGTTGAAGGAGTGCCCCGCAGGGCAAGGAAAGTGAGGTAACAGAGCTCAGTCTACCATTTCAGTAGCTCTAGCAGGTCGCACAACTCAACAGAGTACTACTTCTGGCACAGGTGGCAGTCAGCATCAGAATCGTCCTTATGCCATGTCTTCATACAAGGATTAGGAGAGTTCCCCAAATGTAGTCACTGGTATGTTTTCAGTCTTCTCTCTTGATGTTTATGCCTTGTTAGATCTAGTGGCTTCCCTATCTTTTGTGACCCCATATGTTGCATGTAAATTTCGAGTCAGTCCATAAAATCCTCCCAGAACCCATCCTAGTCTCTACTCCAATTGGTGAATCAATCCTAGCTAACAAGATGTACAGAAATTACCAAGTCTTGGTCCTTCGTAGAACCACCTTGTAACACCTCAAAAATCCTAAACTAATGCCCAAACCTTTTCCATTAGTGTAATAATCTTTTCCCTAGTGTGGTGAGTTCTTTAGATGTGATTCATGTTCAAAAGAAATCCTATCATCAAGTTAAGGTGGAAGCACCTCGGCCAAATGAGTTTCCTTGTAAGACTAAACTAGGGTCAACTTCAATTGATCATTTATACTAAAATATAAAGAGTTAGGTGGCCTAGTACCCCAAAATTAAAGATTTTTAGTGGTCTTTCCAACTCCACTGACCGTGCATTAATGCGAGTCCGGAGTAAAAAGTTATGGGCAGCTTATTGCAGTGCTGCCAGTGATGACGGGTGGGAATGACGAACCGTGGTTCTGAAACACGGTCCGTACTCTGACTCGTCATTACTGAACTGAACCTTAAAATTTTCATTCTCAAAATCACTGGTTGGTTCACGATCCGTACACCAAAACCACGGTCCATAGAGTGACCCGTGGTTTGTCAAAATTTAGCTTTTTTTCCCCAAATTCCATGAGTGAGTCTACGACCCATGTTTCATTCTACGAGTCCGTCTGTTTGACTCGTAGAATGACTTCTGCAACTTAATTCCTAGACATGAATGACGAATGATGTCTATGGTCCGTAGTTCAAACTACGGATCATCTGTGACTCGTAAAAGTTGGTTCTGAGGGCTGCATGATCCCCAGGAACTATGATTCAGGTCTACGATTCATCATTTGGATGACGGGTCCAACTTGTTGAGTCATGGTTTTTCTTCTACAACCTGACTCTTGGTCCCGGAACGATGGGTGGAAACCATGAGCCGTGGTTTGATCTACGGCCCGTGGAACCCATCCGTGGTTCCTGAAAGTTCACTTTTTCCAGCTTTTTCCAAGCTTAAGTCCAGGGGTATTTTTGTAATTTCCCACTCTTTTAACTCCTATACTAAGTTGTTTTAAGCCTATTTAGAAGGGTTTTTATTCCCACTTGACCTAAATTCTATCTCATTCTTCCAATCAAGTTTCAAAAGAAGAAAAAGGGAGTTCCATCCTCTCAAGCTTCAAGATAGGGTTTCAAGCTCCATAGCAAGGGATTTACTCCAAGTCTCCATTTTTATCAAACTCTTAGTGGGATAACTTCAATTAAGGTATGTGGGTATTCGACAATGGGTTTCTTTCACCCTTTTTGCCCAAAACCCTACTTCTACTTTTGATTCCATGAATCTTCCAACTAGGGTTTTACTCAATTCTTATGGGTCTTTCTATACATTGTTTTCCCATGACTATATTATGAAGTTACTACTAAATTTCATGATTTTACATGGGTTTTTATATGTGAATTCTTATTTCATGGATTGAAGTTTAAATATGGAAATTTCTTCATGCATGACATTGATTTTTAGTAAATTGGATTTAAGAGCATGTTTCTTATGGGTTTTCAAGTATGGGCATGCCTAGTTCCTATGTTCTACGAAAGTATATGTTTTATGAAATTGAACTAGAGCCATGCAAATTTCTCATGTTATGAAGTATGATGCAAGACACCCGATGTTCCATCAATTCTCATTAATCATTTTCAAAACCCTAATTCATGAGTAGTATGACGATCCAGGGAATGAATATGTTATGAATGAATTTGGCATATGATATGTCACATGTATGTGAGCTGATGATATGTATATATATATGTTTTGGGAGTAGTATTTAGCATCGAGTTAGACCGGGTGAGAGTACCCTTAGTCCCAGAACTACGTGACACCATAGGTTGCCCTTTAAGGATGATGATGACAGATTACTAGTAATGAAATGGTTCTAACTTTGGCAGGTTAGGATAACCTTTTCGGTGTGGGGCAATGACACCGGACTCCATGTAGCTCAGCATGGTTTAATGCCGGTTAAGAAAAACTCCCGCATGATTATTTTCAAGCTATAAAGTTATATGATTCTATACTTTGACTTAAGCTTTATTTCATGTTTTATGTCTTTAATCTTGGTATTTACTCATGTCCCTTCTTTATGTAACAAGTTCATTTTTAGCATGTTTTAAACTATTTTTATCATGCTCATGCATCGCTCACTTACTCACTGCATTCCATAGTACTGACCACATACTTTTTTATGCTTCATCCTATTACAATATAGATTTTGTAGCCCGCTCTCAAGTCCGTGGCTAGTAGATCAGCAGCACATCCATTCAGCTTGGTGATTCCTCCTCCTTCGAGGACTTAGAGTTTAGTTTCATTTCAGCATATTTAGATTGTGTATTCAGTATTTAGAACTAGCTTGGGGCTTGTCCCAGCAACTCGCCAGTAGTAGAGGCTTTCATACATAGAGTCAGATGATCAGCTGTATTTGGGTTGTCACTCTCAAACTTTTATTTATATAACGATTTGAATTGCTCATTACTTCAGTTAAGCTTCTGATCTTATATTTTATTATGTTTTTAAGTCATGCTAATGCCAGAGGGTTATCTTGAGATCACTTGTGATCTTAGGTCCCATGTTACGTCCAGAGGGTAGGCTCGGGGCTTGAAACACATCAACAGATTTAGTATAGTTAGATATGATTGACATCGATGTTATTCTTGGAATGAATTGGATACATGCCTGTTATTCCTCAGTCGACTGCAGAACTAGAGTTGTGAAATTATAGTTTCCAAATGAGCCCATCTTAGAGTAGCAGGGTAGTCCTCATTCATCAAAAGGACACTTCATATCCTACCTCAAAGCTGGGAAGATGATCTCAAAGGGTTACATCTACCATATAGTCTGGGTTAAGGATTCTGAGTCTGAAACCCTGCCTTTCCAGTCAGTTCCAGTAGTTAATGAGTTTCCATAGGTGTTTCTTGAAGATCTGCCTGGAGTCCCTCCGGAGTGTGAGATCCACTTTGGGATAGACCTTCATCCATATATGCATCCCATATCTATTCTTCCTTACAAAATAGTAAGCTTAAGGAGTTGAAAGGATAGCTCAAGAACCTGCTAGATAAGGGCTTCATCAGACCCAGTAACTCTCTATGTGGTGCCCCAGTTCTCTTCATGCATAAGAAAGATGGTTCCCTCAGAATGTGCATAGACTATCGTTAGTTGAATAAGGTCACAATCAAGAATAAGTATCCCATCCCAAGAATTGATGACTTGTTCGACTAGCTTTAGGGTGCCAACTATTTCTCCAAGATTAATCTTAGATTTGGTTATCATCAGCTCACAGTTAAAGAGTATGACATCTTGAAGACAACCTTCAGAACTCGATATGGTCACTACGAATTTATGGTTATGTCTTTTGGACTAACGAATGCTTCTGTAGCTTTTATAGACTTGATGAACAGGGTGTTTAAGCAGTATTTGGACATGTTCATCATTTTCTTCATATATGATATTCTAGTCTACTTACGGACTGAGACGCAACATGCTAATCATTTGAGAGTTGTGCTGCAAACTCTCAGGGATCGCCAGTTATTGGCCGAATTCAGTAAGTGTGAGTTTTGGTTGTAGTCAGTCGCCTATATGGGTCATGTAATATCTAAGGAGGGTATTCGAGTGGATTCTCAGAAGATAGAGGCAATAAAGAATTGGACAAGACACACTAATCTGACAGCCATTAGGAGCTTTTTGGGTTTGGCTGGTTACAACAGGAGATTTGTTGAGGGGTTTTCATCCATAGCTTCTCCATTGACTAGGATGATTCAAAAGAAGGTCAAGTTCCAGTAGTCGGATAAGTGTGATAAAAACATCCAAGAGTTGAAAACTAGGTTGATCACAACCCTAGTTTTGACTATACTAGAGGGTTCAGATGGTTTCATAGTATACTGTGATGCATCTATAGTTGGCCTCTGTTGTGTTATGATGCAACATGATAAAGTTATTGTATATGCCTCCAGATAGCTTAAGACTCATGAGAAGAATTACCCAACTCATGATCTTGAGTTAGCAACTGTGGTCTTTGCCTTGAAGATTTAGAGACTACTTGTATGGTGTCCATGTAGATATGTTTACAGACTACAAGAGTATTCAATATGTATTAACCTAGAAAGAACTAAATCTTCATCAGATAAGATGGCTAGAGCTTCTCAAGGACTATGACATGAGCATGCTTTATTATCCGGATAAGGCCAACATAGTAGCGGATGCACTTAGTAGGTTGTCCATGGGGAATGTGTCACAGGTTGAGGAAGGAAAGAATGAATTAGCCAAGGATATTCATAGGCTTTCTCGATTAGGGGTTCACTAACAGATTCATCAGAAGATGGTGTCATTATTCAGAATGGGTCAGCGTCTTCATTCGTAGCCGAGGTGAAGAAAAAGCAAGATAGTGATTCATTTTTACTTCAGCTAAAAGGTGCTATCCAGTAGCGGAGAGTAGAGGTTTTCTCCTAACAGGGAGATGGTTTACTTCGTTAGCAGGGTCAGCTATGTGTTCCTAATATAGGTGACTTGAGGTAGCAGATTTTGACATAGGCTCATAGCTCCAAGTATTCCATCCATCCTAGTGCCAGAAAGTTGTACTGTGACCTATGTTAAGTCTATTGGTTAAATGGTATGAAGAGGGACATTGATAATTTTGTGGCTAAGTATCCCAACTGTCAGCAAGTGAAGGTAGAACATCAGCGGCCAGGTGGTATGACTCAAGAGATGGACATTCTCAATTGGAAGTGGGAGGTGATCAATATGGAGTTTATTACAGGCTTACCTCGTACTCGCAGACAACATGATTCTATTTGGGTGATTATAGACAGTGTGACGAAGTCATCCCACTCCTTAGCTGTCAAGACTACCGATTAAACAGAGGACTACACCATACTCTACATCAGTGAGATAGTCAGTTTACATGGATTTCCCTTATCCATCATCTCAGATAGGGGTACCCAGTTCACATCTCAGTTTTGGAGATTATTTCAGAAGGGTCTTGGTACTCAGGTTAATCTTAGTACAACTTTTCACCTACAAAAAAATGGTCAGGCATAACATACTATTCAGACCTTACAGGACATATTGAGAGCTTGAATAATTGATTTTAAAAGTAATTGGGATGATCATTTACCTCTTATAGAGTTTGCCTATAATAACAGTTTTCACTCTAGCATTCATATGGCCCCGTATGAGGCACTTTATGGGTGTAGGTGTAGATCACCTATAGGCTGGTTTAAGGTAGGTGAAGCAACTTTGATATGGCCAAATTCAGTACATCAGACTATGGAGAAGGTTCAGCTTATTAGAGAAAGGTTGAAGGCGACTCAAAGTTGTTAGAAATCTTATGCAGATGTGAGAAGAAGGGAGCTAGAGTTTGAGGTTAAGGTTGATGATTGGGTTTTTCTGAAAGTGTCATCCATGAAGGGTGTGATGAGATTTGATAAGAAGGGGAGGCTTAGTACCCTATATGTAGGCCCTTACAGGATTTTGAGGAGAGTCAGCAAGGTGGCCTATGAGTTAGAGTTGCCCACAGACTTAGCATCGGTGCACCCAGTCTTCCATGTATACTTTAAGAAGAAATGCATTGTAAATCTAGATTTTGTGGTACCCTGAGAGAGCGTGGGTGTGAAGGACAGTTTCTCTTACGAAGAGGTACCAGTTCAGATTGTTGATTGTCATATTCACAGGCTGAGAAACAAGGAAGTCGCTTCAGTTATGTTCCTTGGAGAAACTAGTAAGTTGAGGGAGCTACTTGGGAAGAAGAAGATGACATGATGACCAAGTACCCACACCTCTTCCCTTCTGATCCAGCTTCATCTTGAAGTAATAGTTCCTCTCTAGTTTCTCAGCTTATTCTCATGAGTATTTCAGTCTCAGAATCATGTTCCATTAGCTATTCATGAATTTCAGCACTCTTTCATGTACTTAGAACCTATTTCAGCTAGAAATAAGCTTTTAATACTCAGTGGTAGGGATTCCAGCTCCTTCCCTTCAAACTCAGCTTTTTGTAGTCTTTATTCGAGGACGAATGATCCCAAGAAGGAGATATTATAACACCCTAGAAATCCTAAGCCTAGAACTAGCCCAGAAAACATGAAAAATTTGAACTGTCCAAGCCAGATCAAGAACCACGAACCAGTTCCATGGGTCATGGAATAGTCCACGGAGCATGGATTCCCATTCGTGAAATCAATCCTGCAGACCAGCCCCTCAGCACCCAAACCACGAACTAAGTCCACAGACCGTGAACAGGACCATAGGTCATGGAATGGCCTCGTGGAACTTAGTCAGAGGCCAAAAGGTTTGGGTAAGTTTCACGAGTTAGAACCACAGACCATGGAACAATCCACGAGTCATGGATTCCACCCATGGAACTCAGATTTGACGGTGATGAAATTCCTCAGGAACCACTAGAAGGTTCCACAGGCCGTGGATGGCTTCACAATCCATGAACCCGCCTCATGTTTATCATACCCACAGTCAGGAATAAAAGCCCAAGAACTACGATAGGGTTCCACGAGTCATGGAAGCTTCCACGAACTGTGGAACATGTCCATGGAACAGAGTCATGAATTTTTCCAGTTGCTTTTAATTTAGTTCCTCAGGGGTATTCGAGACCTTTCCTCTTTAAATTAGCTTTTACTATAAATAGCCTTAGACTTATTTCATTAAGTCAAAACCCCCCAAAACAAAGTCAGATTTTCTCCCAAGTCTGTTTCAAGAAGAACAAAAGCGATTCTTCTCTCCATCCAAACCTAGTGTCATGCCCCGAGGATACCCTTAGATGTAACATGGTGCTTAGTGTCACAAGTAACCCCAAGCTAACCCATGGTATAGTATATCTAATCAATTTCAGTTAAAATATATGTTGTGCGAAAGCTGAAAACACTTTAATATCTGAAGTGGGAAAGACCCCAAAGCATGTCTGAATATATAAATATAAATAAAGTATAATGATGACTGAAAATAACACTAACAACTCATAAGCTGAATCTAGTCTATGTCTAAAAGCCTTTAACTGATATGAGTTACTGGGACATGCCCCCAGCAAACTCTGCTAATCTCAAACTAAAATATAAAGACTGAAAGATTAAAGCAAGTCTATTATCCTCGAATTATGCAGACTCACCACTGAAGCTGCTGAGTAAGGATTGGAAGTCGATCTAAGCACTGTTTGTATGTTGAGCGCCTGAACCTATATGATAAAATGATGTAGCACAAAAGTATGCGTCAGTACTTTGAATGTACTGAGCATGCGGGATATGTGCTAAACAAAACAACATAGAAATAGAACAGAAAAGTGCATACTGAAGAATAAACTAAAAGCTAAGCTGGATACAATGACCAAGTACGAATATGAATATATAATATGCTAAACTAAATACTGATATAGATACTGAGTGCATGGTTAATGCAACATGAATCTGAATGTGGGAGATACCGTTAATAGACATACCTAAGCTAAGATAACTTTGGGGCCAACCTATAACCCAAGATGAAAGGGTGTTCATACCTTTCCAAGGGTACAAACAAGTCTGACGTGGATCTAATAACTGATGTACACAAGGGACAGAGGTGTACAGCCTAACCTGACAACTGACCCCTCTTTACACCTATGGTGGAACCATAGTTCTGGGATTGGGGGACTGTTACTAAAGGTCTTAGCCTGATCTGACAGCTAAGCCTTCATCCCGTCATCTGCTCTGTACTAAGTATACTCCCAACGGAAATGTAAGCAATGAAATGAAAGTTGAAACACTGGATAGCTCAAGTACTACCAATTATCTGAGAATGCACATATATATATGTATATATATATATATGTATATATATATATATACTGAAACTGATGGCATTCTAATACTGAAACATAATCATCTGAATTGTTTTCTCAGCAAGCATACTTTATGAATAATGAAATTTAGACATGCTAGGGTTTCAACATAACCACTAACTTTCAAAGAAAATGATATGGATATCAACATAACCACTAACTTTCAAAGAACATGAACTGGATATCAACATAACCACTAAAATCTGAATTACAATGAATCCCTAGGATTTAGGAACCCTAGGTCTGAACAAATTCATGGAGAACTGAAGAACTGGCTTGAACTAGGGACTCAATGGGTTAAAGGAACCCATTGATGAACTCCCACATACCTGTTGGAGAATCTACGAAGAAATTCCTAGTATTCTTGGGGACGAGCTTGAAGAAACCTCCTGACTATTCTTGAGGAAAATTGTCGCCTCTTTTCTCCATTTTTCTTTCTAAGTCTAATGATTTTAGGAGAATAGGTGTTTCAGGTAGTTTTTGACTAATAAACTAGGCTTAGAATAACCAAAACATCATATCTTAGGCATTAGAAGAGGTAGGAAAAGTCCAAAACACCCCAGAGAAAATATAAGAAATTTGCTAGAAAAATTATGACTCAGGTTTCATATATGGGTTCCAAGACTCGTGGAAACTTCCATAGCTAATGGAACCCTGTCACGGTTCCTGTGCCTTTTGTCTAGATGCAGGTCTGAGTTCCATGCATTGAGTTCACGACCCGTATAACCTTCCACGGTTCCTAGAACCCAATCGTGGTTCTCAGAGAAATGGCTAGTCTCCGGTCTGGTTCCAAACTTGGGTTCACAACCATTGGAACCTTCGACGGTACATGGAACCCAATATTGGTTCTCAGAGAATCCTTCTGGTCTCTGATTTGATTCCACAGTTCCAGTGCATGACTCGTGGAAACTTCCATGGGTCATGGGTCGAACTCGTGATTCAGCTAACAGTTGAAATTTTTAATTCTTTCTGGTTTTCTGAGCTAATTTTGGGCTAGGATGTTCTGGGGTGTTACAATATCCCCCTCTTGGGATCATTCTTCCTCGAATGAAGACTAAACAAGTTGAATTTAGAGGAAAAGAGTTGCAATCCTTACAAATGAGTACTAGAAACTGATATCTAAGTGAACTGAGCCCCATGAGTATGAAAATATGCTGAAATGTAGGAATTGATAAAAGAATATGATACTGATATTGAAGTACATGAAAGTAAATTGAGGAAATGGAGAGGAACTATTACCTCAAGCTAAAACTGAATCGAAAGGAAAGAGGTGAGGGTACTTGGCCATCATGGTTGCTTATGCTTCCCAAGTAGCTCCCTCAACAGACTGATTTCTCCATAAAATCTTCACTGAAAAAACCTCTTTATTTATCAACCTACGAACCTAATGGTCAAGAATCTCAATAAGAACCTCCTCATAAGCGAGGCTATCCTTCACAATCACACTCTCTAAAGGCACTATCGATGCCAGATCACCCACACACTTTTTAGCAAGGAAATATGAATGACGTGATGAACCGTTGCTAGCTCTGTTGGCAACTCTTACTTATAAGCCCCATTACCAATCCTTTTCAAGATTCTGTAAGGGCATATATACCTGGGACTGAGATTTCCTTTCTTGCCAAATCTCATTACCCCTTTCATGGGTGACACTTTTAGGAAGACCCAATCATCGATCTCAGACTCTAAGTCCCTTCTCCTCACATCTGCATAAGACTTATGATGACTCTGAGCTGTTTTCAATCTCTCTCTGATGAGTTGAACTTTCTCCATAGCTTTATGAACCGAATCTATCCCAACTAAGGCTGCTTTACAAACTTGGAAGGAACCAACCAGAGATCTATATCTACGCCCATAGAGTGCCTCATATGGGACCATCTGCATACTGGAATAGAAGATGTTATTATAGGCAAACTCTATGAGAGGTATGTGATCATCCCAACAACCCTTGAAATCCATCACTCCAGATCTCAGCATGTCCTCTAAGGTCTGAATGGTATGCTCTGCCTGACCATCCATCTGTGGATGAAATGTTGTACTGAGATTCACCTGAGTACCAAGACCTTTCTGAAATGATCTCCTGAAATGGGATATAAACTAAGGATGACTATCTGAGATGATAGATAAGGGAACCCCATGAAACCTGACTATCTCGTTGATGAAGAGTTTGGCATAGTCCTCCACTAAATTTGTAGTCTTGACAGCCAAGAAGTGAGCTGACATAGTAACTTTGTCCACTATCACCCAAATGGAGCCATGATATATGCGGGTATGAGGTAAACATGTAATAAAGTTCATGTTAATAAGATCCTACTTCAAAGTAGGAATGCTAATATATTTGGTCACACCTCCCAAGTTCTGATGTTCTATCTTCACTTGCTGACAATTGGGACACTTCGCTATAAAATCTGCAATGTCCCTCATCATGTCGTTCCACCAATAGACTTCCCCGTAGATCACAGTACATGTTAGTGGCAATGGGATGAATAGAATATCTATAATTATAGGCTTCTGTAAGGATCTGTTGTCTCAACTCACCCACATTAGGTACACACAAATGACCCTGGTAGCGAAGTACACCATCTCCCCCTTCGTAGAAAACCTCTACTCTCATTGATGAACTGCACCTTTTAACTGAAGCAATATAGGATCACTGTCTTTTTTCTCTTTGACCTCCGCTACCAATGAAGATTCTGACCCATTCTAGACTATCATGCCACCATCTGTCGTGTCCATGAGGCAATCTCCTAAGCGAGAAATACTATGAACATCCCCGGATAATTCTTTCCTTTCTTCTTTAACATGTGACACACTACCCATGAACAGTCTGTTGAGGGCATCAACCACCACATTGGACTTACCCAGATGGTAGAGAACATTTATATCATAGTCTTTGAGGAACTCAAGCAATCTCCTCTGATGAAGATTCAACTCTTTCTGGATGAACATGTACTGGAGGCTCTTATGATCTGTGAACACATCAACATGAACACCATACAAGTAGTGTCTCCAAATCTTTAGGGCAAACACAATAGATGTAAACTTGAGGTAATAAGTCAGGTTATTCTTCTCATGGACCTTAAGTTGTCTAGAAGCATAAGCTATGACCTTACCCTGCTGCATCAAAACACAACCCAGGCCGACCCCAGATGCATCACAATAAATCACATAGCCATCTGAACCCTCTGGTAGAGTCAAAACGGGAGTTGTAGTCAACTTGGTCTTTAGTTCTAAGAAGCTTTTCTCACACTCATCTGACCACTGAAACTTAACCTTTTTCTGAGTCAACTTGGTAAATGAGGCAGCTATGGATGAAAATCCTTTTATGAATCTCCTATAGTAGCTGCCCAAACCCAAGAAACTTCTAATGTCTGATGGAGAAGTGGGTCTAGGCCAACTTTTTACTGCCTTTATCTTTTGAGAATCCACTCAAATTCCTTTGGTGGACACCACATGACCAAGGAAAGTGACATATTACAACCAAAATTCACACTTGCTAGAATTAGAGAATAGCTGGCGATCCTTGAAAGTTTTCAAAACAACCCTTAGATGAGTCGCATGCTCATCCTTATTCCAATAATATACGAGAATATCATCAATGAAGACGATGATGAACAAGTATAAATACTGTTTGAACACCCTGTTTATTAAGTCCATGAAAGCTGCAGGAGCATTTGTTAGTTCAAAAGACATAACTACAAATTCATAGTGACCATACTGAGTCCTAAAGTCTATCTTCGGGATGTCACTATCTCTAACTCTGAGTTGATGATATCCAGATCTGAGGTCTATCTTAGAAAAATAACTAGCACCCTGAAGTTTGTCGAACAGGTCATCAATCCTTGGGATGGGATATTTTTTTTTATTGTGACTTTGTTCAACTAACGGTACTAAAGCACCCCATAGAGAGATGTTGGGTCTGATGAAGCCCTTATCAAGAAGGTCTTTCAACTTTTCTTTGAATTTCTTAAGCTCATCTAGAGCCATTCTATAAGGAGGAATCAAAATAGGCTGGGCATCTAGAAGGAAATCTATTTTGAAGTTGTTGGATTTCCAGTTGTATTTTTTAGTTTGGGGTGCCAATAGTAGCATTGTTTCTTAGTCATCCTTCATTTTACGTATTATAATATAGGTGATTTTCATGCTGCCTTTAGAGGAAAATGGACTTAGTAGTCAATTTCTCATTTTGTAGGAACTCTGGAAAGATCTTCTGGAAACACTTCTGCGAATTCATTCACCATGGGTACTGACTCAAAAGTTAGAGTTTCGGAGGTTGAATCCCTAACCCAAAAAATATGATAGATATACCCTTTGGAAATCAATTTTCTGGCCTTAAGCTAAGAGATGAATTGACCTACAGGCACTGAGGTACTACCCTTCCATTCTAAGATTGGTTCATTCATACACTGGAATTGAATGATCCTAGTTCTGCAATTAATTGAGGCATAAAAGGAGTGTAACCAATCCATGCCTAGAATAATATCAAAGTTCAGTCATTTCAAACTCAACATGATCGACTGAGGTAACTTTTTGGGAAACTTTGACATGGCAATTTCTGTATCCTCGTCTATCTATAACTGGGTCACCAACTGGAGTAGAAACTGAGAATGGTATTGGGAGTATTTATAGACTGACACCAAAGTTTACTGCTATATAAGGATTTATAAAGGAAAGTGTAGCCCCTTGGTCTAACAGTGCATAAACATCTAAATGTAAGACTTGTAACATACCCGTGACCACATTGGGAGAATTCTCGTGGTCCTATAGAGTCTGAAGAGCATAGAGACTATTCTGGCACTGACCACCACCTGTAAAAGCTGAGGCACACTGCTAAATGGGACGACCTACTGGAGTTGCTGTAGAAATGGCCTGTTTCTTTGGGCGAACATCTTTTCCCTTCTGAGAAGTTCCTAGAAAGTCTCTTATCCTATGGCCTGGCTTGCCACATTTAAAGAAATTGCCACTACCTTCCATACACTCACCTTGGTTGTTTTTACCACACTTCTTGCAAACTAGATGAGTGCGCCCGCTCGTAACATTACCTTGGGACTTAGAGCCTGGCTCTCTATCCCGTCGATCCTGTATGAACTTAGGCACCGGGGAACTGGAAGAAGATGGAGCTGGAGCTAAAGATTTCTGATAGAACTAAGAGCGATTACCACACTCTGACTTCTATTGAGAGTAGTTGAAGTCTCATGTCCTAGATCTCTTAATGTCTCATCCCCTTTCCTTGATTTTCTCCTCCTCAATCTGGTGAACATAAGTAACTAACCTGGAGATATCCATCTCTTTAATCAACATGGCGGTCTTGCTCTCCTTAACCACATCATCATACACACCAAATACGAACTTGCTCATGCGGGATCTGGAGTCAGATACTATCGCTGGAGAATACTAGATAGATGGGTGAACTTGAGAGCATACTCCTTCACACTCATATTATTCTGCTTCAAGTTTATGAATTCCTTGACCTTGGATTCTCTAAGCTCAAGTGGGAAAAACTTGTCCACAAATGCAGTCTTTAACTAGTTCAAATCACTGGACCTGCATGTTCACAATGAGACTCCTTCCACTGCTGATACCATGTATAAGCCATTCCCTTTAGTTGATAGGCAGCTAAATCTGCACTCTCAACTGGAGTGAGACCCATAATATCTGTCACCTTCTGTATATCATCAAGAAACTTTTATGGATCCTCTTCTTATTTATACATATGGAATTCTGGATGGTTCATCTGAGTGAAGTCTCAGACTCTAGCTGCAGCTGTGCTAGTCTAAGGTAGAGCTGGTGCCACAGTCTGTTGATTGACCTGAGTGGTCATGGCCTTGGAAAGCACTTGAAAAACAACCTTGAATTTTGCATGCGTGACTTGCTCATTCAATGGGTCTGCAAGAGCTACTGGGGCTGGCTGATTACTGGCGTTAGCTCTTCTGGGAGGTATTTTCTGAAATACAAAGAGCATGAGTTAGACGGAGATTAAATAGAGTTCATACTCCATAGAACGAGCTGGAAAAGAATGAAGGGAATATGTTTCTAATGACATCTCATAGATTCTCCCCCATAGGTATAGCGCGCTTCACACCCATGAAGAAGACTCTATTTGATGCAGCTTTCAGACACCCTAGGACACTTAAACCTGATGCTATGATATCAACTTTGTCACGCACCGAGGTTACCCTCTAGATGTAACACGGTTCTTAGTGTCACAAGTGACCCCAAGCTAACCCATGGTCTGGTACATCTAAGAAAATTTAGTTAAAACATATGTTGTGCAGAAGCTGAAAATAGTTTAATATCTGAAGTAGGAAAGAGCCCAAAACATGTGTGAATATATAAATATAAATAGAGTATAATGATGACTGAAAACAACACTAATAACTCAATAGCTGAATCTAGTCTATGTCTTAAAGCCTCTAACTGATATGAGTTGTTGGGACATGCCCCCAACTAAATCTGCTAATCTGAAACTGAAATATAAAGACTAGAAGATTAAATCATATCTACTGTCCTCGAACTATGAGCGCTCACCACTAAAGTTGCTAAGTAAGGACCGGAAGTCGATCTAAGTGTGGTGTCTATGTTGAACGCCTGAACCTACATCATAAAATGATGTAGCACAAAAGTATGCATCAGTACTTTGAATGTACTAAGCATGCGACTTATGTTCTAAACTGAACAACATAGAAACTGAACATAAAAGTGCATACTGAAGCATAAACTAAAATCTAAGCTGGATAGAATGACCAAGTACTAACATGAATATATAATATGCTGAACTAAATACCAAGCTGAGCTAACTATGGGGCGAACCTATAACCCTAGATGGAAGGGTGTTCATACCTTGCCAAGGGTACAAACAAGTCTGACGTGGATTCACTAACTAATGTCCACAAGGGACAGAGGTGTACAACCTTACCTGAAAGTTGACCCCTCTTTACACCTACGTTGGCGTCGTAGTTCTGGGATTGGGGGACTGCTACTAAGGGTCTTAGCCTGATCTAATAGCTAAGCCTTTATCCCGTTATCTGCTCGGTACTAAGTCTACTCCGAATGGAAAAGTAAGCAATGAAATGCAAGCTTAAACACTGGATAGCTCAAGTAATGCCAATTCTGAGAATGCACATATATGTATATATATGCTGAAACTGATGGCATTCTAATACTAAAACATGATCATATAAATTGTTTGCCTAGACAATATACTTTATGAATACTGAAATTTAGACATACGAGAATTTCTGAGTCCTGAACATGTGACTATACTAACTCTCCAAGAACATGAACTAGATATCAACATAAGCAGTAAAATCTGAATGACAATGAATCCCTAGGATTTAGGAACCCTAGGTTTGATCAAATTCATGGAGAACTGAAGAACTGTCTAGAACTAGGGACTCAATGGGTGAAAGGAACCCATTGATGAAATCTCACATACATGTTGGAGAATCTAGAAAGAAATTCCTCGAATTCTTAGGGTTGAGCTTGAAGAAACCTCCTAACTGTTCTTGAGGAAAACTATCGACTTTTTTCTCCCTTTTTCTTTCTAAGTGTGATGATTTTAGGAGAATAGGTGTTTTAGATAGTTTTTGACTAATAAACTAGGCTTTGAATAACCAAAACATTATATCTTAGGCATTAGACAAGGTAGGAAAAGTCCAAAACACCGCTGGGAAAATAAAAGAAATCTGCTAAAAAATTTGCGACTCAGGTTTCACGGATGGGTTCTACAACTCGTGGAAACTTAAATGGCTCTTGGAACCCTGTTATGGTTCCTGGGACTTATGTCTAGCTGCAGGTCTGAGTTCCACGACTTGGGTTCACGGATCGTGGAACCTTTCACGGTCTATAGAATCCAATCGTGGTTCTCAGAGAAATGGCTGGTCTCAGGTCTAGTTCCACGACTTGGGTTCATGACCCGTGAAACCTTCCATGGTACGTGGAACAAAATCGTGGTTCTCAATGAATCCTTTAGGTCACTGATCTGATTCCACGATTCTAGTCCACGACTCGTGGAAACTTCCACGGGTCATGGATCTAACTCGTGATTTGGGTAATAGTTGAAACTTTTAATTCTTTTTATTTTTTTGAGCTAATTCTGGGCTTGAAAGTTCTATGGTGTTACACCTAGGGCCTTCTCCTCCAAGCTTCAACTTTAGATTTTCTTAAAGGGTCTCCTTCTACCATGTATGTGGGTATTCACTAAGGGTTTAGTCCGCCCTTATCCCCAAAAATCTCAGGCTTTTACAGTAATTTTCATGGTTTTGAAACTAGGGTTCTTACCCATTTTAGTAGATTGCTACAGTAATCCATCTTCTTGATTTATACGTGATTTTCATCCTATTTTAATGATATAGATTGCTTATATTAAACTGCATGGATTTTTACAAGGTTTTGAGGAATCACGAAATTTGCTCTAAATTGTAGGATTTCTAAAGTGTTAGCTTTCTTTAAAATTCAACCTAGATTATCAGTATGAGCTTTAAAAGATATCAGAATTTAGCTACTTTTCAGTCTACTACATTATTTCAAAATTTAGTGATTTCAGACCATTTTAGTTCTGTCTCAAAAAATTCAGGACTTCAGTTTTGATGAGCTATAAGTCTTTAGTTTGGGATTAGTCTTTAGCACTGAGTTGGACTAGGTTTAAATGTACCCTTAAAGTCCCAGAACTACGTGCCACCGTAGGTTAATTAGCTCCTTAATTGGGCCTCAAAAATAGTGATCACATAATTCATGCCTTTGTACCCTGGCAAGGTATATTAGATCCTCTCGATAGGGAATACACATCGGACTCCACGTCTAGCTTTACGTGGTTCATGTTGGTTAATAGACTCACCCACAGTGTTAGTTTCAGTAATGTACATTAGGCAATCACTTATGTTTACTTTCAGCTTTCAGCATTTCCAAATTACTCTTGTATTTCAACTGCTTATGCATGATTATATTTGAGGCCTATGTAGTGCAGTTTAGTTCAGTTTAAAGATTTTCCATATTTTAGCATATTTACATTTTAGTCAGCCTTGCATATCTCTCATGCTTAGTACATTCAAAGTACTAATGCATACTCTATGTGCTAGATCCTATTATGATGCAGGTTAAGGTTCTCTGCTTCAGCTTTGTGATTAGCTCACGTGGTGCCATCACAGCGATACTCAGTGGTGAGTCTTCATCATCTGAGAACATATCTTTTACATGCTTTTTTGAGTTAGTTAGTTTGTCCTTATCTTATGTACTTGGAGTTAGCTGGGGGCTTGTCCCAATAACTCATCAGTATTAGAGGCTTTAAGACATAGGGTCAAACTTCAGCTTATGTAGATCAGTTGATTTTCAGAAAAACTATTACCTCAGATATTTTTAGATTCATTATTCCTTTCAGTTATGATTTATTCAATATGCTTCTGTTTATTTAGAATTATATTAAGTATGTTTATGATTTGCCAGTTTTAGGGTTAGCTTGGGGTCACTTGTGATCCTAGGTCCCGTGTTACGTCTAGGGGCTAGATTCGGGGCGTGACAAATTGAGAGGAATGAATGAGACAAATTGTGTGGCGAATCTCGAGGAAAACCTTTATGGTATATGCCAGTGACTTGAGAAGCTCGATATCTTGTTTTGAATGACAAGGTCCCTTGATAGTGAATGACAAATGAAGTCCATTTGAAAAGGTTTTGAAATGATCAATTTTCTTGATAATGTGGTGGTTAAAATTGAGATGAGCATTGTAGTTGAGTCTTTTGTTTGAGTCTTTTTGTTTATAATTTTTCTTAGCTTTTAGAACAGATTAATCTTTTGTTCTTTGATTGAGTTTTAGAGCATAACTCATTCCTTACCTTGTGAGTATATTGCTTGAGGATAAGCAATATGTCAAGTTAGGGGTTTTGATAAGCCGGTAATCTACCAACTGATTGAGCCTTTAACCATGAATTATTACCATGTTTTGATAAGATTTAGAGGTTCTTATTGCCTTTATTTACATAAATGCAGGAACTCTTAGTCAAAGATAGAAAACAAAGAACTGGACCTAAAAGAGCTCAGAAGGAGTTGATGTTTGAAGTGATCAAATGAAATAAAGATTCTACCTTGAGGTGCGGACCTTGTGCGACACGCACAACACTTGGTGCGGTCCGAACCTCCTCTGTATGAACGACTTAGAAGAAGAGGAGAATTTGTTAAGGGGGTGTGACACTCATGCAACACCCACAAGGTCTTGTGAAAACTGCACCCCGCTTTTCACGAAGCTGCAAGTATGAGCGAAGTCTCGGGTTCACTTATCCAGAGTTGTGCGATGCTCACAACAAGATGTACAAACTGCACAGCATGGTTCACAACTCTCGAGGGTCAATTTTGTCCAACTTTGTGTGTCGCTTTGGGAACATTCTAAAACCCATTTTGGGCATAGTTTTTGAAGAGTTTTTCAGTTTTAGAAACATGTTTCTCTCCTAACGCAAGATAGAGGGTTTCAATTCATTCTTTGATTTTTTAACCTTGGACTTGTAAATTTGATCTTGAATATTGGATTCTTGCTACAATTAATGAAAAGGAATTTGAATTTTCCTATGGGTATACTTTCTTCTTCCTTTAGCATGAGTGACTACATCTCATTGTGTAGGGATGTATTGATGATGGGTAATTGACAATAGGGTATGGGTCTTGCTTATTTGTGTTTATAATTGCTAATATGATATGGGTCTAGTGATTTCACCATATTTTAACTCTAAAATTAGTGGTTTCAAACATTAAATTACTTTACTTGATTATGTTCTTGCTTCAAAAAGGAGTTTACAATTTCGGATGTGAAATTGCTAATGGGTACTTCGGATTCCACTTAGATTGAGGCTAGAAATACCTCAATTCGCCGGACAAACCCATTTAAGGGTCTAAGCTAGATATAGTGTGACCTTCCTAAGCCTATATTGGTTGGTTTATGCCTAAACAATGGTGCTTAAATAATGATCGCTGGATGAATGATTGTGTAATCGAGAGATTAACAATCATGCCTGGAAAAAATGCTACCTATGTTATTTAGTAAGAATTCATGCATTGAAGCATGTACCTTGAATCTTGTTCGAGTCCCACTGGAAACACATCCCTACTCGTCCTCCATCTTGTTTACACCTTGCATTTATTTTTATTGTTTGGTTTGGAATTAATTTGCGACGGATTCCCAATCCCCCCCTTTTTACATAATTTGTTGTTTAGAAAATTTACTCTCGTTTGAAATCTTTTCTACAATCTCTTTGGCTAAGCTCCAATTCCCTATAGGATCGACCCTGACTCTCGTCAGGTAATATAAATTTTATTTTGCTTAGGGGTCATCGATACCTCCATCTTAGAGAGTATATTTGAGAACTATCAAAAAAATGGCACCGTTGCAAATGATAAGATCTCGATTAGGGAGACTAATCAAAATTAAATGCAGAATTGAAATAAACAAAACATATGCAGATTAACACTAAGAAATTGCAATTATGGGCAACAAGAGACTTTATACCCTCACCTCTAAATTCAACCTAATTAACAAACAATAATTCCTCAATAAAATAAGAGAGACAAATAAATGAATCCACAAATGGATGACTATATGATTAATCAAGCATAGAGGTAAACATAGAATTAAAAGAGGTAGTAGAGAAAGGTGTTTAGCATTCTAGTCTCACCCAATGTGTTTCCACATGCAAGAATACCATCAAGTCCAAGAAATGTATCAAGAAAACCACAACAAGATGTAACACCTAAGGATGAAGTGATAACATTTGGACATACTTCACCTAGTCTTTTCATATGATTCAAGTTCACATAAGATGTATACTCAACACACTCATGAATATCATCATATTAAAAAACATAGTAAAGAAAGGTAACGATATCACTAGTATCAATCATTGTGTCCTCATATGCAAGTTTACAATCAGACACAACGATCCTAACAAGAACATTATCATATGTTTGGACACATGCGATCAATTTGTGGTTCATCACACAAGTGTCACCTTTTCCTTTTAAACAACTCCTCAATGGGAGGGTATATTTCAATGGAGTCATGCTAAAAGGGATGATGTGGAATCTATAAGAACCCAATTTGCTCCCAATCAAATGGTCTTCCCAAGAAGTGGGGTTCATTTTATTTATGGCACTAAGCATCCTCCCAAGAGACTCATTTGGTTCTTCAATTTGTCCAACCTTATGAATCTAACAATAGTTTTGAACATCCAAGGGCTCTCCCACAAACAAGTAAAAAACTTGGTATCCACAAGTTGTGGCTCACACAACTTAAGCACGAGTGTTTCAAACAAGGATACAAGTATAAATTTAACACCCAAAGTAGGCAATGACATATTATACATAGGTGTCACAAGCATGATATTACCCACTAGAAAGGGTTTATCAAATGCAAACAACTAGTAGACAAAGAACTGAAGATCACTAAACTCAATCGAAGTATTCTTAATTTTAGGTTCAAAACCTTGAATTCTAGCAAGAAGTTCATCACTATTTAGAACACAAGGAGGAAATATAAGGTATTTCAAGGACAATTCACCTTCCATTGTCAAACAAGCTCCCGAAGGGAGTGTATCAACACATGCAGTTATTCCACTAGAGAGATTAAAGGAACTATGGGTTGCAATTTTCTTCAACAGGTTGTCCTCCCAAAAAGTTGGGTTCTCCCTATTCATGAGTTGCATCATACTCCTAAGAGTCTATCCTAACATTTTGACTTGTCCATCCACATGAGTGTGACAAGGAGTAGGAAACAAAACTTGGGCATTAAGTACGCACCATGGACTCTTTCCAAAGAAATAAATAAAGGGAGCTTCCAGGTTGTGGAGCTCACACAATTTAAGCATAGCATCAACAAACCAAGATGAGGTTCAGTACACATCAACATTTTAAAGGTAGGACATACAATCAACCAATTTCAAGGATTGGACCACCATAGGGAAAATTTTATCATTACTCTAAGGGTCACTTAAAATAGGCTTGAATGGATACGTACCTTGGGGTTGAGGTGTCAATTTGGCATTCTTGTGTCTCAACCATGGATAGCAAGGTGTTCCCATCTCAAGCATCATCTTGGACCAATAGAATTGGTCCTTATTTTTATTTCCCAAGTTGGAATCCATATAGTCGGATCCCATTAGGCTTCCAATTCCTTCTTGGTGAGGTGATCCTTTTGGAACCTCATTGGAAAATATTCCTTCATGAACCTGCAAAAAAAAAGAATTGGTAATAGGGAAAATGGTAGTACCTTTGTTAGTGTGCACTACAACCTCCATGGTGATGAGTCCCACTAAAGAGTGTTCCTCAGCCATGTCATTCAAGAATTTACTTGGCTTCATATTCACAAGAAAATCATCTTCCTCATTAGACAAGTCCACTTTCTTAGGCACAAAAAATAATTATCTCTCATTCTTTTCAATTTCTTCCCTTCGAATCACTTCCCAAAGTACTTTCATTATTCTATAAACCTCACTCACTTGATATAGTATCAAGGGTGCAAGTGTAAGCTTTTATACTCAAAATATAACTGAGTACTTGTTAGACCTTCCATGATTTTGCACATCCCTATCAATTTGCCATGGTCTACCAAGCAACTTATCACATGCTAGCATCGGCACACTATCATATAGAATCACATCTTGATACTTGACAATACCAAACCTTATGGTTGCTTGCTTGGTCACCTTCAGCTCATTATTATATGTGAGCCATCGTAACTTGTAGGGGCAAGGATGAGACTCACTAGGAAGTTGCATTCCTTCAACCATGATTTGAAAAGATCTCGATTAGAGAGACTAATGAAAATCCAAATGCAGAAATTAAATAAACAAAAGATATGTGAATTAAAGCTAATTAACCAAGTATATGGGCAACAAGGGAATTTAAACCCTTACCTCCTAATTGAATCTAATTACCAAACAATAATTACTCAATCAAACAAGAGACAAACAAATGAATCCATAAATGGATGACTTTATGATTAATCAAGAAATGAAGTCAACAAGCAATCAAAGGAATCCACCCCTAATCACTCAAATAAACTATTAGGAATCCACCCAATAGTACTATTAAAAATCCACCCAATAGATTTCTACACTAGATTAACTAATTGGGAGATCCAACCAATGACTACAAGTTTATAATAGCAATTAGAAGCTTTCAAAGCAATTCAATATTCATCAAAATCTAAGGAAGGTAAATGACTAAGGCATGTATTTATAGTTTTGCCTTGTACAATAAAAGGCCCAAAAGTGACCTAAGAATACTCTAAACTCGGCTCAAGATGGGTTATGGGTAAAATAGAGGTGCTCGTCGCACAAGTAATTGTGGCCAATGCACAGGCTATGCAAAGTTGGTATCTAAAATGCACCAAGGGAAGTTCCCAATACACCTCAAGGTAAAGTATCTGTCAGCGTCTTCTTCACTCCACGTGATCATTCGTAAGTTGTAGATCCTTGATCTAATGTCTTCAAAACCTCTTTCTTAATGAATATATCTTGTAAGTCTTGGAGTTCTTTGGCTTTCTTTACTTGGAGCGTAATGAGGCTCTTCCAAACTCCTCCAAGGGTAGGTGTAGCTTGAATCCTCTTGTTTAGACCTTGAAGTATAGGCCTAGCATGAATATCACAGTGCAATATCATATCATCATCCACTTCTTGAAAATGATTTGTCCTCGAATCTAAACCTTGAAAGAATATAGGTAGGAAAAACAACCACAATTTCCTCATAGTATGAGAGTTAGCACATGGGTTAGCACAAATAGTAGTATGCCAACGAGGCACATTCTCAAGATACAACCAAACATTCCCTATTACAATGACAAAGTAGTCAACATATGAGGCATAAAGGAATTGGTTGTTCAACTCATCACAAGGATATCACCCATAAAATAAAGGTACTACTTGATCACACACAAAATGGAATGAACCAAAGGTATGAGAACCCCTTCTACATGAAAATTCAACACAAGCATTAACATCATAAAATGCTAACAGGTAGTAGAGAAATGTATCTAGCTCTCTAGTCTCATAAAAGGTGTTTCCACATACGAGAATACTATTAAGAAAGTGAATTGCATCAAGAAAATAACCAAAATGGGAAACACCCAAGGTTAGAGTAATGACATTTTGGTACACATCACCTTCCCTTGTCACAAAACTCACATCCACTTAAGATGCATACCCACCATAAACATGAATATCATCATATGCAAAAAGATAGTAGAGAAAGGTAGCAACATCACTAGTGTCAATCATGGTGTCCTCATATGCAAGCCTACAATTAGGTTCAAGAATCCTAAAAATCATATTCTCACATGTTTGGACACACAATATCAACTTGCGGTTCAATACACAAGTGTCACCCTTTTTTTACACAACTTCTCAAAGGGAGTGTATATTTGAAATAAGGCATGCTTGGGAAGGGAACGAGGGACCTTTTAGCAACACATTTATGCAAAAACATGTGGTCCTCCCAAGAAGTTGGGTACACTTCAATAAAGAGATCAAGCATGCTCTCTAGAGTCCAACCTAACACTTCAAGTTGTCTACCCATAGGAAGGTAATATGAAGTTGGTATCATGATCTTGGTACAAATTGTACCATATGGATCCTTCAACAAACAACATATAGAATTGGCATCCCAAACTTGGGTTCTATGCAAATTAAGAACATTGGTATCAAACAAAGAGGTAAGATGCAAGACATTAACATGCAAGACCTCCCATGATGTTGCACATCCCTATCAAATTTCCACGGTCTACCAAGAAACATATGACATGCTAGTATGGGGACAATATCACATAGAATCTCATCTTGATACTTTCCAATGCTAAACCTTATAGTTGCTTGCTTTGTCACATCATCTCACCATTGTCATTGAGCCATTGTAACTTGTAGGGGGAAGGATGATTCTCACTAGGAAGTTGCATTTGTTCAACCAAGGTTTCACTAACAACATTTGTACAACTCCCACTATCTATGATAAGAGCAGATACCTTATCCATGATCTTGGAACGAGCATGGAATAAGTTCTCTCTTTGATCAAGCTCTTCTTTATCAAGGCTCGCCATGATTTATCTCATGATGCATGATTAGTTCACATTAACTTGCAAAGGCTCAACATCAATATTCGAGGCTTCTTCCTCTTGCCTTACCATAGGCTTACCATTTTCACACTCTAGAAGTTCTCCTCTTCTAAAGAGATGAGCAAAATTTACATTTTCCTCTAACTTCTCTTTCTCACAACCCAATATTTCTTATTCATTAAGCTCATGGTTCTTTCTCTTGTCCTCACACTCCTCCTCATTATCCATCTAATATCTATAAAACAAGGCCACAATGGGTATTCTATTAGGACACTCACTTGCAATATGTCCTCTACCTTGACATCTAAAGCATTGAATAGTAGAAGGACGAGGAATGTTAGGTTTAACAAGATTACCTCATTTAGCTTTGTCGTCCCTATTCACCTTGTACTGGGATTTTTCTTGAGTAGTGTGACCACTGCCTTTGGAGTGCTCTTAGATAGACGATGACTTCCACTTATCTTCATTCTTGCTTCATGATGAAGTTGAGGTAAATTTGGACTTGTATTCTTTCTCTTCTTTCAAGTCCCTTTCAAACGTAGAGGCATCATGAAAAGCCTCATCTAGACTTTCATAGTGTTGAAGTCTCATGGGTTTTGAGATGTCTTGTCTCAACTTGGCAAAAAATTGGATCACTATGTTTAGTATAGGCTCATCAACTTTGGACCTCATTTTCAAACTCTCAAACTCATCATAATAATCTTCAACACTTTTGGCATCTTGTCGAAGCATGTACACCTTCTTAATAACTTCTTGATGATAAGTAGGGGTAACATACCTCTCTTCCATTAAAGCTAGCAATTATTTCCATGTAGGCTAATCATAAACGAGATCTCGGGCTTGTTCTCTCACTTTGGACTCCCACCATGTGGTTGCATACCCCTCGAATTGAGTAATGGCATACTTAGATTTCAAGGAATCCAAAATATTATTGGTGATAAAGATCTTTTCACTTTGCTACCTCCACTCAAGGAATTATTCCGGATCACTACTACCTTTGATTGTTGAAAGAGTAACCTTGATGGTGTGCAATTGTCTATCATGGTCACCATAATCTCCTTGTCGATAACCATATCTATCATCATAGTGACCATCATATCTTTCACCCCGATTACCATAATGATCAACAAGTTGATCATAAAACCATTCACCTTGATCTTCATTTCCTTTGCATCTATCACCTTGATTCCGACCATAACCTTTGGGTTACACTCAATCTCTCGGTGCACCATAACCTTGTATTCCACCATGTTAAGGTCCATCATAGTATCTATTAGAAAAAGCTTCCTCATACTCTTCATATAGTGGATTGTTGTGGCTATCTTGGTAAGGCTCTTGGTTTGGGTTATATGGTACATGGTAGTTAGCATGTGATGCATTTCAAAGTGGAATTTGATTTTGTTTTACTACAAATGGACGTACCTCTTTTAGCGAGTAATTTGGATGAGTGGAGCTTCATTTAACATTGTTCAGAAAGTTAGACATTTCTAAAGGAGGGTGTTGGATTTGTGGTGTAGGGCGTTGGTTGTTTTGGGGGTTGCATAACTCACGTGCATGCCCCGAGGTAATAGTCATTGAGGAACTCGTGTTCCTATTTAATCCCAACCCATTAGTGGTATGAGGTGAGTCCTCCCTATTAGGACTCTCAACAATAGCCATTCGATCTTCCATATGATCCATCCTTCAATTCAAATTAGCCATGCTCCCATTTATATCCGCTATCTTCCCATTTATCTCCGTTATTTGCATTGTGATTGAGGCAAAGGCTGCCTCCACATTAAAGGAACTCTATCCTTCATAAGCCCAATCAAGTTACCTTGACATTGTACCTACAAAATTCAACACACAAGGTTAGTAGTAGAGTTCCTCACCCTCTCGTATATGAACACTCAACTTACCTCATAAGCGTCTTCCAAGGATTGATAGTGAACTCCCTTTGCTCAACAAAGTCACCTATCCTTTATGGAGGAATGGATTCTTGTTTCCCAAAAGAAGGATGACACAAAATCAAATGGATGGAGCCAAGAAGGTGTCCGACGAATAATCAAACAATAAAAGCTCACAAATAATTGGTACGAAATACCACGGACGCAATAGAGTTAATTAAAACAAACTAGAAAAAATACTCATTGTTAATTAGTGTTAGGATTTCTAGATGATAGAAGAATCAAATAAATGAAAATAAGATGATTAAACCTGAGATTTGATGGAGGAAATCGATTCTTCAACTTTCAGCTCGTGC
The DNA here is from genome assembly GCA_003996215.1 of Jaltomata sinuosa. NCBI lineage: Eukaryota > Viridiplantae > Streptophyta > Magnoliopsida > Solanales > Solanaceae > Jaltomata > Jaltomata sinuosa. The sequence continues at coordinate 341,570 of QJPP01001750.1, read as the reverse complement.
TAAGACTGATGTGATTAACACATGGGAGAGTACCCATCTCACCTAGACTTCGCATGCCCCAAAACAAATTTTCAACTTGGCTGGGGCAAAGTTCTGGTGTGTTTCACACCAAGAAAAGTGTCCAACGCACCTCGCTTCACACTGCCCTAGGCATACCACTGTAGCTTTCGCTTTGTACTCGTTTTTCAGCTTTTTTGTACTTTTTCTCTTAGTACTTGCCCTTTTTGGTGAATACTCTCTTGTACAAACACAAGTACCCTTTCCTTTTGCTTCTCCTTTGCATTCAACTCCTTTATTTCACCTTCTTATTCAACAATACCTTTAAGAACACCAAGAACACTATGAATTTTCTAATTTTCAACTCTCTCAATTTAACTCGAATTGACTCCAAATTTGAAATGTAGTCTCTCCTTGGTATAGAGAACAAAGCCCCGTACAAATTAGATTCAATTCAATTCAAATTGAAGAGACCCACTTTGTGTTTTTCAAGTTCTTCAAACTTCAAAAATGGTAGATCCTTTAAACCTTGACCAAAACCTCTCATTTGAGATTCAAGCTCCTTATGAATAAGAGATCAAAGCCCAATAGGTTTGAAGTCTCAAATAAATTTAGATCTATAAAACCCTTGAACTTGTTCTTCATGCTTCTTCACCCAACAATGGTGAATTATTCAATTAAACTTCAAACAAGCTCAAATCTCATATCTAGACTTAATTGATACTAGAGAACACGATTCTAGTATCAGATTTTCAAACAACGCACTAGATCAACAATTGTTTTGTGAAAATTATCTAAAAACGTTTTTCCAACAAAATTTTTTTGAAATTTTTAGATTTATGAACCTAGGATTAAGAATTGTAGGAACAATCCTTTATCCTAAACTCTGGTACCAAATGATAAAATCTCGATTAAGGAAACTAAACGAAATCCAAACGCAAAAATTAAATAAGCAAAAGATATGTGGATTAAAGCCAATTAACCAAGTTTATGGGCAACAAAGGTCTTTATACCTTCACCTCCAAATTGAACTTGTTTAACAAACAATATTCCCTCAATCAAACAAAGATAGAAACAAATGAATCCACAAATGGATGACTCTATGATCATTTAGGGAAAGAAGTTAACAAGGAATCAAAGGAATCCACCCTTAATCACTCATCTACCTATTAGGAATCCACCTAATAGACTATTAGGAATCCACCCAATAGATTTCTACAACTATAGTAACCAATTGGGAATCAACCCAAAACTACAAGCTAAATTAGCAACTGCAAGATTTCAATGCAACATTCAATATTCATCAAAATCTAAGGAATGTAAATGTGTAAGGAATATATTTATAGTGTTTGACTTGTACAACTATAGGCCCAATTGAACATGATAAGATTCCAATTGGGGATACCAATTGAAATCTTTCAAATACGCAGAAATTAAAGATAGATGAGAAATAGGAGATGAGAAATGAAGAAAGAAAGGCTTAATTGAATCAAAAACTAAACCAAGGGGGAATAGAGCTTAAATTCCATAGAAATGAGTAGCCCAAATGAATCCACAAATGAGCAACTCAAGTGAAAATAAAGGTAAATAAGTTTTAGATCAACAATTGGAATCCATCCATCACTAACCTAAGCTACACTAATGGGTATCGACGATCGTTAAGAAAAATAAAATTTATATTACCCGATGGGAGTCTGGGTCGATCCCACAGGGAATTGGATCTTATCCAAAGAGATTGTAGAAAATATTTCACAATGAGAGTATATTTTCCAAACAACAAATAATGTAAAAAGAGGGGATTGAGAATCTGTCACAATTCAATTCAAAACAAAACATTAAAAATAAATGCTAAGTTTAAACAAGAGAGGATGGCTAGGGATGTGTTTACGATGGGACTCGAACATGGGTCAAAGTACTTGCTTAAATGCATGAATTCTATAAATAACATTAGTAGCATTGGTTTTAGGCATGATTATTAATCTCTCAATCACACAATCATTCATCCAACAATATTTGTTTAAGAACCATTGCTTAGGCATAAACCAACTAATGTATGCTTGGGGAGGTCACACGATCTCTAGCATAGACCCTTAAATGGGTGTTTCCGGCGTATTGAGTTATTTCTAGCCTCAATCTAAGTTGTATCCCGAGTACCCACTGGCAATTTCCCATCAAAAATTATAAACTCCTTATTCAAGCAACAAACATAATTAAGTAAAGTAAATCAATGTTTGCAACTACCAATTTTATAGTTAAAATATGGTGAAATCACTAGACCCATATCATATTAGCAATTATACACACAAATAAGCAAGACCCATACCCTTTTATCAAGTACCCATCATCAACACATCCCTAGACAAGGAGACTTAGCCACTCATGCTAAAGGAAGAAGAAAGTATACCCATAGGTAAATTCAAATTCCTTTTCATTAATTGTAGCAAGAATCTAATGTCCAAGCTCAAATTTATAAGTCCAAGGTTGAAGATTGAGAGAATGGATTGAAATCCTCTTTCTTGCCTTGGGAGAGAAACTTATTTTCAAAACTGAAAAACTTTTCAAAACTATGGAAAACTATGCCCAAATTGGGTTTTAGAATGTTCCTAAAGCGTCACACAAAGTTGGACAAAATTACCCCTTGAGAATTGTGCACCGCCACATGCGGTTCACACATCTTGTTGTGCATATTGCACAGCTCCGCATAAGTGAACCTGCGACTTGTCTCATACTTACAACTTTGTATGAAGTGGAGTGCAGTTCGCACAAGACCTTGGGCATGTCGCATAGGTACCACACCCCCTAAAAGATTCTCCACTTCTTCTGATTCCTTCATGTGGAGAAGGTGCAGACCGCACCAAGGGTTGTGCATGTCGCACAAGTTCCGCACCTCAAGGCAAAATCTTCATCTCATTTGATCACTTCACACTTCAACTCCTTTTGACCTCTTTTGGGTCCAGTTCCTTGTTTTCTATCTTTGACTAAGCGTTCCTGAATTTATGTCAATACAGACCATAAGAACCTCTAAATTTTATCATATAATGGTAATAATTCATGATTAAAGGCTCAATAAGTTAGTAGATTACCGACTAATCAAACCCCCAAACTTGAACTATTGCTTGTCCTCAAGCAAGGTACTCACAAGGTAAGGAATTAATTATTCTCTAAAACTCAATCAACGCACCAAAGACTACTCTATTCTAAAGACTACGAAAATAACAAACAAAAAAACTCAAACAAAAGACTAAACTACAATGCTCATCTCAATTGTACCACCACATTATCAAGGCAATTGATCATTTCAAAACCTTTTCAAAAGGACTTCAGTTCTCATTCAATATTAATGGAATTTGTCATTCAAAACAAGATATAGAGCTTCTCAAGTCATTGGAATGGACCATAAGGGTTTGCCTCGAGATTCACCACATAACATATCTCATTCATTCCTCTTAATTAAAATAGAGACTTCACGTTTCAATTCGAGTGCGTGATACCACTCACCACAAGAAAGAATTCCACTCAACATTATGCAATTCACAATACAAGGGATTATAAGAGAACTGAAAAGTCTCTCACTCTCTCAAGGAAGTTCAAGTGCACATGTGTCAAACCATAGGCTTGCCCTTCATGTATATTGCCATTAATGTTGAATGGCCCAGCTCAAAATCACTAAGGACTTGTAGGTTACAATGGCTATGATTAAGGTAAGGATTGCATTTGGCGCAAGTGACTAAGCCCTCCTAATGCTCTTTCTTATCAATTTTTGAACACCGCTCACATTTTTGAAATTTGGCTTCGCCTTATTTCTCCCTCACATAGCCCAAGCTTTTCCATTTCAATATTGATCATTCAACCTCCTTATAACACCTTCGTTTGGTAGCACCGATTCTTTTCTTTTCATTTTACTTATTGGATTAAACTTTTGACGCAATTTTCAGTTAAACATCAGGTGCTACCTTGCACTTGAAGTGCATTCCTTTTCCCCTCAACATTAGGCACATATACCCCCAAACATTGGCTTTTGCCTATGTTATCAATTCATCCCCCCCCCCGAAACTTAATCTTTTTGCCTATGTTTCTCTTTAAAACTATTGGAGAGAACGGGTGCCAAGATAGAAATTCCAAAAAGGGTTAAGGTATCTAACAAGGTGCGAAAAGACACTGTCACAATCTCAGAAGGGGTTCACTAGGATTGATGATAAGGGAAGTCATTTGGGTAAAATGGATATTCAAAAAGGGCCCAAGATCATCTTCCAAGCTCGGTCACATCTACAATTTTGCCTTGAATCACATTCGGGGCAAGTTCTAGACGACACACATGCATGAGAATCTAGGTATAGCCTCACCACACACGACATCACTTCACAAGAACTTTCAAAATTAGTCTCAAGATCAATTGGGACAAATGATATTTGAAAAGATATTTCAAGATTATTACACACGCGTTTGTGAATCAATCAAGCCAAACCAAAAGTGTGCAAGTCATGACAAGAGAATGCTTTCCTAAAAAAATTATTTTCCCTCTTTCCTTTTATTTCAAAAACATCTTGCCAATAAATTTTTTGATGGGTCCATTTTGAGATAAGCAAAGCACGAAATCAAATTAAAAAAAACTTGGCATTTTCCCATAAGAAAGTCATCTCTGAATCTATTATAGGGAAAAACCAACTCAGTTTGACACAAACACGAAAGAAAAAGAAAATAAAGAAAAAAGATTTGCTCCTTTGAAAACAACCGTGGTATTAAGAAAACCCATGGAGTTTATTGCTAAACTCCTATTAATAAGGGAACTGCCGAATTTGCATGCTCATGAAACACTACAGAAACAAGCCTCGGCATAGGCCCTTCGCACATTTGCAAGGCACGGGTAGCGAGATAATAATAGCGTGGAAGACTAACCTGGCACAGAATCAAAATTAAACATCATGTCCGGCGATGGCACAAAAAAACTCAAAACATAAGAAAAAGGCCCGGGAAGGGCAAGGCCATCACAATCATCCAACATGCCCGACAAAGGCCAAATAAAATCTAGTAAGGGAAAATAAAATTGTCAGCCCAACAAGGGAAATAAAATACCTCAAGCCCAACACGGGCAACCAATCAACCAAATCAAATAACACCACCTCCCCCATAAAATGAAGCATTACCCTCAATGCTTTAAGCTCAAATAAGGAAAGAAGGGGTGCGACAACTCCCTGGAGGGCTATGTCCTACCACTATCATTTTTTTCCTCTTAATTAGGACCAGAACCACACTTTTAAGAGTATGCAAAAATAGTGGACTCTCTGAGAACTTGTTCGAACTTTGGATCTAGATCATCCGCTATTAATGTGTCCTCATCACCGGGTATTGCCTCTTTACCTGCTAGAGATGCAAACAAGTCATCCATAGGACTATGAGTGTGACGGGGCTAAGGCAGGGTGCTCAAATCTGCCTTCTCAACTAGAGACATCCATTTTGCCTTAGCCACATACTTTCAGATCTCTTTAACAGCACCCTTAATAGTGTCCACCTTTTTGCACAGTTTTGTGATGCTTCCCACTACTCCCTTGATGGGATTTTTGACAGTTGTCTCAATCAACCCAGGAAACTTGAGTGCCAACCCATTTAGATGCCTTTTATTATTATAGGTTTTGTCTACCATATCTTGGAGACCGCTCTTGGTTAAGGGTCCTATGGGTGCAAAAGCTACTGGGGTATGTGCTTCTGAGGAAGCCCGAGAAGGACATGAACTAGTTGATTCAGAATCCAAGTCATCAACTTCAACTTCCCCCAATGGCTCAGTCTTGTGACTCTTAATCCTAGGATCATACCTCTTTGTCTTCCTATCAAGGTCAATTGTCCCAATAACATGTGTAAATTTTTCACAACTGAGGATGGGGACATCAACTTTAGCATAAAGTTTAGTAATAAGTATCGGGAAGGGAAATGGATCTCTTCCCTTGTGAGATTTCCTCCTTATTACCCTAGTCGCTATCTCCCTGAAGTTGACATGATCACTCATCATAATAGCAACAATCAGAATGGCCCCATCCTGAGTTATCCTCTAATCATTCTGTGAGGGCAAGAAACAGATGCGAACAAGGTCATAACAGATATGAGATTCAAAGTGTAAGGACCTCCTCGATATATCACACCCCATAGTAGACCAGAGAGAGATGCCATGAGAAATCACAGGGGCCATCTTACGACATAGATTTTGCTCGATAGACAACCTAGCCAAGAGTGCAGAGGTGGGATAAATTGGGTGACTCCAATATATGGCATTGATGGTAGTTAGAGTGATAGACACTTTCTTTCCCCAAATGACCACTAAATCAAAGTTAAGGAACCTCTCCACGTTCCCTTTATATCCCTTGGAGTCTTGCTTGACATTATAAGCAGCAAAGAACTCCCAAACTATTTCCTCGTAGTACCCCTCGGGTACATCTTTGAATGGTTGCCACTCTCGGTCAGCAAATTATTTATGGATGTAAATTAGTTCATCCCCAACCACAGCCAAGTTGAAGCTTTGATCTACATTGAAGGTCCTACCCTTATCTCGGTCATAGATTTCCTTTATGCCTTCAACCTTGAAGCAAATTTTTGCCTCCTCCGCAGCTGATAGTTTCTTTGGTTGGCACCCTGTGTTACCTCTGGTGGAAAACATAGTATGCACATGGAGATTGTGAGTACCAAAAAGCAAAACAAGCACTTTTTGTATTTTTGACATACATGTAAAAGAAGAAAAACTAGAAAGAAGTTAACTAATTAAAAAGAACAGAATGCTAAGAAGGAGAAAAATTAGGTAGGTAACTAGTGGCTCATGTGGGCCATGTGCAGACCACACAAATCATAATACACATCGCAAGTGACATCACATGAGCTACCTAAAACCCATAGGGATTTCTACACTAAGGTGCAAAGCTAGTGCGGACCGCACTAGCCAGAGTGCATGTTGCACCACGTTTTACCCCTTGACACAGATAACTGGCAGTAATTTTTGTTCACAAGGTGTGGTGGCTTGTGCGTTTTGCACGTAGAGGTCTATACTCCACATTCAAAATTTACAGGAAAAATACTTGGGATTTTTCAGTCCCTTGTCTTCTCGTGTATTAAGCATGTGATTTGCAGAATAATACGTGTGCAATGCACTTGGCAACACGCATCACACCAATTATCCAAAAAAATTAAACAATAGGGCCAAACATTCTATGACCAAACCAAATAATCTGGGTACTCAAACATCCCTAGAATCCATTAGCATAATTCACAAATAAAAAAAAATCTCAACGACTTCCCTTAAGAAGGACGTTATCCCGTCTATCATCAGGAACATCAAGCCTTCAATTGCAACAATTAGGCACAATCATTCAACAATTTCTACCTCCTCACACAAGATCATACACCCAAAAAAATATTCAACATAGATCATTGGCATAAGAGTAGTAAAAAATTTCAGCCCCAACATCAATTTTCAACCAAAACCTCATGAAGACAACGATTTTCTCTTAAAAATGACGTCACCCAATCTATCATAGGGCCAAATCATGCACCAATCACAAGTGGGTTACTCAGACTTCACCTTAATTGCAGATTTTAAAGGATAAAACGTACTACATTCGACATGCATTATCATCACTTCAAGTTCTACCAAGATAATTCTAAGCAAAATCAACAATACCACCAAAAATTGGGGACCCAAAAATCAACATGGTGATTCTAACAAGCTTGCTTCACATTATGAGTTCTGAATAAACATAAAAACATGTATTTAACGTCCGGAAACTTACCATAAGTGAAGATTATGAGAAAGGAGGCAAAAGCTGAAGCTTTCTCAAGGTGCAACAATGGAGACCCATGAAATGCCTGGAGAAAATAATGGTAGCGGTGACAGGCGGCGGCAGCAAAGGGGTGTGGGTGAGAGAAGGAGAAGAGTTTGGAAGAGTTTGGAGGATTTGTGGAGGATTTTAGGAGAGAAATTGTTGAGGTTTGGTAAAATATGGGAGAAAAGGGGTGAAAGTTGCAGTTTAAAGGAGAAAAATAAGAAAAAGAGTCACTGGGTCGGTCAATAAAAAATTTCAAAACTTACCTTGGTGCGCCGCTATGTGCAATTAGCACAAGATCTTGTGCGGACTTTATGTGGCTTCGTACCTCACCTTTTTCATGCCTAACTTGGCCCATGTTTCTGTTATGTTCTGCGAAGGATGTGCAATGCACACAGGGGTCATGCAAAACTCACAGCCCAGCGCACATCACCTCCAACTTCAAAGTGTTTCATCAGTTAACTGCTTTAGGATGCGGTGGACTGTGCGACGTGCACAATAGCTCGTGCGAATCACACAGCCATCCGCACATCCCTTTTTTATCTCATTTTTCCACGTTGTCATCTTTCCTCTCCATGTATTCCTAAGATAAACTAAAAACAATAAAAGGTAAAGAAAAACAAAGTAAAAACACTTGGGTTGCCTCCCAAGAAGCGCTTGATTTTACGTCGCGTCTCTACGATAGTACCTCAAACCTTAGTCATTGTTGGATAGCATGCCAATCCAGTTGGCGTGGCTGCACCCCAAGAAGGGGAATTGCTCTTTCAACGTCCATAAAATATCATTTTATTGATGACTTGGAAACTCTTAAAACTTGGGTGTCTTTCCTATTTCACACTCCTCAAAGGAATAATCAAGCTTGCCCTCAACATCTATCACCGAGACTACCTACAACTCATCCGGAGGATTTGTGGGTTGGCATATGTTGAATGTCACCACCTCACTTCCCCCTTGGAATTTTAGTTCTCTGAGTTCATAATCAACTAGTGCTATCCCCAGGGACAATAATGGTCATCCCAAAATGATGGGCACCTCAAAATCTACTTCACAATCAAAAATCATGAAGTTCGCTAGGAGAATATGCTTGTTGACCTTTACCAATACGTCAAATAGGATCCCTACCGGATGCTTAATGGACCTATCAACCATGAGTAATCATATATATGTGGGTTTGGGTATACCCAATCCTAACTTCTTGAAGATCACTAGAGGCATCAGGTTGATGTTTTTCCCTAAGTCACACAAGGCCATACGAAACACAAATAGCCTAATAGTGCAAGGTATGGAGAATGCACCCGGGTCATCCCATTTTATAGCAATATTACTTGTCATCACAGCGCTACAGCTGTGTGATATCTCAACAGTACATACATTGATAATCTTTTTCTTCTCGAGTAACTCTTTCATGAATTTGGCATACCTCTGTATTTCCGTTAAGGATTCAACCAAAGGAATATTTGTCGAAAGTTTGCTGAATATGTCAACAAACTTATTGAATTTGTGCTATTCCTTTTTCTTATTTAACATTTGAGGGTATGGAGGAAGTCCCTTTGGTAGTGTGGTTGGCACACTTTGCGCATTAGGAGGGTCCTTCTCAATATCAATAGCCACTTGGGGAGAAGATTCAGCCTTCTCCCTCTCATCATCAATATCAACATTCACCGGGACATTGGGTGTACTAAGCTTCACCCCAACCTCCGATTCGATAATATCTTTCTCACGCGCAGCCTCCTCTTCTTTGTCCAATGGCTCCACAATGTGTTCAACACTAGGCTTATTCTCTACCACATCCATAACGGGCTTTTTAACCATACCACTCGTTCTTCCACATCTAGTAATAATAGCCATAACATGAGCGTTATTTTTAGGATTGGCTATGGTGTCACTAGGGAGTGTTCCCTTCATTCTTCGAATAATTTTAGCAGATAGATGGTTTATTTAAGACTTAAGATGCGTAATTGAGGCCTAATAAGAGCTCACAATTTGATGAAGTGTTGAAACTCTTTTTTTAGCTCACTAACCCTGGTATTTGTAGTTTCTACCTTACTCAACACCAAGGACAACATGTCCTTAATCTTTGAGTGACCGAGATTGCTTGTGGTAGGTCGATATAAAGAATCCTACTTATTTGGAGGTACAAATGGATTTGAGCTCTGCTGATTGTATGTATCACCTTCTTTGTCATGGTCCCTCCAATTTCCATCTCGTTCCTTATCCATATCCCAAACTTGATTCTCATCCCTCAAGCGATAATAACCAGATGGAGAACCCACTAACAAGTAGCAAAGTTTACCATCCAGGATGGTCATTAGCTCATCATCACTAGCCTTGATCTCTGGTGTACTCATAGCATTCATGGTCTTAGGACTTCCAGCCCCCATCATATGCTTGGTAGTAAGTATATTTTCATCATCATTTTTCCCATGGTCTCATACCTCTCTTCAACCTTTCTCTACATCTCATTTGTTAAAATAGATGTGGTCACTCCCAGGGTAGGAACATCAGCCTCACTTGTTTGCCAAGCTTAGTTAGTCTTGGTCATTCTCTCTAAGGGCCGAGGAAACTTCAAATTATTGGTCCATGAAAGTACCATCCTAAAGGTTGTGGGCCATAGACTTGTTCATCGAGTTCAAAACCCTATAAAATCTTTGTAGCAAGACATTATCCGACAATCCGTGGTTGGGACACAACATGAGTTTCTTCTTAAACCTCAACCATGCCTCGTGCAAAGGTTCCTCGTGAAGTAGGTAATTTTATCCCTCAACTGCATCATCTGTGAGGGAGGGAAAAATATAGTTGTGAAAGATTCTACCAACTCATCCCAAGAGGTGATTGACCCATTCGACAATTCTTCCAACCATGTCGTGTCTTCCCCTGTTAGGGAGAAGGGGAATAGGCAAATTCGAATAGATTCTTGGGGAATGTTTTGGAAGATGAATGATTGGCATATCTCCATGATGTTTCGGATTCGCCTATTTTCATCATAGTGTGCTGCTCCTCCAAACATCGCCTTCTTTTGTATAAGATAGATCATGGTGCTCGTGATGTGGAACACCGCGTTTCCAACCGTAGGAGGGAGGCGGATTGCACCTACTCCCACTTGAATTATGGGCTCATTAGCTACATCCATGAATCCATCGACACTTCTATCATCGCCCACTTTGCTCATGGGCTTCCTTCTCAATGAACAAAAAGAACAAACCAAAAAAAAGAACAAACATTTTACAAGGTGATTTTAATTCACCATAAAAAAGGCTATTCAAACACAATTTCCCGGCAACGATGCCATTTTTTGATAATGCTCAAATGTACTCTCCTAGATTGAGGTATTGGCGATCCTTAAGCAAAACAAAATTTATATTACTCGACGAGAGTCAGGGTTGATCCCACAGGGAATTTGAGCTTAGCCAAAGAGATTGTAGAAAAGATTTCACAATGAAAGTAAATTTTCCAAACAATAAATAATGTAAAAAGGGGGGAATTGGGAATCTGTCACAATTCAATTTCAAACTAAACAATAAAAATAAATGCAAGGTATAAACAAGAGAGAGGATGACTAGGGATGTGTTTTTGATAGGACTCAAACACGGGTCAAGGTACTTGCTGAAATGCATCAATTTTTACTAAATAACGTATGTAGCATTGGTTTTAGAAATGATTATTAATCTCTCAATCACACAATTATTCATCCAATGGTGTTTGTTTAAGCACCATTGTTTAGGCATAAACCAACCAATATCTGCTTAGGTAGGTCACACTATCCCTAGCTTAGACCCTTAAATGGGTGTTTCTGACAAATTGGGATATTTCTAGCCTCAATATAGGTGGAATCCTAAGCATCCACTAGCAATTTTACATCCGAAATTGTATACTCCTCTTTCAAGCAAGAACACAATCAAGTAAAGTAAATCAATATTTGCAACCACTAATTTTAGAGTTAAAATATGGTGAAATCACTAGACCTATATCATATTAGCAATTATAAGAACAAATAAACAAGACCCATACTTTTTTATCAAGTACTCATCATCAACAAATCCCTAGACAAGGAGACTTAGCCAATCATGCTAAAGGAAGAAGAAAGTATACACATTGGTAAATTCAAATTCCTTTTATTAATTGTAGCAAGAATCCAATATCCAAGATGAAATTTACAAGTCAAAGGTTGATGATTGAGAGAATGGATTGAAACCCTCTTTCTTGCCTTAGGAGAAAAACTTGTTTCCAAAACTGAAAAACTCTTCAAAACAATGAAAAACTATTCCCAAATTGGGGTTTAGAATGTTCGTAAAGCGTCACACAAAATTGGACAAAATTGCCACTCAGGAGTTGTATGCCGCGACGTGCGGTTTGCACATCTTGTTGTGTGCGTCGCACAACTCCACATAAGTAAACCTGAAACTTGGCTCATATTTGCAGCTTTGTGCAAAGTGTGGTACGGTTTGCATATGACCTTGTGTGTGTCGTACGGGCGTCTCACCCTTTTAAAAGATTCTCCTCTTCTTTTGAGTCGTTCATACAGAAAAGGTGTAGACCGCATCAAGGGTTGCGCATGTCGCACAAGGTCCGCACCTCGAGGCAGAATCTTCATCTCATTTGATCACTTCACACTTCAACTCATTTTGAGCTCTTTTGGGTCCAGTTACTTGTTTTCTATCTTTGACCAAGAGTTCCAGATTCATGTCTATAAAGGCTATAAGAACCTCTAAATCTTATCAAAACATAACAATAATTCATGATTAAAGGCTCAATAAGTTGGTAGATTACATACTTATCACGTGTCATCTAGAACTTGCCCCGAATGTCATTCAAAGCAAAATTCTACATGTGACCGAGCTTGGAAGATAATTTTAGGCCATTCTTGAATATCCACTTCACCCAATGACTTCCCTTGACATTAATCCTAGTGAACCCCTTTTAGGATTGTTACTATTCTTTGGCACCTTGACCTTTTTTGAACTTCTATCTTGGCACTCGTCCTCCCTAATGGCTTGAAAGTGAAACGTAGGATAAAAGCCTTTGTTTGGGGCAGAAAATGAAATGACAACATATTCAAAAGCCTAAATTTGGAGGTGTATGTGCTTAGTATGGAGAAGAAAAGGAATGCACCTCAAGTGCAAGGTATCACATTATGTTTAATTGAAAATCTCCAAAAGTTCAATCCAATGGGCAAAATTAAAAGAAAAGAATTGGTGCTACCAAGTGAAGGTGTTACAAGGAGGTTGAATGTTCAACATTGAAAGGGAACGTGTGGGTTGTGTAAGGGAGAAATAAGGTATTTTAAAAATTCGAAAATGTGAGCATTGTTTAAAATGAAATGAAAGAGCGTCAAGGAGGTTTAGTCACTTTATCCAAATGCAATCCTTAACTTAGTCCTAGCCAAAGACGTAGATCGCAAGTCCTTAGTGATTACGAGTTTGGCCACTCTATATTAATGGCAATTTACATAAAGGGAAAGCCTATGGTTCGACATGTATGCACTTGAACTTTCTTGAATGCGTGAGTGTCTTTTTGATTCTCTTCTAATCTCGTGTATTGTGAATTGCATGTTTGTGAGTGGGATTCTCTTTTGTGGTGAGTGGTATCACGCACTTGAATTGAAACATGAGGTCTATTATTCAATTGAGAGAAATGAATGAGACAAGTTGTGTGGTCTATCTTTAGGCAAACCTTGATGTTCTATGCCAATAACTTGAGAAGCTTTATATCTTGTTTTGAATGACAATTCCCTTGATTTTGAATGAGAATTAAAGTGCTTTTCAAGAGGTTTTGAAATGATCAATTTCCTTGATAATGTGGTTGTTCAAATTGAGATGAGCATTGTAGTTGAGTCTTTTGTTTGAGTCATTTTATTTATTATTTTTCTTAGTTTTTCGAATAGATTAATCTTTTGTGCCTTTATTAAAATTTAGAGCATAATTCATTCCTTATCTTATGAGTATCTCGCTTGAGGACAAGCAATAGTTCAAGTTGGGGGTTTGATAAGTCCATAATATACAAACTTGAGCCTTTAATCATGAATTATTGTCATATTTTGATAAGATTTAGAAGTTCTTATGGCCTTTATTGACATGAATGCATGTACTCTTGGCCAAAGATAGAAAACAAGGAAATGAACCCAGAGGAGCTCATAGGGAATTGAAGTGTGAAGTGATCAATTGAGATGGAGATTCTACCTTGTGTTGTGAACCTCGTGCAACACGCACAACCCTTGGTTTGGTCCGTACCTCCCTTCACATGAATGCTCAGAAGAAGAGGAGAATCTATTAAGGGGGTGCGGTGCCCATGCATCATGCACAAGGCCTAGTGCGAATTGCATCCCACTTTGCACGAAGCTGCAAATACAAGCCAAGTGTCTGGTCAACTAAAGCAGGGATGTGCGATGCAAATAACAAGACATGCAAACCGTACGTCGCGGCACATAGCTCTCGAGGGGCAATTTTTCCTAACTTTTTGTGATGCTTTGGGAAAAGTCTAAAATCTAATTTGGGCATAGTTTTTAATTGTTTTGAATAGTTTTCAGTGTTTGAAGAAAGTTTCTCTCCCAAGGCAAGAAAGAGGGTTTCAATCAATTATCTCAATCTTCAACTGTGGACTTTTAAATTTGTGCTTGGATATTGGATTTTGGCAACAATTAATGAAAAAGAATTTTAATTGCCCTATGGGTATACTTTCTTTTTCCTTTAGTATAAGGGATAAGTTTCCTTGTCTAGGGATGTGTTGATGATGGGTACTTGATAAAAAGGTATGGGTATTGTTTATTTTTGTTTATAATTGCTAATATGATATGGGTCTAGTGATTTCACCATATTTTATTTCAAAAATTTGTGGTTGCAAACATTGATTTACTTTACTTTATTGTGTTCTTCCTTGAAAAAGGAGTTTACAAATTCGGATGTGAAATTGCTAGTGGGTACTAGGGATTCCACTTAGATTGAGGCTAGAAATAGCTTAATTTGCTCGAAACACCCATTTAAGGGTCTAAGCTAGAGATAGTGTGACCTCCCTAAGCATATATTGGTTGGTTTAAGCCTAAACAATGGTGCTTAAACAATGACCGTTGGATAAATGATTGTGTGATCGATAGATTAACAACCATGCCTTAAAACAATGCTACCTATGTTATTATGTAAGAATTTATGCAATTCAGTAAGAACCTTGACCCGTGTTTGAGTCCCATCAGAAGCACATCCCTAGTCGTCCTCTCTCTTATTTACACCTCACATTTATTTTATTATTTGGTTTGGAATTGAATCGTGACAGATTCCCAATTCCCCCCTCTCTTTTTACGTTATTTGTTGTTTGGACAATATACTCTCGTTGTGAGGTCCTTTCTACAATCTCTTTGGCTAAGTTATAATTCCCTATGGTATCGACCTCGACTCCCATCAGGTAATATAATTTTTTTTTGCTTAACGATCGTCGTTACCTCTATCTTGGAGAGTACATTTGAGCGTTATCAGTAACCTTCCAGGCCTTACTGCTCAATGCCTTATCACAAATGATCCTCAAGCTCGCATAATCAAACTGTTGTACCCAAATTTTCTCTAACAAGGAATATCTAGCCGCAACACAAGCAAGAGTATGACTCGACTCAGAAATATCAAGTCTAACGAATCTGTTCGCCAAGGACTCGATGTTGAAACCCATACTTACTGTCTTTCGACTCAAGGCATCCTCTACCACATTTGCCTTGCCTGAGTGATAAAGAATGGAGATGTCATAGTCATTCAGTAACTCCAACCACCGGCGCTTTCTAAAATTTAGATCATTCTTGCTGAAGATATTTTGAAGACTATGATAGTCAGTAAAGATCTCACAATGCACACCATACAGATAATGCCTCCAAATCTTTAACGCAAAGACTAACTTCGTTAATTCCAAGTCATGAGTGTGGTAGTTCCTCTCCTGAAACTTCTGCATTCTGGAAGCATAAGAAATAACTTGTCCCTGTTGCATCAATACACAACCCAAACCAACAGCGTAAGTATCATAATACACTATAAACCCTTGTCTCTCAACTGGAATAGTAAGAATTAGAGCTGAAGTAAATAAGGCCTTGAGCCAGAAAGCTCGCCTCACACTCATCAGACCACTGGAAAGGGACATTCTTCTAAGTCAATCTATTTAATGGAGCTTCTATAAAAGAAAACCCCTTCACAAACCGCTTGTAATAACCTGCCAACTTGATGAAACTGTGAACCTCAGTAGCAGAAGTAGTCCTATCTCAATCACGAACTACCGCATTCTTCACGAGATCCACCATAATCCCATCCTTGGACAATAGGTGCCCCAAGAATGCCACAAACACAAGCCAAAACTCACACTTAGTGAATTTGGCTAAAAACTGATGGTCTCGCAAGGTCTGAACTACAACTCTCAGATACTTTTTATGCTTCTCTCTACTCCTCGAATATACCAAGATGCCATTAATAAACATAATAACGAAGGAGTCTAGATAGGCTCTGAACACTCAGTTTATCAACTCCATATATGATGCTGAGGCATTGGTCAACCCAAAAGATATGACTAAGGAACTCATAATAGTGGTACCAAGTTCTAAATGTATTCATTCGGATGTCCGCAGCCCTAATCCTCAACTAATTATAATCAGTTCTCGAGTTTATCTTAGAGATCACCGTTGCACCCTGTAGCTGGTCAAGTAGATCATCACTATGCCACATCGGATACTTGTTCTTAATGGTCACCTTATTCCATTATATGTAGTTAATACACATACACATGGACCCATCCTACTTCTTTACAAACAGAATAGGAGCACCCAATAGAGACACACTAGTCATGATGAACACTCTACTCAACAAATCCTGAAGCTAATCCTTAAGCTCCCTCAACTCAACTGGTGCCATTCGATATGGCAGAATGGGAATAGGCTAATTCCCAGGCTCGACATCAATACCAAATTCAATATCATGATCAGGAGAAAGACCTGGTTGATCAGAGGGAAATACATCCGAATACTCGCAAACCACAGGAACTGACTCAAGAGAAGGTGTGGTCGTACTAGTATCATGGATGTAAGAAAGATAAGCTAAGCACCCCTTTCTAACTAATCTATGGGCACTCAGGAAAGATATAATTCCCCTCGGTATATGTCTATCAACACTCTTTTATGCTCAATGGGCAGAATCATGGCGGCATGCCTAGCCAACTTAAGAAAATGGACCTCGTACTCTGAGATAGACATGGAGCACTGCTCTAACCTGGTGAACTAATCCATCATCCGCTCTCACAAACTATGAGGTACACATTTCTCCAGGAAAGCTGCAGAGAACTGTGCCTAAGTAAGTGGAGGTAACCCGACTGGTCTGCAAGCTATATAGGACCTGCACCACTATTTTGCTGGACCATCAAGTTGAAACATGGTGTAATCTGCTTCATGTGACTCGATCAACCAAAGTTTATGCAACTCTCTTGGCAACTAGTCAAAAAATCATGTGCATCCTCTCTAGGAGAACCAGAAAACCTTGAGGGACCCACCTTAAAAACTTACCAAGCATCTTCTACACTTGAGAAGTCATAACAGGCCTAGCTGGAATTTATAGAATAATGGTAGAAACTGGAAATACCTCTAATCGAGGATCCAAAATAAAAGGCTACATTCATGAACTCTATGCCGCTGCCTGGGATGAAGTCTGAGCCTCGTCCCTAATTTTAGAACCAATCAAAGTACTGGGTGAAATTGCTAGCTGTGACATACCCTCTAGAAACCCGAGAAAGCAAACCAACATATCATGTAGTAACAAAGTAGCCACAAAACCTTCTAAATGATGGGTTGGCCCCTCACTCTGGCTCATAATGCACCTCATCAACCATAGTATCTGGCTCTAGCGATGGTAATCTAGCCCAGGCCTGAGTTGGTGCGACAGTCCATCCTCTGCCTTGACCTCTAGGTCGACCTCTACATCACCCTTTGCTGGGTCTCTAACTATAGGCGCAGGAGTCTCATCCTCACTTTCCACTGATCTCGTCCAAACAATATGAGAAAGAGTAAAACAAAAGATATTCAGAAGTTGATAACAACAAGGACGCACAATAAGAAATCAAACAAAATAGAATCTTTCTTAAGAATGTTCTATAACCTCTGGCAGGTAGGATACATATGTCATCATACCAATCCATGAGATACTATAGACACCTTTCTCTTGTACTTGTAAGACTAGTGAACCTAAAGTTATGATACCACTCTATCATGACCCAAAATCATATCACAATGGCGCCTAAACCCCCTAGTAGGAAAGCCTATCCAAGAATGCAGAAGTATAGTAAAATATTATAAAGTAACAAAAAGTGGAAGGGAAACATAAAAGAAATGGGGCCAAAATATTGATACAAAACAAACGAAATAAATATATAAAATATCCCCAAAGTGATGGAGAAGACAACCATATACAATGACAAACCCCGAACCTGGTGTAACCGATACAAGAGCATCTAAAGTATGGAATAACTATACAATATATACTGTCTATGAAAAATACAAAATATAGAAAGAAAAGTATATGGATAGCAGTAAGAGATCTCCAAACACTAGGAGCTCACCACGATACAAATAGCAGTTGACCACAAAGTATTGGGAGTAAATAAAGGTGGCTCATACAAGTAACTGCATTAGAAAAAGATGAATAAGTGAAGTATAATTAGCAAAACATGGGGTACTTAGTAGGCATCATATGGCGACCAAGCTCAAAAAGATAATATATAATGTAAATTACAGGAAAGTAACCTTGCTACAGGGATCCACCTAAATCTAGTTATCAACAAAAACCAGAACAATCTAAGTTGATGGTTAAGATGATAATGATAATCAAAGGCAACAGATATCTATGTACACTCAAGCAAATGCAATGTAACGTGAGATGATATGATGCAAATTATGGTCAATGCAAAAATATAAAAACCTGGTATCTGGTACCCCAGGAACCCGAACTTGAACCTCAAACTCATCAACATATGTATAAAAGTAAAACTTAGATATATGCTCATCAGTCTACACCGAATCGAACATCAGACTCATTAATATTGAATAATATGTCACCTAACCAGTTGAACCGTTCTCTTATAGAATGGGTAAGCAGCAAAAGAATGTTCCTTGCTTCCAGCTATCCTCATGAGTCATTTTTGTTGTAATCTGTCTCTCGATAAGAAGCTTTCTTTTCATCC
Organism: Jaltomata sinuosa; assembly: GCA_003996215.1. Taxonomy (NCBI): domain Eukaryota; kingdom Viridiplantae; phylum Streptophyta; class Magnoliopsida; order Solanales; family Solanaceae; genus Jaltomata; species Jaltomata sinuosa. The sequence goes on along the minus strand of QJPP01001750.1, from coordinate 322,587 downwards.
GGTCTCGTCTTCTTTAAGAATTACGGATTCCTAAACGTAGTTAGGGAAAGCTATTCTACTACAATTGCATTCATCAGTTGGATGAGAGTGATAATCAAAAGGATGCTAGGAGGAAGAATGGAGTATAACATTACCTCAAGAGTACAACCCTACTCTTGCGCCCCTCAATCCCATATTTATTGATGTCTATGAAGGTACTTTTGATAAAATATGAAAAACAAGGATATGGACCCAAAAGGAGTTAACTGTGAAGTGTTTGGATAAGCTGAAGATTCTGAATAGAGATGCGGTGCACGTGCGCCACGCATAACCCGAGGTATGAACTGCACCTCCTCCACATGAATCAACAAAAGCCAGTGAAGAATCTGTTAAGGGGTGCGGTTCTTGTATGATGCACACATCCCAAGGTGCAAACTACACCCCCTTCGCATGAAGGTCCCAAGTGAGCTGAGTCACTGGTCTAACTGAAGGTAGTGTGCGACATGCAAACTGCAAATCACGCCACACACCGCCCGAAGAGCATTTTTTTCCTAACTTTTAGTGATGTTTTGGGAAACTATAAAAGGCTTATTTAGGAACAATTGTAAATAACTTTCTTCAGTACTGAATATTCTGAAGAGCTCTTTGCTTTGATACTAAGTTTTCACCTCCATTTAGAAGAAAGTTTCAATCTAATTCTCTTGGTTAGAAGAGAGTTTCAATCTAATTCTCTTGGTTAGCACTTGTGTGCTCAAATTGAACCTCGAACTTGAGATTTCGCTTTAATGGAGGAGATTTTGACTTTCCCAGCTGGTATCTCTTTCTCTTTTGTTATGAGTGGCTAATTTCTCTTGTCTAGGGGTGTATTGATGATGGATGACTAACAAATGAGTGTGGGTGTTATTTATTCATGCTTATAATTTCTTATTTGACATGCGTCTAGTAATTTCACCAAGTTTTAATCATAAAATTGATGGTTGCAAACATTAATTTTCATTACTTGACTATGTGATTTCTTGAGAAACGATTTCATGATTTTGGATGTGAATTTACTAGTGGGAACTTAGGATTTCACTCAGATTTGAAGCTAGATATAGCTCTTATCAATGGAATCACCCATTTAAGGGTCTAAGCTAAAGATAGTGTGACCTCCCCAAGCTTAGGTTTGTTGTTTGTTGATCAAACTGATGATGCTCTAACCGAGATAATCAAATTTAAGATTGTTGATCGAGAGATAAGCAATTCTTACTCATGAGCAATGCTACTTATGTCATTAAGCGAGAATAAGCATAAATTGATAATCACTCTATCCCATAAATAAATGCATCCATAGTTGTCTAGTCAACTTGGTACACCCACTTTTATTTTACTGTTTTTTGATTGAATTGTGATTGTAGTGACAACATCCCAATTCCCCCATCCTTTTACTTTCTATTTTGAGCATTTACTCCTGCTTTGAACTCAACTTAATACAATCCCTTGGGTATGACCTTGACACTCATTGGGATTATAAATTTTGTTTTGCTTCACGATCACCATGACCTCCAACTTGGGGAGCACGATTTGAGCATTCATAAAAAATGGCACCGTTGCTGGGGACTTGAGTTGTTAGCTATTTTTGATTGTTGATTTGAATTCACCTTGAGAGTACTTGTTTTTTTTACTTTTGTCTGTTATTTGTGCTATGAGTAAGTAGGCTAGCCTATAAACGAGGCTGATGACAACGAGAGCGTTGGCGGCTTCATGAATGCCAATGAGGCTGAGCCTATGATGCAAGGGGTGTAGGTGCGATCTGCCTACCCCCCACGGTAGGAAATGTTGTCTTTTATATGACTAGCACCATGCTCCACTTAATCCAAATGAAAGGCCTATTTGTTAGAGCAACACATGAAAATGTCAACGAGGCATATTTGGAATTTTTTGGAGATTTGCCAACCATTCATCCTTCAACATATCTCGCAAGAGTCCATCCGATTATGCCTATTCCCTTTTTCCTTGAAGGGTAAGCCACGACGTGGTTTGAAGAGTTGTTGGATGACTCTATCACATCTTGGGCTGAGTTAGTTGAGGAATTTACATCGAGATTCTTTCCTTCATCTCGAATGATGAAGCTAAGAGATGAGATTACCAACTTTAGGAAACTCATGGATGAGCCATTACATGAGGTTTGGTTAAGGTTAAAAAAGAAGCTTCTCCTGTGCCTAAACCATGAGTTGTCTAACAACGTATTGCTACAAAGTTTCTATCGATCGTTGAACTCTCTAAATAAGTCGGTGGCTGACAACCTTGGAGGTGGCACCTTCATATACATAGAGTTTCCCATTGCCTCAATTTTATTAGAGTGAATGACAAAGACCAATCAAGCTTGGCATACAAGAGAAGCGGATATATCAACCTTGGGAGGACCCTCATCAATCTTGGTAAATGAAATGGGAAAAAAAGAGGAGGAGCAAGATGAGACAATGGCCAAAATAATGACACAAATTGATTTGATGGCCAAGCATGTGATGGGAGCTGGTGATGCTAAGACAGTGAATGCAGTGAGTAGACAAAAAATCAATTTGAGTGATGATGAATTGATGACAGTGGTTGATGGCAAACTATTCTTTGTGTTAGTGGGTTCTCGTCTCGGGTATTATCGCCCGAGGGAGGAGAACCAAGGTTGGATTCGAGACAAAGAAAGAGACAGAAATTGGCTGGATAAAGACAAGGATGGTGATCATTTCAATCACTGGAGTTTGAATCCCTATATCCCTCCGAACAAGGCAGACTCTCTCTACAAACTGGGCACAAGCAACCCCGCCCATTCCAAGTTGGAGGATATGGTGTCCTTGGTTCTTAAGAAGGTGGACACCACAAATACAAGAGTAAGCGAGCTAAAGAGTGAGGTCTCAACACTTCACCAAACTGTGAGCTCCCACTCATCCTCAATCAAGCATCTTGTGGCCCAAATAAACCACCTCTCAAGACAAATGAACCTGAGGATTAAAGGGACATTGCCTAGCAACACCATCACCAAACCAAAGAATGATTGATTAAGGTAGTATCCTCGTGTCGCGATGTTGAATCAAGCGCTGCTTAGGAGGAAACCCAAGTTTCTTTATTTGTCTTTGGTTATCTTTTGTTATTTTTGGTGTTTTTATAGGGAATGCATGGATGGAAATATGAACAAGGGAAATCAAGGCAAAAAGGGGCCGTGAGGTAGACAGTGCGGACTGCACAAGCATTTGTGTGTGTCGCACAACCTACCGCATGCCAAATAAGAATGCCTGAAGGCAATTTGAAAAATTTAAGGTGACTTGCACTGGGCTATGCAATCCGCACGAGCCCTAGTGCACGTCGCACCTATGTCGCATGGAGAAACATATGCCTGGGCAAATCAAGGAGAGAAAAGAGGTCATGTGTGATACGCCATATGGTCCGCACATTGTTTGGTGTGAATTGCATGTCGCGGCGCACCAGTGGTAAGTTTGAAATTAAATTAACCTGACCCATTGACCGTCCCCACCAGGTCAACTTTTCTTCCTCTTTTTATTTTAAAACCGCCTCTTCTATTCTTCTTCCAACATCTTTTCCCTCAAACTCTCAAAAAAAAATCTGCCAAAACTCTCTTTAATTCCTTCAAACCTCCCAAAGATCTCCTCCTCTCACCTAACTATCTCCACCACTCCATCACCACTACCGTCGTTATCTCTCGGGAAAGGTTTTGTTGGTCACCGTTGTTGAAGAACAAAAAGCTTCAATTTTCACTCCTCTCTTCATAATCTTCTTTTGTGGTATGTTCCTCGATGTTAAATACTTGATTTTATGAAGGTTGGGAACTCATATTGTGAAGCATGCTTAGTAGAATTGCCATGTTGATTTTGGGTGAGATCCAAAAATTTTGGCTCCCCAATTCTATGTTGTATTGATGATATTTATATGTGTCAACTTGGTAGAACTTTAATTTTTTTAATGCATGTTGATTGGTTGTCATTTTTTAGCCTTTGAATTATGTGTTGGGATGAAGTCTGAGTAACCCACTTGTGATGAACGAATGATTTGACCCGATGATAAATTAGGTGATGTCGTTCTTAAGGGCAAATAGTCGTTTGTCATGAGTTTTTTGTTGAATATTTGTTATGGAGGCTGAATTTCGCTGATTATATACCCATGATTTTTTTTTTAGCATTTTATTTGGGGTGTATGATCTTGTGCGGGAAGGGGGTTAATTATTGCTAAAATTGTGGGTGTCCATTGTGCAAGTGAGGGCTTGATGTTCCCGATGATAGACGGGGTAACGTCCATCTTAAGAAAAGTCATTGAGTTCCTTTCTTGCTTGTCATTGTGTCAGTAAAAATCCGTGGAAGTCTGAGTACCTGGAAGTTATGGTCATGAGATCCCTTGTCCCCCTTGTTTAATGTTGATTGGGTTGTTGCGTGGTGCGCAGTGCCTAAGCACATTTTTCTATATGGATTACATGTGGAATTCACAAGAACACAAGGAACCAAAAATTCTAATTGTGCCATTGTATGCTTCGCATGAGATGCATAGATCTTCATGTGCGGGGGTCGCATGAGGCATCGCACGATGTTTAAAAGAAAGATCCAGTCACTTCTCTTAGGGGCGACGCATAGTGCGACACGCACTTTGGATTGCGAAAATTGCACTAACTTCCGACCTAAATGGAAAATCCTTGAAGGTCTCTGTTTGCTTTAGCGATAGGACATGCGACGCGCACTCCTTCTGGTGCATTTCTTATGTGGTCCACATAAGCCAACAATTACCTACTTTACTTTTCTAATTTGTTGTATTCTATCTTCTGTAGGTTTCCTATTTCTTCTTAGGTTTTGTTTTGTTTTTGGCTCACAATATCTGTATGCAAAATATGTCTTCAAACACGAGAAACACAGGAAGCCAACCTAGGCAAAGGTTGTTGTTGAAGAAGCAAGGCTCCTCTTTGGGGTAGAGGGCATCAAAGCCTTCTACAAGCGGGACAAAGATAGAGGATTCAATGAGAAGCAAAGTTTTAACTTACGAGAGGTCAGAGATGAGCTACCTAATATGCACCGGCAATTTGCTGAATGAGAGTGGCACCCCTTTCAATATGTACCCATCGGGTACTATGAAAAAGTTGTGCAGGAATTCTTTGCGGCCTATCAGGCTACACAGGACTCTGAAGGATACAAAGGGCCTTCAGAGAAATTTCCCAACCTGGATTCAGTCATAGTTAGGGGCAAGAGAGTTAGCATCACCTTCGCTTCCATAAATGCTATCTATTGGAGACACCCAATTGACCCTGCACTAACCTTCATGGCTATGTTGATGACTTACTCAAAGCCATATCAGGAAACAACCTCTATCATTGCTCAAGACATTCCTCTTTGGTCCACTTTGGGGAGTGATATTCTGATAAGAACTCTGCACTTTGAAGCCCGACTGTGGTATAATCAAGTCCGTAACAAGTTTCTCCCCTCTTAAAATGATCAAAAAATAACTCAAGAGGGTTCCATTCTAGGGGCTGTCAATACGACAAAAGAACATGTGAATTTTGGAGAAAGTGCAGCCATAGTTATCCGGCGAAAACCCCATAGGGGCAAGGATGCATTCCTTTTCCTAGTGTTGATTAGCAAGTTGAGTGCCAAGGCAGAGATTCCCTACCTCAGTTGTGACAAAGTCACCCACTCTATGGGGGTGATTGATCTTGATAAGAAAATTGACATGGATGCCCACCGATTTAAGAGGCAAAGAACTGAGGCATCAGTGGAGGCTACGATTGACAATCTTGATGCTAGAGGGGATGTTTTATCCCACACCAGGGCTACTTCAGAGGCACTTACACATGCCTCTTCCCCCTCGATGACCAAAAGTATCCTTCAGGACATGGTTGAAAAACACATACCCATGAGAAGGAGCTTGCTGACCTAACTACTAAAATACCCGGAATAATAAACAAGGTTGTCAAGAGTTCAACAAACGGGGTAGTGGATAGTCTGAACTCACTATGCAAGAGGTTCGAAGTCATTGAGGGGTCAATCACTACACTATGGGAGGATATTCGCAAGGGCAAAGGTAAAGCTCCGGTGGTAGAAGCAGATCTAACTGCCTTGCCTATACCTCATTCCATTCTCGGACCCTTGGATGACCTATTTGAAGCCTATGCATATGAGGAGTTTCCCGGTAATAATGATCATGAGTTGGAGGACGATGAGAACCCTGACTTCCAGCGGGTTCTCTGTGACTCCACACTTTCTGCGGATTCCCAAAATGGTGGTTCTAACACAAGTGGAAGGAATACTGACGAGGAAACAAATGCTGATGAGGCCTAGTCCTCCAGGGAGTTCCACCTTTTATTCCCATTACACTATGAGTATTGAGGGAAATATTGTTTTAATGGGGAGGGGATGGCTTTACTTGCTTTTTTTGGTGCCCGTCAGTGAGGTTGAGATATTTTATCACCCTTGTTGGTCTTTGTTGACATTCTGCTAGATTTCTTTCGGCCCTTGTAGGGCATATTTGGATGATTGTTATGTTTATAGCCCTCGTCGGGCCTTTAGATTACATTTTGTTTTTATGTTTTGTTTTTACCTTGAACTTATTTGTGCCCTTGACGGGCTTGATTTTTGTTGATTGAGATTTAGTTGCCGGGTTGTTCTTACATGCTACATTGTCTTACTACCCGTGCTTTGCAAATGCGCTAAAGGCCTACGCCGAGGCTTGTTGTTAAATGAATCATGAGCGCACAATTTAGATGTCGCCTTGTTAATAGTAGTTTAGAAATAAACTCCAAGGGTTTTCTTAATACCACGGTTCTTTCCCAAGGAGCAAAAGTATTGATCATTTTCTTTTGTTTTTATTTTGTTTTTTTTGTGTCAAACCGGGTTGATGTTTCCCTATGATAGATTGAGAGGCAACTTTCTTAAGGGAAAATGCCAAGTTTTAGTTTAGTTGAGTCCGTAAGTGCTTGTCTCATAATGGGCCCACCAAAAAATTTCTCGTGGAAAATTGTTTTGAAAAAAAAAGGAAGAAGGAAAATTAATTTTTGAGGAAAAGCATTCTCTTGTCATGACTTGCACAATCTTACCTTGGCTTGATTGACTCACAAACAGTGTGTAATGAACTCAGAATAGCTTGTCAAAAATCATTTTTCCCAATTAATTGTGAGACTAATGAAAGAGGTTTTGTGGCATGATGCCTTGTGTGGTGAGGCTTTACCTTGATTCTTGTGCATAAGTGTCACCTATAACTTGCCCTGAATGTGATTCAAGGCAAAATTCTAGGTGTTACCGAGCTTGGAAGATGACCTTAGGCCCTTTTTGATAGCCGTTTCACCCAAATGACTGCCCACGACATCAAATCCTAGTGAACCCCTTTTAAGCTTGTGACCGTTATTTGGAACCTTGTAACACCTTGACCTTTTTGGAACCTCTATTTTGGCACCCATCCTCCCCAATTGCTTAAAAATAAAATGTAGGCTAGAAGCCTAAGTTTGGGGGGAAACGAAAGATAACATAGGCAAATGCCTAAGTTTGGGGGTGCATGTGATCAAATAAGGAAAATAAAAGAAATGCACTTAAAGTGCAAGGTAGCACCTTAATTTCGAATTGAAAATTGTGCCAAAAGATCAATCCAATGAGCACATTGAAAAGAAAAAATAGGTGCTACCAAGTGAAGGTGGTATAAGGAGTCTAAATGATCATGAGTAAAAAGGAGAAATCTTGGGTTGTGTGAGGGAGAATTAAGGTGAAGTTGAAATTGAAAAATGTGAGCGGTGTTTGAAATGAGAACAAAGAGCATTAGGGAGGTGTAGTCACTTGAACAAAATTATATCCTCACCTTAGCCCTAGCCAACATCAAAACCCGTAAGTCATTGGTGATTCTGAGGATGGCTACCCTACATTAGTGGCCATATACAAGAAGGGCTAGCCTATGGTTTGATGCGTATGCACTTGAACTTCCTTGAGAGAGTGAGATTCTTCTTGGTTCTCTTATAATCCCATGTTTTGTGAATTGAATGATTGTGATTGAGATTCTCTCTTGTAGTGAGTGGCATCATGCACTCGAATTGAAATATAGAGTCTCTATTTCAATTGAGGGGAAGGAATGAGACAAGTTGCGTGGCGAATCTTGAGGCAAACCTTGACGGTCCATGCCAATGACTTGAAAATATTAAATGTCTTGTTTTGAATGTAAAAATTCCCTTGATTTTGAATGAGAAATAATGTCCTTGTGGGAAAGGTTTTTGAGATGATCAATTGCCTTGAATTTGTGGTGGTTCAAATTGAGATGAGCATAGTAATTGATATCGTTTGTTTGAGTTTCTTTGGGGGTTCAACAAGTCGGTAATCTACCAACTTATTGAACCTATATCCATGAATTATTGCTATGTTTTGAATAGATTTAGAGGTTCATATGGCATTCATTGATGTCTATGCAGGTACTTTTGATAAAAGATGAAAAATAAGTATATAGACCCAAAGGGAGCTCAAAATGTAGTTAAGTGTGAAGCGTTCGGAAAAGCTGAAGACTCTTACTGGAGATGCGGTGGTCGTGCGACACGCACAAGCTGAGGAGTGAAGCACACCTCCTCCGCATGAAGCTACAAAAGCCACTGAAGAATCTGTTAAGGGGTGCGGTCGTTGTGCGACGCGCATATCCCAAGGTGTGAACCACACCCCCTTCACATAAAGCTCCCAAGTTAGCTAAGTCATTGGTCCAATTGAAGGCAGTGTGCGATATGCACATCACAATGTGCAAACCACACATCGTGCCGCACACCTCCCGAAGGGCATTTTTGTCCTAACTTTTAGTGATGTTTTGGGAAACTATAAAAGGCCTATTTAGGCACAATTGTAAATAACTTTATTCAGTCCTGAATATTATGAAGAGCTTTTTACTTTGAGACTAAGTTTTCACCTCCATTGAGAAAAGGGTTTCAATCTAATTCTCTTGGTTAACACTTGTGTGCTCAAATTAAACCTAGAACTTTAGATTCAGCTCTAATGGAGGAGATTTTGACTTACCCAATTGATATCTCTTTCTCTCTTGCTATGAGTGGCTAATTTCTCTTGTCTAGGGGTGTATTAATAATGGGGTATTAACAAATAGGTGTGGGTGTTATTTATTCTTGCTTATAATTTCTTATTTGACATGGGTCTAGTAATTTCACCAAGTTTTAATCCTAAAATTGCTTGTTGCAAACATTAATTTTCCTTACTTGACTATGTGATTGCTTGAGAAAGGATTTCATAGTTTCGGATGTGAAATTACTAGTGGGAACTTGGGACTCCACTCAAATTTGAGGCTAGAGATAGCACTCATCAATGGAATCACCCATTTAAGGGTCTAAGCTAGATATAGTGTGACCTCTCCAAGCTTAGATTGGTTGTTTGTTGATAAAATCGATCATGCTCTAACCGAGATCATCGAATATAAGATTGTTAATCGAGAGATAAGTAATTCTTACCCATGACCAATGCTACTTATGTCATTAATAGAGAATAAGAATGAATTTATAATCACTCTATCCAATAACTAAAGCCCCATTGGATATGCATCCCTAGTCATCTAGTCAACTTGGTACACCCGCTTTTGTTTTACTACTTTTTAATTGAATTGTGATTGTAGTGACAACATTCCAATTCCCCCCTCCTTTTACTTTCTATTTTGAGCATTTACTCTCGCTTTGAACTCAACTCAATACAATCTCTATTTAGCTACTCCAAGTCCCTTGGGTACGACCCCAACACTCATTAGGATTATAAATTTGGTTTTTTGCTTCACGTTCGCCATGACCTTCAACATGGGGAGCATGATTTGAGCGTTCATCATGTTCCTTCAAGAGTTGCCCATGAAGGGCATGATGAGATTCGGTAGGTGGGGAAATCTTATTCGCAGGTATATTTGGCCATTTGAGATTTTTCAGAGGGTTGGTAGCATTGCTTACCTGTTAGCTTTACCTCCGATGTTTTTAGCTATGCACCCAGTCTTCTATGTATCAATGTTAAGGTGGTATGTTTTGGATGAGTTACATATATTGCCATGGGATTCAGTGCAGTTGGATGAGCGTTTGATCTTTATTGAGGAGCCGATAGCCATTCTAGCCAGAGATGTCAGGAGATTAAGGTCTATAGATATTCGTGTGGTTTAGGTTCACTGGAGGCACCATCTACTCAAGGAGGCAACCTAGGAGACCGATAGAGAGATGTGGGTTTAGTATCCATAGTTGTTTGAGCTTTCAGGTACTCCCTTCTTCTTGACTTTCGCAGATGAAAGTCCTTTTTAGCAGTGGATAATGTAATAAACCTTTTGGTCATTCTCATGTTTTTTCTTTCTTCGTATTGTTAGAGCATTCATGTAGAGGCCCCAAGTCATTTATAACTTGTTGGGATCGGTGGTTTGATTCCTGAGACATTTGGTAGGTCGTTATGACCATTTCCCTATTTTAGAGGTTTAACTTAAGAAATTATTGACTTTGGTCAACATTCTTTGTAAATATGCTCGAAATCAAATTCTGACAGTTCCTTTAGCTCTGGAGCATGCATTTTGGTTTAGTTTTATCTTGCTTTTTTTGTTTTCTGGCTAGTTGAACTTGGAAGTTTGACTTTGGTCAACTTTCAAAGAAGAGGGCCTCGGATGAAAATTTCATCAGCGTTATTAGCTGCAATATGTAAACTTTGGGCTATAGGTACCTTTGGTTCGGGTTCTGAGGCTTCTGGAATCATGTTTGGCCTTTAAGTTTAATTTTGGTTAAAGATAGCCTAAGGTTGGTTTTGAGCGTGGGGCCCACTTTTAATTATAATCAACCTCAGTTGGAAATTTTGGCAGTTCTCTTAAGTCCAAAATTCCCTTTTAGTTGAGTAGCGTAAGTCATTTGAGTTTGTGGCACCCTGGATACTTTCCTGAGGGTCCATCCGAGATGTTTATGGGTTATGTTACAGCTGGTTGTGGCTGCTTCTTGCATGGAGCAGCGATGGGTGCCTTGGCCGCACCTGTACAGTTGTGCTTATGGTTCCTAGAAGGTTTTGCAAAGGTTGCGCACGTGCCTCATCACCCATTGTGGCGGTGGTGCGCCTGGGCCACGCGTGCGCCTAGACGGCTGGCAGCTTATAAGCTGGCCTACTACTTCATTTTATTCCAAACACTTCCCAAATCATTTTTCTCTGGGCCGCTTTTGACCTGAATTTTGATCCAGCTAAAGTTTTAGCAATATGAGTGTTGTTAGCTTTATTTTAATGTGTAGACTATGTTCTCTATAGTATGTTAGGTGTTCGGAGCTTCTCAGAGCAGTTCAGCCTCAAACATTAGCTTCCCAACAGATATTTGTCAGACGCTAGGTAGGTTACAGTTTCCCTACCTTATACTTTGCATATAAAGGCTATAATTGTACTATTTAGCATCTTTAGGTTGGGATTACTAGGTTGGCACCCTAGACTTTGTCCGCTTTTTTATTTCCATCTTATTTCATATGTTCATTTTTGTATTCAAATTATTTTTTTAGTATCACCCCTTGTGGCCCCGTGTAGCCTTGTTTTTGCCTTTGGACCATAGATGGTGGGAAAATTGGGAAATGTCCATGAGTCCCAGATATTGATTTGCTATTATGAGTTGGTTATCTGTGTTGTAGAGAAAATTGAGCATGTGCAGGGCCGGTAGGTTTATTATGAGTCGTTGGGCTATTGATTGTACTCGAGCATATCATTATTATCATGAAAAATGGTGTTCTACATTTATTTTACTACTACTATGGCTGCGGGCCTAATTGTCACCAATTTTCTAACTTTTCATGGCCCCGAGGGCCCATTTTCCATATAAATGACTAAAAGTGAGTTTTAACTGATTTTCATGGATCTTCTTAGAGTAAAAGAGATTTTTAGAAAATTTTCTCACTGATTCTATACTCGGCGAGCAGGAGTACTAAATTTGATTTACTACTAATTTTGATACAATAATAGGCTCGGTTGGGCCAGAGTGCTAGACATGACATTTTCTACTGACTTAGACACGAATAGACTCTGGACATGGTTATTGAGATAACGAGAGTTGTATGTGGTCATAGAGACCTTCATAGACCTTGTTGATCTAGACTAGGGGCTACGGGTCGAGAGTGCTAGAGGATGGGTATACGGGATAGTAGAGGTTATGGGGGAAGCCTTCCATGTTTCCTACCAGTTAGGTCTACGGGCGCCAAAGAAGGTACATACGGTACCACCTGGTTCATCATGTCACATCATATAATTCATTTTTTGTTTGGCTCCACCCTTATTTGCTGGTTGTTGAGTGTGCACTCCAGTAGTATGGGATGATGGAGGGTTTATTTTCACTTGTATGTGTTACTCGGGTGTATGGGCGCCCGTTGGGACTGTGGATAGATTAGTTTACTCGCTTCTGTCATAAAACTTATTCATATTATGGTTGCTTGTGAGTTGTATTTCAAGCATGATTATATTTAGTTGCTTTTCCTTCCTTCTTTGTTTATTTAGGTTATCGATATACCGCCATATTTCTTCAACTGTCTGTATATAATGTTGTTGAAAATATCTAGGTGCATTCTCTAACCTTTCACTTGTGTTTTGTGATATATACTTCTTCTGTGGCTAGCATGGTATGTTTGTATTCTCTTTGTCTCCTAACTGTGCTAGTTTTTGTGTGCTTTCCCCTATTTGTTTCTATGACTACTTCTTTCGTATCTAGTTTATACTGTTTTTTATATCTTATATGCGCTCAGTCGGTCAATGATGCCTACTGGGTACCCCTTTCTTTGCAATTGGTGCTCATACTACACTTTTTCATCTTCTGGTGCAGATCCTAGTATGAGCTATCATCGTTGATCGCGCGCAGACTAGTCTAGTGCTTCCAGGCATCCAAGACTTAGGGTGAGCTCTTGGAAACTGGGGCTTGACTTTTATCTCTTCTTTTGTACCATGTACTCACTTTGTTATTCAGAGACACTTGTATATTCTATTTTATACCCTCTTGTACTCTGTATATTTAGTGGCAACGATTTTCCGCATGTTTGCTTTAGAGTAGCCCATTACTAACCGTTATGGCCTACATGGATTGGTTCGTCTACAGGGAGTTGTAAGTGCCATCATGACCTGAGAAATTGGGTTGTGACAAATATTGAACACTTTACCCTTGTTCTTCTTTTAATAGAATGAACGCAAGGTCTATATTGGATAGAAAACTAGTAAATGAGATATCATATTCTTTATTATAATTGAAATTAGGCAGTATGATACTCTTGGGCTATATGAAGCTTAACGCTCTATGAACTGAGAGATTGTATGTTTGTTTTTTATATGTACAATTATGGTTTCTTTATAGTTCAACCTAGAGCTCAATTTGGTTCCCTCCTTTTAAAGGTCTCGAATCTCAAATTTGGAATTCAAGCATTGTCAATATTTATCATTATATTTGCTAATATTGGTAGTTCTAAAAAATGTATGTCACGACCTTAAATCAAGCCATGATGACGCCTAATATAACCACCAGTAGGCCAACCAATACCCAAACAAAAACTGGAAATAAAGGAAAACATAAATAATGTGGAAACAGAATAATGAGATAAATTGTCCACACGTAGATATATACATAATGATAAAAAATAAACAACATGGGCCCTACAAAAATAATGAAATACAAGATATACATAACGAACCAACCTCGTATCTAGAGTCACTAGTACAAGAGCTTGTAAAGTATGGGAATAAGGCTCTAAAAAGGTACAAATGTCTATCAAAATACAAAAATAAAGACAGTATGTACCAGAAGGAAAGCAGTAAATCTTCGGATGCCAAGAGCTCAGTACGATCCGAACAGCAACAGTCCATGAATGAGCAGAGTATCAACGAGGGTGACTCGTACTAGGCGCTGCATCATAAAATAATGCAAAAGTTTAGTATGAGTACCAAAACATGAGGTACTTAGTAGGCATCATAGGCCGACCGAGCTCAGAAGAAAGGATATAATATAAGAGACATAAAGGTAAGGTACAAATCCGAAATTAACCTAGAAACCTCGTATACAACAGAAATAAAGGTGAAGAAGATAACAATAATGATAATAATAATAATGATAATAATAATAATAATAATAGTAGTAGTAGTAGTAGTGGTAATACAGTCAATATAGGGATACAAGGAGAATAGGGTGCAGTATAGGATGATGCAGTGCTGGATGTGGACAATGCGGAAAAGAAAAACCTAGAATGATCCCTCGGGCTGCCGGAACTCATCAACATATGCAATAAATAAAATACCCATAATTTATTCCTAGGGCTGCCCAGAATCGTACCTTAGACTCATCAACTGAAAAGTAAACGGAAAAAAGGTCAAAAATTTCCCTCGGCCCAAGTATAAAAAGTGATACTATCCTTCCAACTCAGAAATCAGTGATAAATCAATGCAAATTCATTCTGTAATTTTAAAGCCATAGTGAAAGTGAAAAATCTCTTTTAAAATCGAAAAGTCAATATTTTCCTCCAAATAGTGCCATGATCCATGTATGTATATGTATATATATATATATGTATATATGTATATATAAAATCAAAATAGGGCAAAACTATCCTTCAAACATGTCACACTAATCTGGAGTCCAGCCAATCCAAAACCATGATCTCAGGCCCACAAGCTCATAATATAAGGAGTAATATTGGAAAAAGAAGCGATAAGCATAAACCCGAAGATAATAGTCTACTATACCACGAAATCTTCCCTTTATCATTTACTAAGGATTCCTAGTCCAGTCACACTAAGGTATAACAAGAAATACTAGTCTAAGATCCTGGAAATGGCCAATTATTCAGAAAATGATGTAACCCTAATTCTACCTAGAAAATAATCCTAACAATCATAAAACTTATAAAAAATACTATCTAAATGGGTTGAGTCTAAAAGAGGGAAACTGTAACCTACCTCAAAGTCGAACGGTAACCACAAATCATCACTCGAGAGTCTTCCCTTTCTGCAGTGCCTCTAATTGCTGCCATGCTATCACAAACATAATCTACATATTAGTACGAGACTAACGACACCTATATCAAAATTTTACAATTCAGGCTAGAAATCGCGTTGATGATATCAGAAGCATATTGTGAAATTACCTTCCTTATGGAGTAAGGATCATATTCCCAAGAGTCGGGCAAAGACGAGAGTGAATTCAGATCTCAAATGGTCTGGAAAGATTATTTTAAAGATGGAGAAAACTAGGAATTCAAGACCCAATTTGCAAATCAAATACAAAATTAAAGCTTAGACGAGCAATAAATTAAGATGGGGAAAATAATTCACTAACAATCTTAGTGAACAACCAACAAATGAAGAAAACCCTTCTTAACCGAGCTCACACTTACAATGGGAAATGTTTTAAACTTAGGGAAATAAATGAGGAAGAAACTCTTTAAACACTCAACGATCGTAGCTCCTACAAAAGATTCATTGAGGTGCGTTGCCGCAGGAGCGGAGAAATCCCCCATAAAAGTGAGCTTACAATGGAAACAGAATGCCACAGGAGTGGGAATGGGTGCACAGTGTACCTTCCAAAGGAGCGGTCCACTCTGTGTGGTAGCGGCTCCGCAGGAGTAGGAGACACTGATATCTCCAACCTTCACTGGTGCGGCTAGCTCGCTGTAGGACCAGCTTCACCAGTGCGAGCCAAGATCCATATAAGCGGCTGCACTAGTATTAACTACATCAGCAGCTTCAACGAACTTCCAAAGTCTCCTAATAAACCCCCTAGATTCTTTCGGAGTCTGCAACCATAAAAAAATATGTTGCCCAATTGGAAACGGCATTATGCACTCAATGGAATCTACAAAAAGACCAAAAGAGGTCCTCTTGAGAAGATGTTGACCGAGGAAAACACTTAAACTAAAAACACTAAAAGTTACCCATGTACCCAAAATGAGTCCAGAAGCCTCGGGACCCAAACCAAAGGTCCTACTAACCCAAAATCCACATTCCAAAGCTAATGATATTGACAAAATTCTCATATGAGCCCGTTTACTCGAAATGTTGACAAAAGTCAAACATTTCAAATTTAAGAATTCCAAAATAGGGAAACTCTTCTAAAACCCGATCGAATATCTTGAGAAGTGCACCACCCATCCCAGCAAGTCACATAAGTATTGTAGAGGCTACGAGAAGGGTTGAAATGATAAAAATACATGTAAAAGAGAAAATGACGCTGAGGGTCATTATAACATCCACCACTAAAAAGGGATATTTTCCTCAAAAGTTAAAGAACAAAAAGTACCTTAAGCATGACCACGTGATCTTAGGCGTATTTATACACCTATGTGTCATTATCTATGCGCATTTGGCTTAGTTTAGAGGATAACTTGATGTACTATTGAGGTATACGTGGTGTAAGTGTGTATTTTATGGATAATATATATGTTTATAGTGTTTAAGGTGCATTTGGAACAATTAATGAGTCAAAATGATCAATTAGAGTGTAGACGACAAAACTAGTGTGCTAGCTTGAGCTATGCTTATTCTAGTGTACTTTAATGATTTCTATTTTGTTATATGGACTAATGTATGTTATGAGTTATTGTAGGAGACCCTTGGAGGATCAATGGAAGAAAATTGAAGACTACAAACAAGATACAACCCATTGGGACACAAACAAGGTGGAAAGATTACGCTGGAGGCAAAAATGAGAAGCCTAGAAACTCCCGCGTGGCACGAAGGTGGACTTGCGACAGTTTGCTGAAAATTCCAACAAGCCATCACTATAAGGGTGTTACACACCAGCTGGTATCCATGATAAGAACCATTAAATGCCAGCTGGTCTCTGTGATAAGCATTATGACACGCTGGCTGGTCTTTGTGATAAGCAGCCTACCACTTACCCTGTTCCAGGCGGGTGCAATTTATCCCACACTATAAATAGGACACCTACCCTCAATTGTAAAGACTTCTAGATGATTTGGGATTGCAAAACACACGGAGGAGGGTGCCTTAGGGTTCTTATTCTCTACTTTTTCTTTACTTAATTTTTGTATGAACTACACCATTTTTGTAATCCTGAATTAGAATATGAGTGGAAAAACACCCTCTTTCTACGGTTGAGTCTACAACATGATTATTTGATTATGGTTTTATAGTTGTTTTAATCATTTATCATGTCATGTGATTGTTATTAAGTTCTTATTTTACTATTCTAAAGAATCATGAACTTTAGGATAAATCTAAGTCTCAAACTGAATTGACCATAGGAGTTAAGGGACGGAATGAAGAACGTAGGGAGTGTGGATCCTATCTTTTGTTGTTAGTTATCAATTGTAAAGAATGATTTGAGGTTAGGATAGAAATATACTTAAACGTCCCACTTGGTTAGTAAAATGGAAAGATAGTTAAATGCATCTAAATTAAGGACTCACATCCCCGCTCAATAATGTAGTTGTGAGATTAATTTGGGTAGATGAGTTAGAGGATGACCATTCTCGGGTTATAATATTAACCCCGTAGATTAACGATCACGATAAAAACCAACAACGGCTATAAACCATAGTTACACATGAATGTGAAGTAAATGTCTCAACCCTGGATCTCTCCTTATATTATTTACCATCCAAATTTTATATCGTCATTAGTTCTAATATTTAGTTCATAAAAACAAAGCTCAAACTCTTGGTTACAAATCACACTTGTTTAATTTCAACAGTAAGACCTACGTTGGTTTGTTTGTTAAACACCAAGTCTCTGTAGGATCTATATTTGGCTCGCAACAGCCACTTCATTACTTGCATGACCACGTACACATTTGTGTGCGCTTGGGATGTAATAATTTTTTGGCACCGTTGACGAGGACATGAAAATTAGCAACTGTCTACTTTTTGATTTTACTATTTTATTTGATAAGTGCTGATAACTTTTTCTTATCTACTGAATTTGCAGGAATAGGTCCTAATCTCGATCAAGATAGAAAGGGATAAGGAATTGGTTGAACCACTTACCAAACCTGACCAAAACATTCCCCAGGCAAGGAGAGAAGTAGAACTTCTAAACCCAATCCCGGAAGTCCAATAGGCTGTGACGATTCCTGCAGTCATGGTGGAGGAACTATCACCAGCTTGTAGGACAGTGCGCAAAGTGGCAGTCCCACTCGCTACTAATGTTACCTCCTGCATTGAGAAGCCAGCCGCAGGAGGAAAATTTGAACTGAAACAGAATATGGTGCAATTGTTGCACACAAGCGGACAATTTACATGCTTGTGACATGGGAATCCACAGGTTAATCTATAGAACCTTTTTCGAGATTAGTGACACATTCATTCACACAGAAGTCTTTACAAACAAGGTGAGGCTCACACTTTCCCATTCTCACTTTTGGGAGAAGAAAAGAAATGGTTGAAGTCAAAACCTTCAAATTCAATCACAACCTTGGACAATTTCGCAAATAAAATTCCTCATATGTTCTTTCCGTCAGGCAAAACTGCAAAGTTGAGGAATAAAATTCTAAGATTCAAGCAGAAATTGAATGATAATCTCTATCATGCATGAGATAAATTCAAGTCTCTTCTTAGGTATTGACCACATCACCAGCAGACTAATGAGCTATTATCTCACACCTTTGTTGAAATTCTTCACCACAACATAATTTTTTTGCTAGATTCAGTGGCAGGTGGTCAAGCTTTAGAGAAGACCGATGATGAGCTATAAACTCTCTTCAACCGTATTACACAAGGTTATCCAGAATGACAGGGTGACATGTCCAAAAATATGGTGAAGAGGCAAACAGGTATGATTGAGGTAGATACTGTCACTGCATTAGCAGCACAGTTGGCCAATTTTCAGACTCAGATGATGGCTCAATTTAACTAGTTTATTGTGTCTCAACCTTAGGCTCAAGTGAATGCAATTCGAAAAGTTTAGACTTGGTGTGAAACTTGTGGTCTGAGTGGTCATTTGGCAGACTTATGTGAAGCAAATTCGGGGTCGGTGAATTTTATAGGCAATGCACAGAAAGGGAATCAAAACTATGGTAATGCCTACAATCACAACTGGCAGAGTCAGCCCGCTTACTCATGGGGCACTAATAAGGCTCAACCACAAAAGTTTCAACAGCAGCTAGGTATTAAGAGCAACACTCATGTCACGCCCTGAGGTTACCCCCTAGACGTAACACGGAACTTAGGATGACAAGGATCCCAAGCTAACCCTTGGTCATAGCATTCTCAAGCAAACATAAAAGAAACATAGAGGAAGCATCAAAGATAAAGATAGAATAGCATAAGATAGATGGTTGAGTAAAAAGAGATATGACACCCACTAAGTGTTACATACGGTATATGTCTGAAACCCTCTAATCATAACATAATGAGTTTCTAGTACAAGACCCTATATAACTTGAAGTACGCAAATAAAGTCATCATAACTAAGAACATGACTAGTCCTTGACCTAAGAGGACTCACCCACAACTGGCTGAGTAAGTGGCCTGGGAAATCCAGCCACGAATTTGAGAAGGGACACCTGAATCTGCATCATTAAAGGCTGCAGCGCAAAATGTGCATCAGTACTATGGAATGTATTGAGTATACGGGCAATGCATAAATAAGATAGAACATGCTTTAAAACGTACTTAGACAGAATCCATGCATAATAGGGTATCATGAGTAAATAGCATAATGGAAAGGTAAAACGTGAAGTAAAATCCAAACTTTAAGGTAAGAGTTCATAAAGCTTAGAAAACTTGAAAATATACATAAGGGAGTTTCTTATAACCGATATGAGACCACGTGAGATTACATGGAATATAACTATATAACCCTAGTTAGCAAAGCTGACTTGAACCTTGCCAAGGAATGAGTCACCATACCCAACTATATAACCCTAGATGGCAAAGCTGCCCTAATGCATGTTAGGACACAGGACACCATTCGTAAAGACGTGGATCCACTCTCATAAGCCTATAAGGCACATATCATTTCATAACCTATGCTAGAAACATAGTTTCTAGATTTGGATAATCGAACCTGCATCGCTCGGTTCTAAATACGAATCCCAAAACATGCACATATAGCTCATCATTTCATGGTGGCACCATCTCATGCCAAATCTTATTTGTAAGCATGAAAGCATATCGGGCATCATGCAAATTTTCATATCATAGATCATAAAGCTAGGTATAGCCATAATTCAAAACATGCTTTTCTATCTATATTCATACTTGAAGAATTAGGCATGTAATTTCATATTTACATGAAGGCCATGATATCTAATCATGCCAAGTTTCTCTTGAAAAAATGAAATTTCATGGAGTCATGCTAGAAATCAACTCTCATACTTGGGATCTTAAAACCAATGAAGGAATCATGAAAAAATCATGTAAAATCAATAAGAAACCATGAATTTAAACATAGAAACTGAATTCATAAGTTTTCCCCAAATTTAGATCAAAATGCTAATTTCATAAGTTCATAATTCAACCTAAGAATTGGGGATTTTGGGCACAAGGGTGAAAGGAACCCATTATTGAATACCCACATACCTTGGTTGAAGCTAACCCACTTAAATTGAAAAGACTTAGGAGACTTGGAATTGGAGATTGAGACTTGAAGCTTGGAGAAGAATTTTCCCTTTTGGGAGAAGAATAAGGTATTTAGAAAAGACTTAGGACAATAAGGGTGAAATCCCTTCTTGAAATATTCAAACCAACCTCACTTAGGAGTTAAAAGGGTGGGTAATGACTAAAATACCCCTGGGACATAATTAAGGAAAAGCTGTTTTAAAACTCGACTTTAGGTTCCACAGGTGGAGTCTACGACTCGTAGACCTGACCACGAATCGTGGTTCCTTCTCGTGAAAACTATACAGGATTTCAGGCTGCTAAAAGTTTCCTAGGACTCAATAGGGCGACTCGTGCAAGCTTCCACGAGTCGTAGGACTGAGTCATGGAAATTAGAGGATTTGACTACTCTTTGTCTGAGTTTCACGATTTGGTTCCACGACCCGTGGTAGCCTTCACGAGTCATATAACTGACTGGTGGTTCTCATACCTGAGGTTGGTCTGCAGGACTAGAATCACGAGTCGCTTCCACAACTCGTGGAACTGCCCACGGCTGGTGGACTTGACCTGTGATTTCTAGAAGTTCAGAAATTTCTGCAAGTCTTGAGTTTAAAAGTTGGGTCTATATCTAGGGTGTTACAATATCTCCCCCATGGGATCATTCATCCTCAAATGAATACTAAACAAAGGAAAAATGAAGAGAAAACAGCCCAACCAGCAACAGAACATGAAATCAAAGAGTAAACATAAGAACTAAACTTTTTCAACTTGAAAACATGATAAACTAACTTCGTAATACATGGATGCATGCTAGAATCATGAGAGGAACTGGTGGAATAAGATCGTAGGGACATCCTAAGGAGGAAACTAGTACCTCAAGATGAAACTGAATCGTAAGGAAAGATATGAGGATATTTGGCCTTCATGGCCTCTTCCGCTTCCCAAGTAGCTCATTCAACAAACTGATTCCTCCAAAGGACTTTCACCAAAGCAACTTCTTTTGTTCCTCAACCTCCGAATATGATGATCAAGCATCTCCACAGGAACGTCCTCATAGGTGATACTATCCTTCACACCCATATCCTCCAAAGGGACTATCGATCTTGGATCACCAACACACTTCTTCAACAAGGAAACATGGAAAACTGGGTGAAGGATTTTTGTCATCAACCTCAAATTCAAACACCCTTCTCCTCACATCCGCATAAGATTTTTGTCGACTCTGCGCAGTCTTCAACCTTTATCGAATAAGCTGAACTTTCTCCATGGTCTCATTCACAGAATCTGGACCAATCAAGGCTGTCTCACCAATCTTGAACCAACTAATAGGAGATCTACACCTCCGGCTATAAAGGGCCTCATACGGAGCCATCTGGATGCTAAAGTGAAAGTTGTTGTTGTAGGAAAACTCAATAAGAGGTAAGTAATCATTCCAATTTTCTCTAAAATCAATCACACAAGCCCTCAACATATCCTCCAAAGTCCGAACAGTGTGCTCTGCCTGACTATCTGTCTGAGGGTGAAAAGTTTTGCTAAGCTTCACTTGGGTACCAAGATCTTTCTGAAACGATCTCCAAAACTGAGATGTAAACTGAGGACCTCTGTCAGAAATGATGGACAAGGGAACACCATGCAATCGAACTATATCCCAGATGCAGAGTCTGGCATAGTCGTCTGTTGAATCAGTAGTCTTAACAACCAATAAATGGGATGACTTAGTCATTCGGTCGATAATCACCCAAATGAAATCATGATGCCTTCGAGTACGAGGCAACCCAGTAATGTAGTCCATATTGATCGCTTCCCATTTCCAAGTAGGAAGGTCAATATCTTGAAGCATTCCACCTGGCCTTTGATATTCCACTTTGACCTGTTGACAGTTGGGACACTTAGCCAAAAACCTGTCTATGTCCTTCTTTATACCGTTCCACCAACAGACTTCCCGTAGATCACAGTACATCTTAGTGGCACCCAGATTGATGGAATATTTAGAGCTGTGAGCCTTAGTCAGAATCTGCTTTTTCAAACCATCAATATTTGGTACACATAAATGACCCTGGTAGTGAAGCACACAATCTTCCTATTGGGAGAAAACCTTAACCCGCTGCTGATGAACTTCACCCTTAAGCTGAAGTAAAACTAGTTCATCATCTTGCTTTGCCTTCACCTCAGCCACTAAGGAAGATTCAGAACCATTTTTTACAATCACACCACCTTTGGTCGAGTCCATAAGGCAAACTCCCAACTGAGCAAGCCTATGAACCTCTTTAACCAATTCCTTATTTCCCTCTTCAGTAGAAGCTACATTTCTTATGGATAATCTACTCATACAATCCCCCACAATATTGGCCATACCCGGATGGTAAAGCTCACTCATATCATAATACATAAGAAGTTCAAGCCGTCTCCTTTGTCGCAGATTCATTTCATTTTAAGTGAACACATACTTGAGACTCTTATGATCTGTGAATACATCCACATGCACACCATACAAATAATGTCTCAAAAATTTCAAAGCAAAGACCATGACTGCCAACTCAAGATCATGAGTAGGATAGTTCTTCTCATGGGTCTTAAGATATCTCGAAGCATAAGCAATCACCTTACCATGCTGCATCAAAACACAACCCAAACCAATCCTAGAAGCATCATAATATACAAAAAAATCATCTAAGCCGTCGGGTAGAGCTAACACTGGAGCGGTGGTCAATCTAGTCTTCAGTTCCTGAATGTTCTTCTCACACAAGTTGGACCACTGAAATTTTACCTTCTTCTAAGTCAATCGGGTCAAAAGGGCAGCAATGGAAGAAAATCCTTCCACAAACCTTCTGTAGTAACCAGCCAATCCTAAAAAGCTCCTAATATCAGACAGAGAAGTAGGTCTACGCCAGTTCTTTACTGCCTCTATCTTTTGAGAATCAACCCGAATACCATATTTAACCATAATATGACCCAGAAAAGTAACAGACTACATCCAAAACTCACACTTGCTAAATTTAGAAAACAAATGTCTATCCTTGATAGTTTGCAACACAACACACAAGTGATCCGCATGCTCCTCCTCACTCAGAGAGTAGATGAGGACATCATCAATGAAAACAATCACAAACATATCCAGGTATTGTTTGAACACACGGTTCATCAAATCCATAAAGGCTACAGGAGCATTCGTTAGACCAAAAGACATCACAACAAATTCATAATGACCATAATGAGTTTTGAAGGGCTGTCTTCGAAATAGTACACTATCTAACTAGAAGTTGATGATAGCCAGATCTAAGGTTGATTTTGGAGAAGAAACTAGCACCCTGAAGCTGATCTAACAAGTCATCAATCCTAGGAATGAGACAATTATTATTGATTGTGACCTTGTTCAATTGGCGGTAATCAATACACATCCTAAGGGAACCATCTTTCTTTCGAACAAACAAAACTGGGGCACCCCATAGCAAAATGCTAGGCCTGATGAAACCTTTATCAGGAAGATCCTTCAACTGATTTGTCAACTCTTTAAGTTCTGCGAGAGCCATTCTATAGGGAGGAATAGAGATAGGATTCATATCTGGGAGAATATCTATCCAAAAGTCTATCTCCCACTCGGGAGGGACTCTAGGCAAATCTTCGGGAAACACATCTGGAAACACATTCACAACCAGAACAAACTGAAGGGATGGGGTTTTGGAATTCGTGTCCATAACCCTCACTATGTGATAAACATACCCCTTTGAAATAATCTTCCTAGCCTTAAGATAAGATATGAAACGACCTTTCGAGGAAGGGGGACTACCTTGCCTTTCTAAAACAGGTTTATGATGAAACTTGAAACTTACAACCCAAGTACGACAATCAACAGAAGCATAACATGTATAGAACCAATCCATAGCAAGAATGACATTGAAATAATTCATTTCCAACTCTACTAGATCCGCTGAAGTGACTCTATGACGGACTGAGATAGGGCAATTTCGGTATATTATTTTGGCTAGGACTGACTCACCAATAGGAGTAGAAACACAAAAGGGTTCTAAAAGCAATTCAGGACATACTTCGAATTTGCATGCTATATAAGAGGTCACAAAAGATAAGGAGGCATCGGGGTCAAACAAAGCATACACATGAAAGAGAAGACTTTCAACATACCAGTAACAACGTCTGGGGAACCCTCTTGATCCTGACGAGAGGACATAGAATAAAGCCAGTTCTGGCACTGACCACCAGAACTAGAAGTTGTGCCCTGCTGGCATGGTCGACCTCCTAAAATGGCTGGGGTAGACTAAGTCCTACCACCTCCCTACCCCTTCTTAGCCAAAGGGAAATGTCAGATACAATGTCCAGCCTGAACATATCCATAGCAACTACCTGAACCATCCAAACACTCACCATAATGACTCTTCCAACACTTGGCACAAGATGGATATAAAGATACCTTAGCAACACTACCCTGAGACTAGAAATAGGAACAAGATCCTCTACCACCCTAATCATGATGAGGCTTCTAAGCCTAGGTAGGAGCACTAGCAGAACAATGAACGGATCCTGATGACTTATTCTAGAAAGAAAAGTGATGTCCACCTCTTGACCTGTGATGACTAAAACCTGATCCCTCGGATCTAACCCTCTTGTTCTCCCTTGCCATATCCCTACGCTTTTCACCCTCAATCTGATGAGCATGAGTCATGAGTCAGGAAATGTCCATATCAATCAACAACAAAGTAGACCTACACTCTTTCTTCACCACATCATAAACCTCATATATAAACGTGCTCATTTAATCATACGGGTCCGCTACCATGGAGGGAGCATATCTTGACAACTGAGTGAACTTCAGACTATACTCTTGCACTGACATCGAACCCTGTCTCAAGTTCACAAACTCCTTCTCCTTCATTTTCCTCAACTCTCGAGGAAAGAACCTATCAAGGAAGGCCCTCTCAAAACACTCCCAAGTCGTGGGGATTGCGTCCCTCACCTTAGCCTCCTTCCATTGCGTGAACCAAATATGAGCTACATCCTTGAGTTGATAGGATGCAAGCTCAACATAATCAACCCCATCATCTTGCATAACTTCAAAGATCTTCTTCACTTCATCAATAAAGTTGAGCGGGTCTTCACTCACTTTTGAACCCTAAAATTCAAGTGGGTTCTTTCGAATAAACTCACGAACTCGGACTGCTAGCCAACCTTAAGGGTGAGCTAGCTAATTAGCCTGAGTGGCCAGAGTCTGGGCTATCAAATGGATGGCATTTTTGAATTCCTCATTCGTGACATCGGGAACCAGAATGGGAGGAACAACATTCCAAGCGGCTCGGGGAGGCATCACACATCGAGGAGGCATAGTCTAAAACGTACAAGATAAGGATTAGAGGAACATTAAAGTTAAGCTCTATCGCACGATGTAATCATGAAATAAGTGAAGTTTTCCTAACACACCTCATAGCTTCCCTCTCATATGTGTGGAACGCTTCACACACATGAAAGAGACTCTACTAGATGTGGATTTCAGACACCCTAGGACTCTTGAGCATGAGGCTCTGATACTAAGTTTGTCACACCCCAATGTTACCCCTAGACGTAACACGGGACTTAGGAACACAAGGATACCAAGCTAACTCTTAGTCATAGCATTCTCAAGCAAACATAAAGGAAACATAGTGGAAGCATCAAAAATAAAGATAGAATAGCATAAGATAGATTGTCGAGTCAAAAGAGATACAACACCCACGAAGGGTTACATATAGTCTATATTTGAAAGCCTCTAATCATAACATAATGAATTTCTAGGACAAGAACTTAGCTAACTCGAAGTAAGGAAATAAAGTCAGCATAACTAAGAACATGACTAGTCCTCGACCTAAGAGGACTCACCCACAGCTGGCAGAGTAAGTGGCCTGGGAACTCTAGCCACAAATCTGAAGGGACACCTAAATCTGCATCATTAAAGAATGTCGCACAAAATGTGCGTTAGTACTATGGAATGTATTGAGTATACGGGCAATGCATAAATAAGATAGAACATGCTTTAAAATGTACTTAGACAGAATTGATACATAATAGGGTATCATGAAGTAAAACCCAAACTTTAAGGTAAGAATTCATAAAGCTTAGAAAACTTGAAAACATACATAAGGGAGTTTTTTATAACCGACATAAGACCACGTGAGCTTACATGGAATCTAACTATATAACCCTTGTTAGCAAAGCTAACTTGAACCTTACCAAGGAATAAGTCACCATACCCAACTATATAACCCTAGTTGGACAAGCTGTCCTAATGCTTGTTAGGACACAGGACACCATTCGTAAAGACGTGAATCCACTCTCATAAGCCTATAAGGCATATATCATTTCACAACCTATGCTGGCAACATAGTTTTTGGATTTGGGTAATCGAACCCTAATCGCTCGATGCTAAATACTACTCCTAAAACATGCACATATCGCTCATCATTTCATGATGGCACCATCTCATGCCAAATCTTATTGGTAAGCATGAAAGCACATCGGGCATCATGCAAATTTTCATATCGTAGTTCATAAAGCTAGGTATAGCCATAAATCAAAACATACTTTTCTTTCTCAATTCATACTTGAAGAATAAGGCATGCAATTTCATAAACACATGAAGGCCATGATATCTAATCGTGCCAAGTTTCTCTTGAAAACATGAAATTTGATGGAGTCATGCTAAAAATCAACTCTCGTAATTGGGATCTTAAAACCAATGAAGGAATCATGAACAAATCATGTAAAATCAATAAGAAACCATGAATTTAAACATAGAAACTGATTTCATAAGTTTTCCCCAAATTTAGATCAAAACCCTAATTTCATAAGTTCATAATTCAACATAAGAATTGGGGATTTTGGGCACAGGGGTGAAAGAAACACATTGTTGAATGCCCACATACCTTGGTTGAAGCTACCCCATTTAAATTGTGAAGACTTAGAGGACTTGGACTTGGAGCTTGAGACTTGAAGCTTGGAGAAGAATTTTCCCTTTTGGGAGAAGAATGAGGGATTTAGAAAAGCCTTAGGATAATAAGGGTGAAAACCCTTCTTAAAATAGTCAAAACAACCTCACCTAGGATTTGAAAGGGTGGTTAATAACTAAAATACCCCTAGGACATAATTAAGGAAAAGCTATTTTAAAACTCGGCTTCAGGTTCCACGGGTGGAGTCTACGACTCGTAGACCTGACCACGACTCGTGGTTCCTTCTCGTGGAAACTGTCCAAGATTTCAGGCTGCTGAAACTTTCCTATGACTCAACAGGATGACTCATGGAAGCTTCCACGAGTCATAGAACTCAGTCATGGAAATCAGAGTATTTGACTACTCTCTGTCTGAGTTCCACTGTTTGGTTTCACGACCCGTGGAAACCTTCATGAGTCGTAAAACTGAGGCCAACAATATTGAGAAAATGTTTAATAAGATAATGGATAAGCAAGCACAAATAGCTACTGATCAAGCACAATTAGTTGTTGACATAACAAATCAGCAGTTAGCCAAAAAGACATTAGAAGTTTTAATGGGACAGCTTGCTGAAGCACAAAACACGAGACCTCAAGGGGGTTTGCCTAGTGATACAAAAAATAAAAAGAAAGTGATGGCAATCACCTTGAAGAGTGGCAGAGATTTGGTTGACGCACCCCCAAAGAAAAATCATTAGGTTGACAAAAAGTTGATCACTTCCAAGCAAACAGAAAAGCAGGTTGAGTCCAAAGAAGCTGATAAAAAAAGAAAGTCAGAGTGCCTTAACAAAAGCCAATCAAGTAAACTAAAGATATACCACCACCACGATTACCTCAATAGAATATCAAAGCCAAAGATGATGCCTATTTCCAGAAGTTATTTGACACGTTTAGAGAACTTCACATTAACCTTCCTTTGTTAGATGTCTTGCAGGGAATGCCTGAGTATGCTAAGTACTTCAAGGATGTTTTGGGGAACAAAATAAGGTTTGCGGATATTGAGACTGTGGCACTTACTAAAGAGTGCAGTTCAGTGGTGATGAGCAACAACAACAACAACAACAACAACATACCCAGTATATTCCCACAAAGTGGGGTCTGGGGAGGGTAAGATGTACGCAGACCATACCTTTACCCCAGGATGAAGTAAAGAGGTTGTTTCCGATAGACCCTCAGCTCAAAGCAATCCAGGAGATAAAACCAATAATCAAAACAGCAGGTAAACACAAAACTATACTACAACAAAATAATATAAAAATCTAACTACACAAAGCACTAGAAAGTAGCTGACGCAGAAGAAACACAAGCTACAAGCGTAGCCTAACAACTACTAAAAAGACAACAAAACCCCGCACTCCTCCCACCAAAGAAACCAACCAACCTACTAACCTACAACCCTAATCTGAGCCCTCCACACCTTCCTATCTAAGGTCATGTCCTCGGTAAGCTGCAACTGCACCAAATCCCGCCTAATCACCTCTCTCCAATATTTTTTCGGTCTACCACGACCTCTCGTAAATCCATCCATAGCCAGCCTCTCACACCGTCGCACAGGGGCCTCTGCGCCTCTCCTCATCATATGCCCAAACCATCGCAACCTCACTTCCCGCATCTTATCTTCCATGGAAGACACTCCCACCTTCTCTCGAATATCCGCATTCCTAAGCCTATCCCTCCTAGTAAACCCACACATCCAGCGCAACATCCTAATCTCAGCCACCTTCATCTTCTGAACGTGAGAGTTCTTGACCGTCCAACACTCCGCCCCATACAACATAGCCGGTCTAACTGCTACTCTGTAGAACTTGCCTTTCAGTTTGAGAGGCACCTTTTTATCACACAAGACCCCAGATGCGAGCCGCCATTTCATCCACCCTGCACCAATCCGATGGGTCACATCCTCGTCAATCTCACCGTTACCCTAGATAATAGACCCAAGGTACTTGAAGCTATCTCTTTTTTGGATGACATGTGTGTCAAGCCTCACTTCCACGTTGGACACATATGTCACCTCACTGAACTTGCACTCCATATATTTCGTCTTGGTCCTGCTCAACCTAAATGCTTTAGACTCCAGGGTCTTTCTCCAAACCTCCAATTTGTTGTTAACTCCTTCGCGTGTCTCCTCAATCAAAACTACGTCGTCTGCAAATAACATACACCAGGGCACCTCACCTTGAATTTGCCGCATCAACACATCCATCACCAAGGCAAATAAAAAAGGGCTAAGGGACGATCCCTGGTGCAATCCCATCCCCACAGGGAAATGCTCGGAATCTCCCCCCGCTGACCTAACTCGAGTCTTTGCGCCATCGTACATGTCCCTAATCACCTCCGTGTATGCCATGGGTACCCCCTGACCTCCAAGCACCTCCAAAGAACCTCCCTGGGAACTCTGTCGTACGCCTTTTCTAGTTCTATAAACACCATATGCAAATCCTTCTTCCTCTCCCTATACTGCTCCACCAATCTCTTCATAAGATGAATAGCCTCAGTAGTCGACCGTCCTGGCATGAAACGAAACTAATTCTCCAAAATAGACACAATTCCTCTTAACCTCAACTCCACAACTCTCTCCAAAACCTTCATGGTGTGACTCAACAACTTGATACCCTTATAGTTGTTGCAATTTTGGATGTCACCCTTATTCTTGTACAATGGAATCATCGTGCTCCATCTCCAAGCTCCGGGCATCCTCGCCGTCCTGAAAATAACATTGAACAACCCCGTCAGCCATTCTATCCCTACACTGCCCGTACATTTCCAAAAATCCACTGGAATTTCATCAGGTTCGACCGCTCTACCCCTATGCATCCTACGAATAACACCGCTCACCTCTTCTACCCTAAAACTCCTACAATAGCCATAGTCACCGCGCCTCTCCGAATGCTCTAACTCTTCCAACACAATGCCTCCGTTGCCCTCTTCATTTAAGAGCCGATGGAAGTAAGTCTGCCATCTCTTCCTAATGAGCACATCATCCACCAACACTTTACCATCCTTATCTTTGATGCACTTCACCTGATCAAGGTCCCGGGCCCTCCTCTCCCTAGCCTTGGCTAGCCTATACAACTTCTTATCTCCACCTTTACCTTCTAAAGCAACGTATAAGCTCTCGAAAGCTGCAGTCTTAGCAGCCGTAACCGCCAACTTAGCCTCTCTCCAAGCTAACCTGTACTCCTCCATATTCTTTCGCTTCTCCTCCTCATCCTTACTTTCAACCAACTTCGCGTACGCCCTCTTTTTTGCCTCCACCTTCCCATTTACTTCTCCATTCCACCACCAATCCCCTCGATGCTTGTCAGATCGGCCTCTCGAGACACCTAAGACCTCACTAGTTGTCTCCCTTATGCAGCTGGAAGTCGCCACCCACATACTATCTGCATCCCCTCTGCTATCCCACGCCCTCGAAGTCATCAACTTCTCCCCTATTTCTAGGGCACTACCCATAGTCAAGCTACCTCATTTAATTCTCGGCCGATCATCCACCCTCTTCTTCCTTCTCTCCTGCCTAATCTCCAAGTCCATCACCAAGAGCTTATGATGGGTCGAAAGGTTCTCCCTCGGTATTACCTTGCAGTCTTTACACAGACCTCTATCCCCCTTCCTAAGGAGCAAAAAATCAATTTGCGTCTTGGCCAACGAACTACGAAAGGTAATCAAATGCTCCTCTTTTTTCGGGAAGCTCGAGTTTGCTACCCACAACCCAGAGGCTCTAGCAAAATCAAATAGGGACACCCCTCCTGCATTCCTCTCCCCAAAACCAAAACCTCCATGCAGCTCAGCGTAACCCCCAGGGGATGACCCTATGTGCCCATTGAAATCCCCCCCTATGAATATCTTCTCCGAGTTTGGTACCCCTCTTACCACCTCGTCCAATGCCTCCCAAAAGCCCGCTTTCTCCTCCTCCTCCAAACCCGCGTGCGGTGCGTAGGCACTAATAATATTCAGAGTAGAACCTCCAACGACTAACTTGATCAACATTATCCTATCGTTGACCCTCGTGACCTCAACCACATGCTCCCGAAGCTCCTCATCAACTAAGATGCCTATGCCATTCCTATTCCTAACGCCTCTCGAGTACCACAACTTATACCCATCCACTACCCGCGCCTTAGTGCCCACCCATTTAGTCTCCTGGACACAAGCTATGCTAATCCTTCTCTTCCTAAGACTCTTGACTAACTCTACGGACTTTCCGGATAAAATTCCTATATTCCAAGACCCTACTCGCAACCTAGAGGCACCCTTGGTCCACTTACCCCTCCTACCTCCCACCCCTGACCCCGACCCCAACCCCAACCCCAACCCTGGCCCCGACCTCGACCCCAACCCTGACCCCGAACCGCTTTGATGACATGACCCTAGCCTCCCATCAACCAACAAAGCCACTAAGTAAAGGAAAACTACACAGGGAAAAGGACCAGACTGCTGCTACACAATCAAAAAACAAACAAGAAGGGAAAAAGGCACAATATATCACAACAAATAGCAAACAATCTCAGAACTCCAACAGACGACTAACAACTTCTCAATATTGAAACTGGTTGCAAATAGACCGGAGAGGTAAAAAGACTAGGACAAATAGAGATAAAGGTGAAGAGAGCACCGGGATAGATCTTGCGAAGAAGAGGCGCTCGCTTGCTTGGTGTAACTGATTCCGGCAAAATGAGGTGGCGAAATTGGTCGCCGGAATCTTGTTGGTCGCCGGAATCTTATTGCACGCTTGGTCTGTGGTTGGAAATATTCCTGCAAGAAGAAGAGAGAACAAAACAAAAAAAAGAAAAGAAAAAGAGTTGGCGGCACTTCTGCCCGGAAGTTGCGGCACCGTTCGTCGGACCAGCACTCGGCGGCAGACGTCGGCGGCAGCTGACGACGGTGGCACTGACCTTTGGGTCTGAGCAGATCCGCTCAGATCTTGGGTTGAAGAATTCACCGGAGATCTTGGCGGATCTGGACAGATCAGCGGCGGAGCAGCAGCGGAAGGGGAACCGGAGCCGTCGGAGGAGGAGGAAAGTGGGGCGGCAGTGTCCAATTGTAGAATCAACTCTTGCATTACAGATGAACTAATCTTATTTAATTATGGTCTCTGCAGGTGGTTTATGCCTGTTAATGTTGGGTTAAAATTTCTATTTGGAGGGATTCTTGGATGGATAGCTGTGAAAATATTGAAACCAAAACCACATCTTGAGGGACTCATTCAGTGGTGATGAGCAAGATGCCCAAAATACTCAAGGATCATGGGAGATTCACCCTCCCTATAAAAATAGGTGATAGTGATGTTGTTCAAGCCTTGAGTGACTTGGGGGAAAGCACCAATTTGATAACCCTTTCATTGTTTAATACTCTTGTGTTGGGGAAGCCAAGGCCTTCCTCAGTTGTGCTACATATGGTGAACAGAACCAGAGTGGTCCCCGAAGGAATCATTGAGGATGTTCTAATCAAGGTTGGTAAGTTCATTAATCATGCTGACTTTATTGTTCTTGATTATGATGCAGGTGAAAGTTTACCAATCATATTAGGACATCAATTCTTGGCTACTGGTGGAGCACTAATTGACGTAAGAGAGAGAACGCTCAAGATGAGATTGAATGATGAAGAGGTGGTCTTTAGAGTGTAAAAAATACTCAACACACCCTCACACTACAAATATATATATGCATTATCACAGCTATGGAAGTTTATGAGTGTGGGGTGGAGAAGAGCGTACCTCTAATTACCTCATTGTACTCTCTCATAGAGCTGCCAAAATTGCCAAAAGAGCCTAAACCTGAAGGACCTAAATGAAATATTGAAAAGGTAGGTGTGAGAAAGGCCCCAGACCTTGAGTGTGAGCAGACGAGAGGTCATAAAAGAAGGAGAAGTTAGGCCCCAAGTAGGAAGAAGAGGATAAGAGAGTAGGACTGAAAGTTCTGATGTAACTCATGCTGCGATATTAAATCAGGTGCTTCTTGGGAGGAAACCCAAGTTAAGGTAGTATTTGTATTATTTTTAGTGTTTCTTTAGTATCACCGTTGGTTTTGTTTTTGGGTTGTGTGGACAGGTTGAAGGGAAGTCTGAGTACCTGAGATATGAGCTAAGGAGCATGGAAAACACTACGTGTGGGTTACTCCAGACCCCTGTGTTGAACTTGATGCTACTAGCTAGGCCTAGAGGCCTTAGGGAGTATTTCTAACTTGACGTTTAAATTCTACTTTGGGTACAAAGTATGGTTTTATGTGTGGGGTGGTAATCTTCCAATTTGGTTAGGTGAAGTGCGCTATAGGTTGTTGATTTTATTTATTTTGAGTAAATTGAAAAAATAATTACAAAAAGATTTCATCTTTGTTTGTTTGTTTTCTGTTTGGTCTATTTAGTAGAAGCACACTTCACCTACCCCTTGGTATTTCTTTTTGGTTCTTTTACGAGAGGGAGCCGTTTGAACCCAGTATCATTTTTTTTATTTTTAGGAGTAAATTTGAAATTTCTGTCAGTAGGAATGAATACAAATGTTTTTGCTAGGTGCATCACATGATTACTGGTTTCAAGTTGGTGTTTAATTCTATGTAATAATTTGAAAGATTGAATGACTACTGTGAGACACCTAGGCTCTTTTATTTGACTCTTGTGTGATGTTGGCTTAAAAGTGAATTCATGCAATTGCTAGGTTGAGAGTCTCTAGGTATCCTTCTTTATTTGAACATGTGCCAAGTGTGAGTGAGGTTTTAGTTATTCCACGATTGCATTTTGGTGTCTAGAACTTGCCCTGTGTGTTTGCAAGGAAAAATAAAGAATGTGGAGTTTAGGAGATGATATAGGAATTTCTTTGATAGCCATGTTTTATACCCTCTTTATCTACCTTTTGTGCATGACCTTAGCTAGCCCCGTTGAGCCTTTAGCCTATTCTTTGGTAGCCTTATGCATATCTTTTCCATTTATTTCAATTGCTCAAACTTTGATCCAAAACTCCTAAGCGTTCTGGTTGAAATATGAAGATGTTAAGGAGTGTAAGATTGAGGAAGTAAAAGTAAATTGAAGCCCCAAGGAAATAACTTTTGGTGTGTTGAAAAGATTTATATGTTGTTGGTAGGGATTAATGAAATGAAAAAGATAAATTGATCAAATGAAGTGATTCATGTGTTGATAGCAAATATTCTCTACTAAAGATATGTAAGCTAACTTGAAAAGATGGGGCAAAAATAAAGAGAGATGGGAAGATAATATTAGTGTAATAATAGGTTTGTTGGAGATGAGTTCAATGTAATGTGTGATTTATTAAAGCGCTTAGGGAAGATAGTAACTATTCTTGAATAGTTCCTACCCGTCCCGTAGCCTACATTACAACCCTTAAAGTCCTACTTTATCTTGAGCTTTGACATTCTACATTAGTTGAGTACTACACTACGAGAAAGCCTATGTTTCATCTTATGTGACATGTGAATTATTTGTGAGAGTGAGCGATATTTGATTCTTACACCGATTCTTGTGATATGTGTTAGTGAATATCAGTAACTCTCTTGTGGTGAGGGTGCTTGTTTTATGATAGATAGGTTGATTATATGATCTCTTTGTTGAGTATTATGCATGAGTTTGCCAACTAAGTAGAGTCAATTCTTGAGGCTAGGAAGTCTTGAAGTAGTATTCATGTTATTCTAGTTGTAATATGCCATACCGAATGTAGAACTTGCTATTCATGTGGTCGTTGTAGCTCTAGCATGAGTGTCTTAGTTTTAATAGAGATAATGGAGTCTTCTTGAAGTATGATTAGTGTAAAGATTTGTTCGAGGATGAACAAGGCTTTAAGTGTGGGGTTGTGATCTTGGGCGTGTTTATACACCTATCTGTCATTATCTATGTGTATTTAGCGTAGTTTTGAGGATAACTTGATGTGATATTGAGGTATACGTGGTGTAAGTGTGTATTTTATGGCTAATGTACATTTTTATATTGTTTAAGGTGCATTTGGAACAAGTAATGAGTCAAAATTATCAATAAGAGTGTAGACGAGAAAACTAGTGTGCTAGATTGAGCTATGTCGATTCTAATGTACTTTGATGAACTCTATTTTGTTATATGGACTAATGTGTGTTATAAGTTGTTGTAGGAGACCTTTGGAGGAGCTATGGAAGAAAAGTGAAGCTTACAAACTAGATACAAACCATTGTGACACAAAACAAGGTGGAAAAATTGTGTTTGAGGCAAAAATGAGAAGCCAAGAAACACCCGCGTGGCACAGAGGTGGACAAGCGACTGGTTGCTGCAAATTCAAGAAAGCCAGCTCTATAAGGGCATGAAACTCCATATGGTATCCATGATAAGCACCATGACATGCAAGCTGGTCTCCGTGATAAGCACCGTGACGCGTTGGCTGGTCTCCGTGATAAGCAGCATGTCACGGACCCTGTTTCTGGCGGGTGCAATTTATCCCACACTATAAATAGGACACTTAGCCTCAATTGTAAACACTTCTAGATGATTTTGGATTGCAAAACACATAGAGCAGGCTGCCTTAGGGTTCTTATTCTCTACTTTTTCTTTGCTTAATTTTTGTATGAACTACAACACTTTTGTAATCACGAACTAGATTATGAGTGGCTAAACACACTCTTTCTAGGGTTGAGGCTACAACATGATTGTTTGATTATCGTTTTATAGTTGGTTTAATCGTTTATCATGTCATGTGATTGTTCTTATGTTCTTATTTTACTATTCTAAAGCATCATGAACTTTAGGATAAATCTAAGTCTCAAAATGAATTGACCATAGGAGTTAAGGGACAGAATGAAGAACGTAGGGAGTGTGGATCATATCTTTTGTTGTTAGCAATTGTAAAGAATGATTTGTGGTTAGGATAGAAATATACCTAAACATCCCACTTGGTTAGTAAAATGGGAAGATCATCCGAATTAAAGACTCATATCCCCCTCAACGATGTAGTTCTGAGATTAATTTGGGTAGATGACTTAGATGATGACCATTCCCAGGTTATAATATCAACCCCGTAGATCAACAATCACGATAAACACGAGCATCGGCTATAAACCTTAGTCACGCATTAATGTAAAGTAAATGCCTCAACCCTGGATCTCTCCTTATATTGTTTACAATCCGAATTTCATATCGCCGTTAGTTCTAATATATAGTTTATAAAAACAATGATCAAACTCTTGGTTACGAATCACACTTGTTTAATTTCAATAGTAAGACCTAAGTTGGATCGTTTGTTAAACATCAAGTCCCTGTGGGATCAATATTGGGCTCGCAAGAGCCACTTTATTACTTGCTCGACCACGTACACTTGTGTGTATGCTTGGGATGCAACAAGCTCAGTCTCCCAGGTAGGCTCCTCGACTGGACAATGCGTCCACTGAACCTTTACCAATGGAATCTCCTTGGACCTCAACTTTCTAACCTTCCTATCAAGAAAAGCAACAGGCTCCTCCTCGAAATCCAAAGGCTTGTATAACTGAACTGAATCCCACTGAAGCATGTAAGACTTGTTAGGCATGTACTGCCTCAACATAGATACATGAAAAACATGGTGAACACCCAAAAGAGCATGAGTCAGAGCTAACTCATAAGCTACCTCCACAACCAGTCATAGAATCTCATAAGGGCTAATAAACCAAGGTGTAAGCTTTCCCTTCCTCCCGAACCTCATCACACCCGTCATGGGTGACACATGAAGGAACACCCTATCCCAACCATAAACTCCAGGTCTCACACCTTCCAATCATCATAACTTTTTTGCCTACTCTGGGCCATATGGAACCTCTCTTGAATCACCCATAACCTATCTAAAAAATCACATAACAAGTGAATACCCCAAGGACAAACCTCGAACACACAAACCAACCCACCAGAGACGTGCACCTTCTGCCATACAATTCCTCAAATAGAGCCATTTGAATACTCGAATGGTAGCTATTATTTGTACATAAACTCTGCCAAAGCCAAGATTTATTCCCACTGACCTCCAAAATCAATAACATATGACCGCATCATATTCTTAAGAAACTGAATAGTCTGCTCTGATTGACCATCAATTTGTGGATGGAATGATGTGCTAGGCTCAACTTAGGTACCCAACTATCTCTTAATCAACCTCCAAAAACACGATGAAAATTGAGAACTACAGTAAAAAATAATAGAAATAGGCACCACGTGCAAACGGACAATCTCCCGAATGTAAATGTTGGCCAACCTCTTTGAACTGTATAAAGTCTGAACCGGATAAAAGTGAGCAAACCTGCTCAACCAATCCACAATGACCCAAAAAGCATCAACTATCCTAAAAGTACATAACAAGACT
The DNA here is from genome assembly GCA_003996215.1 of Jaltomata sinuosa. NCBI lineage: Eukaryota > Viridiplantae > Streptophyta > Magnoliopsida > Solanales > Solanaceae > Jaltomata > Jaltomata sinuosa. The sequence goes on along the minus strand of QJPP01001750.1, from coordinate 284,850 downwards.
ACCACAAAACCCATATTTATCTGCTCCTACTTACATTCAGGAATGGGTAGCCTCTGGGTCAAACCACCTGGTCTCAAGTGCTCGTACTTCACCTGGTGATAGTTGAAGCACCTAAACACAAAATCTGAGATATCACGCTTCATACCACACTACTAATAGTGCTGCCTTAAGCCACGGTACATTATTGTTAACCTCGAATGAATAGAATATCTAGAATAATGGGCCTCCTTCATAATCAATCTCACTAAATCTCTAACTCTAGGAATGAATATACGACCCTGAATCCTAAAAACACCCTTCGGATCTAAGATCGCCTTCCTACCCTCACTAGTCAACACCTTATCTCTAATCATCCTCAACTTTGCATCCTCGAACTGCTATGCCTGAATCTGCTCCAGTAACATAGGCCTAGCCTTCACACAAGAAATAATCCTTCCAGGCCCAGAAATGTCAAGTCGAACCAACCTGTTGGTTAAGGACTGGATGTCCAAAGCCAAATGTCACACTTCTTCCATTAGAAATGCCAAACTCCCCATACTTACCACATTTTAGCTCAAGGCATCTGATACCATAGTTGTCTTGAACGAGTGATAGAGAATCAAAATGTCATAGTCTTTCAACAACTCCAACCACCTATGCTATCTTAAATTAAGGTCCTTCTGTCTAAAGATGTACTCAAGATTATGATGGTTGGTGAAGATCTCACAATGAACTCCGTAAAGATAGTGCCTCCATATCTTCAACGTGAATACTACCACCACCAACTTTAAGTCATGAGTGGGGTAGTTCCTATCGTGAACATTAAGCTTTCTAGGAGCATAAATAATAACTCTAACCTGCTGCATCAACACACAACCCAACCCAATCCAACCCTAGAAGTATCATAGTATATGGTAAATCTGAAGCACTCAACCAGAAGTGTAAGAATCAAAGATGAAGTCAATAATTCCTTGAGCTTTGGAAAGCTCACCTCGCACTTATCAAACCATTGGAAAGGGGAATTTTTCTTAGACAAACTAGTCAAAGGTGCTTCTATTGGATAAAACCCCTCCACAAACCATCTATAGTAGCCTCCGAACCTAATGAAACTACGAACCTTAGTAGGAGAAGTGGCCCTAGCCCATTCATAGACTGCCTTAATCTTTGCCAGATGCACCATAATCACACCCTTGGACACCACATGCCCCAAGAATTCCATAGACTCAAGCCAGAACTCACAGTTAGAGAACTTGGCATACAATAGTTGATCCTGTAATGTCTGAAGCACAACTCTAAGATGTTGGTCATGCTCTTCCCTACTCCTTGAGTAGACTAAGATGCCGTCTATGAAAACTATAACAAACGAATCCACATAGGCTCTAAACACATGGTTCACTAACTCCATGAACGCTGTTGGAGCATTGGTCAAACCAAAAGGCATAGCTAGAAACTCATAGTGGTCGTATCGAGTCTTAAAGAAAGTCTTTGGAATGTCCGCAGCCCTAATCTTAATTAGTGATACCTGATATCAAATCAATACATGGCATTGAATACCTGGTCTTAATAGTCACCTTATTAAGCTGCATGTAGTCAATACACATACACAAGGAGCCATCATTCTTCTTCACGAACAAAATAGGAGCACCCCATAGAGAAACATTAGGCCTAATAAACCCCTTACTCAGAAGATCCTGAAGTTTCTTCTTATGCTCCCTCAACTCAGTAGGTGTCATCTAATATGGAAGAATAGAAATGGGTTGAGTGCCTGACTTAACATCAATACCAAAGTCAATGTTACAATCAAGTAAAAAACCTAGTAAATTAGTAGGAAACACATCTGAATACTCATGAACCATATGGATTGACTCAAGTGAAGGAGTGTCAGCATGAGTGTCAGGAACATAAGGAATATAATCCAAACCCCTTACCTACCAACAACTATGCCCTTAGAAATGATATCACTCTCCTCGACACGTGAATATTGGTACCTTTCCACACTATTGGAGGGATACTAGGCATATGTAAGGTTACAATCTTGGCAAAGCAATCTAAGATCTCATAATAAGGAGAGAGAAAATCCATGCCTAGAATCACGTCAAAATCCACCATATCTAAGATAAACAGGTCTACCCAGGTGTCTTACCCCAATATAGTCACCACACAAGACTGATATACATGATCCACTACTAAAGTATAACCTACAGGAGTAGCTACACACATAGGCACAAGAAATGACGCACATAATAACTCCCAACGAGCAACATAGTAAGTAGAAACATATTAAAATGTATATGTCAGATCAAATAATACAAAATTCCGCTGATGACAAATGGAGATCATACCTGTGATGATAGCATCTGAAGCCTCGGCATCTGACCTACCCAGAAAATCATACATGTGGCTATGTCCACCATGACCACCTAATCTGCCAGGCTGAGAAGTACATCTAACACCCTAGGGACCATTCCTTCTACATTGTGCACTACCTATAGCTAGTGGTACTGGACATAGGGGCCTAAACTAGCTGACCCTGCTACATGTCCTGTTGAAACCTAGGACAATGCCTAGAAAAGTGTCCCAACTCACTGCACTCATAGAAACCCTTACCAGATTCACCATATTAGGATGACCCAGTTGAACCTGAATGGCCACCATGATCTAAATATCAGGAATATGCACCCTAAAAAGTCTGACCTGCACTCTAGCTACCCTGGCCATTCTGGCCTAAATAACTACTCTCTAAAATTAGTGGTGATGCCTGAATGGGCCTACTAGACTGATAATGTTAAGGGTAACCTCTACTAGAGAAACCCCTACCCCTAGATTGAGAACCACTAAAATCACCTTAATGGAGGAGCCTCTTGTCGCTGCTTTCATATGCCTCATGATGTATACCCTCAATGGTCCATGCATGGTCAACAACTTTAGGGAATGTGGACCCTAATTGCACTAGCTGGTCTATATCCAAACGAAGTGGTGAAATCAACCCTATAACAAATCAGCAAACTCATTCACGCTCTGTCAGCATAATCATGGCAGCATGCCTAGCCAGCATATGAAATCATGCTTCATACTCAAAAACTAACATAGAACCTCATTGAAGGTCTATAAACTCATCTTGTAACCTCTCTCTCATGCTGTGAGGTACAAATTTCTCCAAAAAGCCTCGAAGAACTAAGCCCAAGTCATCAGAGGTGACCCAAGTGGTCACGCAAGATAAGCTTACCACCACTGCTTAGCTGGCCCCTCTATCTAAATAGTGGTGTAATCAACCCTGTGTGACTTCATTAAGACAAAGTTATGCACCCTCCCCTAGAAACTAACTAGAAAATCATAGGCGTTCCCTCCCGGAGAACCTGAGAACTTCAGAGGACCCAGTCTGATAAACCTACTAAGTATCTTCTACTTCTCAAAATACATAGTTGGCCTAGCTTTGATAGACTGAGAAATAACAGTAAGTGGTAATACATGTAAAGAGGGAGTCGCACCAGCAGGCTGTGCTCTTGAACCCTGAACACCCCATACCTCTGCCTGAGATAAAATTTGTGCCTTATCTCTAACCTGTGAACCACTCGCAGTGCCAGTAAGAGTCCCTGTCTATAACATACCCTTTAAAGCTAAGTAACTTAACTAATGTTTCCTAAAGGATTGATGTGGCTACAAACCTCGCTGGAGGCTAGGCTAGCCCCAGACCCTCCAGCTTATAATTAATATCTACCTATGGCTTAGGTAACGGTGCCCTTCCTTAGGCCCAAGATGGTGCCATAGCTTATTCCCAGCCTGGATCTCTAGGTCTACCTCTGCCTCGACCCTTAGCTGGGGCCCCAGTGATAGGCGCAGAAGCCTCATCCCTGCCTACTGATGACTTCTTTGTAACCATCTGAGAAAGAATGAAACAAACAAAATTTAGAAGTTGATAGAGTTAAGAAAGAACAATAAGGAATAAAAAAGGTGGAATATTTCTAAGAATGCCTATAGCCTCTCGTAGATAGGATATAAACATCATTATATTGATCCGCAAAACTCTCTTAGACACTTGCTCTTGTACTGGTAAAACTGGTGAACCTAGAGCTTTGATACCATGATGTCATGACCCGAAATTGGACCATGATGGCGCCTACTATAACCCCTAGTAGGCCAGCCAATACCAAAAGCAAAACTTGAAATAAAGGCAAACATAAATAATGTGAAACCAAAATAATGAGATGAATGGGCCATCCATATAGATATTATATACATAACGGTACAAAATATAAAATATGGGCCCGAAAAAACAAAAAAAGACAAGATATAATATAAGCTTAGAAGATAGGATACAATATAATAGACATAAAGATAAGCTACAAACCAGAAACTAACCTAGAAACATTATATACAACAGGAATAAAGGTGAACATAACAATAATAATAATACTAATAATAACAACAACAATAATAATAATAATAGTATACTCAATATGAGGATACAAGGAGAATGGGGTGCAGTATAGGATGATGCAGTGCAGGATGTGGCTAATGCCAAAAAGTGAAACTCAAAATGATCCCTCGGGCCGCTGGAGCTCATCAACATATGCAAATTCTTTATCCCTTGGGTCCCAGAATCATACCTCGGACTAATCAACAAAAAAGTAAATTGAAAAAAAGTCCAGAAACATCCCTCAGATCGAGTATAAAAAGTGATACCATCTTTCCAACTCAGAATAAGTGATAAAATAACGCAAATTCTTTCTATAATCTTAAGACCATAGTAAAAGTGAAAAATCTCTTTTAAAATTGAAAATCTAATATTTTCCTCCAAATCATACCATGATCCATTTATCTGTATGTATGAATGTATGCTTGCCATCATAGAATATATATATGTATATATACACCAAACAGGGCAAAGCAACCCTTAAACAAGTGACACTAATCTAGAGTTCAGCCAGTCCAAAACTATGGCTTCGGGCCTAGAAGCTCATAATATATGGAGTAATATGAGAAAAAGAAGCAATAAGTGCAAACCAAATGATAATAGTCTACTCTACCATGAAATTCTACCCTAATCCTATACTAGGGAATCCTAATCTAGTCACACTAAGGTTATGGGCAACCTAAACTAATGTATAAGAAGAAATAATAGTCTAAGATCCCAAAAATTACCAATTATTAAGAAAATGATGCAACCCTAATTCTACATAGAAATTAATCCTTACAATCATGAAACTTATAAAATATACTATCTAACCGAGTTGAGTCTAAAAGAGGGAAACCGTAACCTACCTCAAATTTGAACAACTACGAACCATCACTCTCTGGAGCTTTTCCCTTCTGCAGTGCCTCAAATCACTACCACACTATCAGAAACATAATCTATATGTTTATTTGCCCAAATTACACCTTTGAAAAGAAGTATAAATCATTTGTTGTTCAAATATAGAACCTAATCAAGGTTAGGGTCAATCCCACAAGTAATATGGTTGGACCTAGGTTAACTGTGGTTATTTGCATTCTTAGCCATACTACTTCCAGAAAGAGGGGAGTTATGTAACAAGTAATCTTTGAAAGTATAAATCAAACAAGTAGCAGTGTATCAGTTCAAATTGTTGTTAATCTGTGAGAGAAGTGACTAAGATTGTGTTCCCTGTGATTTCATAATGTAGTAAGGTATTGTACTAGCAATCTATTGTGGTGCTTAGCATGCATGATTGGTAAGTTATGTTCAACTAAATGGTTGATATCCTAAATAGATGAATATTACCATGTATCTTGGTCCGTCTATGGGTGTTTTCTTTTTAACTAATATAATGCCCCGAACTTAAGATTCGTGTGCAACTCGTAAACGCAAAGGAATCATTATGAACCAAGAGGATAAGATTGTGAATGAATAATTATACAAAGGGAAACTTATATTAAGCCATTTTATGTGCTATACCAAGGTTAGAGACCAAAAGGAGACTTGAAACAAAAGGGCAAGTTGAAGGGTTCTCTACGGTAGACTATTTCAAACAAGCTCGTATAAGGTCTGATTTGTAATTGGTATATATTCAAATATAAAAGGTTTTAGAGGTTATATGATGAACCGTATTAAAGGTATTTGACTCTACTTTCCAACGCAACATACCTCTCATCCATACGAGTTCGGAGTAAAAAGTTATGCGTATTTTACTACAGACACGCGCACTGCCCAATCACTGCGGGACATGTGGCCGTCTTGGGTAAGTCGGCCAAGAGTTGTGTTTTTATATTGAAACTTTTGTATTTCGTTTTCCATACCTATCATAACATAAAGGACCTGGTTCCTACTGGTTTTCTTAAGTTCTTGTTCATCTCAATGTCTCCCTAGCCTAAGGTAAGTGAATTCCTTCAAGAATCAAGTGTATTTTTCACTATAGGTCACGGAAACATACTTAGTCAAGTGTTTTCTTGAAGGAAATGGTGTTGTTATTGAAGATAAAAAAAGTTGCAGGTATTGTATTCTTATTGATAAAGGTATGGCTGCTCTTCTATACCTATAAATATGACTCTAAGAGTTGTTTTAAATATAGTTTACGGGTAGGACTCACGGGACGGTGATAGGAAGCCATGAGTTCATGTTTTTCCCATCATAGTTGATATAATTGGTGAGTAGGGAGTATTTATAGGGCTGTAATGGTTGTATTATTGGCGAAATGAGGTGTGTATTGTTCTGTATTCAGGCAAAAAGCTTGTTGCGATAAGGAGGGATGCTAAGTATAGCATACACTTTTTTTATGGCTCTTGCATGCTTGTCGCTCATCAAAATGTTTCATAAAATGCCTAAATTGATTGGGGATGTTGTTTATATGTTATTAGGATTCCTATAACTGTATGAAATGTTATAATTCTCACTCAACTTAACCTATGAGCTTAAAGGGTCCTTTAAACGCCAATAGATAAAGAACTCCCAAGGCGGTGTTTGGAAGCCGAGGGGTCAAGTTTATGACCTTTTTTGGGATATGGAATGGGTAGTATATTGTAGGGAAAGGATGGAGGGATTAATATTGACCTCATAGGTGGTCATAGTTCAGTTGATAAAGGGAAAATAGAGAGGTGTGGCAATACACCATTTATTTATCTTATTTGCTAAGCTTGTCGCTCGTAGCTATTACCATCTTTCTGACCTCACCATATTTCTTGGTTAGTCACTTATACTATTGCATATATTGTTATATCATAGACAAGAAGTGTTTGATGGGAACCAACGACATGACATAAGGTAAAGAGAGTCTCAAAGTAAGGTATGTAAAGCTAAAACCTCTGTCTCCATCAAGGCACGACCTAGAGTCACATGTTCCTCCTATAAAGGTCGTCATAAATTATATACTACTTGAAATCAAAGCTTATTACTATTATTGGTATCTCTCATGTAGAGTTCTAAACCTATAGAGTTATAGTACTCATTTCTCGTCAAAGAAGTCATATGTTTCACACGACCATACATGTCTTCAGTTGAAATCCCTAGAAGTTACCAAGCATATATGTCATGAAAATTAGAGGAAGTAACTGGCCACAAAATAGACCTGAGTATATAGATCACATAGATATATGATTCTTCCACTAAAATAAAGTAATCAATATTCAGATAATGAGTTATATAATTCATAAGTTGCTTACTATAAGTCTTTACAAGCAAGATGAGATTATAGCCTACTTTGCAGTGTGGGGTAGGTATCTTTAGAGCCACTACGTGCGACGCTATTCTGTGCACAGAATTCAGACAGAGTGAGCTGGAATTTCCCATCATGGATTCCCCTGTCTACACAGGTCTGTGGCCAGACCTTACAGGAGCACTGGAGGGTGTACCTTGACAGACCATGTTATCTAGACGATGAGATTTCACATATGGTTGTTATAGGTGGCTACAGTTGCCAAACAGGTGACACTGATCGCCAACAGTAGGCCAACTTATGACTTCCTGATAGTTAGTAGTACATAAAGAATAGATAAGTTATATAAAATGGTAAAAATGTCACATAGGTAAATTCTAGGAATTTTAAATATATGTAAATAAATAAAGCATAGGACGTTATATAAGGACCCATGATATTGGTCATAGTATCAGTTTCAGTTTCAATTTCAGATTACATTCCCTGTATGTGTATGCTTATATTTTCCTATTTTTGATATTCAATTAAGTGAGCATTCTTACATGTCTACTTGTTATTCAGTCTACTTTACATACTAGTGTATGTTTTATATAACCTGACATCCTTTTATTTTTAGGCACTATATTTTTATGAATGCAAGCTCAGGTACTCAGGGTAGCATACATCCACAATAGACCAGTGCCTTCAAGTTGATCTGTTGGTAAGCTCCACCCCTCTCTTGAGCTATCAGATGCCTAGGTCATATGTTTTGAACTCATGTACATTATGTATAGTGGGTATGTTACGGCCCTGTCTTTACAAGTTATCATATTTTCAGTTGCAAACTTTTTAGAGGCTTCTAATATATAATTTTGTTTAAGTTGTACAACTAGTCCAGTGGGCCCTTCAGTATTCTATATTTAAATATATGTAAACACATGCATATGTTCATGTTGTTGCTTGTCATTTTACAACTTTAGCACGAGTTTAGTATAGATGTCCAGTAGGTACACGTATAACTCCTTAATGTACGACCCTCCTCAAGGAGAGAATGCTAGATTCAGAGTTCGTGATTTCCTCAGGATGAATCCTCAAGTGTTTATAGGATCTAGTGTGAAAGAGGACCCTCAACAGTGTGTAGATGACATCAAAAGAATCTTCAGGTTTATGCATATATCTGAGACTGAGGCTGTTGAATTTGCCTCCTATCAGCTTATAGATGTTTCCATTGTCTGGCATGAGATGTGGGTAAATTCCAGGGGCTCAAATGCCCCCCCAGTAGTTTGGGAAGAATTCTCGAGGGTCTTTATGGATCATTTTTTACCTTTAGAGCTCAGGGAAGAGAGGGTGGATGAACTTCTATCCTTACAACAGAATAACCTCAGTGTCAAGGAGTATAGCATGCAAATTACTCATTAGGTCAGATTTTCTCCACAGATGGTCAGCACCCAGAGGGCAAGGATGCATTACTTTGTGGGTGGCATCAGAGATCATTTGATTGTATATTGTGCAGTTGCTGCACATAATAATGATATGGATATTGCTAGACTGATGGCATATGTGCAGCAGGTAGAGGATCGCATACATGACCACATAGAAGAGAGATTAAAATGGGAGTAGAGTAAGAGGGCCAAGGCAGCTGGCAGATATCAGGGGAGTGATAGAGCTTCCTCCAATAAAGGAACACTTAGGGAGGCTCAGTCAGCACTCCACTTAACAGATTGTGCTCCAGCTCAGTTATCAAGGTCCAGCTAGGATCAGATTCAAACATCTAGGGCACCAGGCCCCTACTATCAGAGAGTTACTAGTCGGGGATTTCCACTTCGGCCTACTTGTAGACAGTGTGGCCGATATCATTTTGGAGAGTCCTTATATGGCTCTACCACTTTTTATAGGTGTAGAGCCGAGGGTCACAATATGCATGATTGTCTTAGACTTAGAGCTGAGGGAAAGGGTGATAGATCACTATCCACAGGCTCCACAGGAGCATCCTCTTCCTCAGCACCACCTTTATCTCATGATCCTCAGGCACATATAGGAAGAGGTACATGTAGAGGTAGAAGAAGAGGTTATGGTTCAGGAGTTGGCTCAAATCTAATATATACATTAGCAGGCCAACAGTATTCAGAGGCTTTCCTAGATGTGGTTACAGGTACCTTCTTCATCATCTTTTATGATATTTATGAATTGATAGATCCAGGGGTGGCCCTATCATATGTTACTCCATTTGTTGCTTAGTAAGTTCATAATAGAACCAGAGTTATTACGTGAGTCATTTGCAGTATCAACTCCAGTAGGAGAGTCTATTATAGCTAAAAGTATCTACTATAGGTGCCTAGTAACAATATGTGGTCATGATACATTGGCTAACTTGATAGATCTTGCCATGGTTGAGTTTGATGTCATTATAGGCATAGATTGGTTATAGTCTTGTTATGCTACAGTTGATTGCCGAGATAAGATTTCTCAATTCCATTTCCTGGGTAACTAGTCTTAGAGTTTAAAGGGAATGTTGTGATGCCTAGAGGAAGGTTCATTTACTATCTTAAGGCACAAAAGCTTATAGCAAAAGGGTGTTTATATCCCCTAGTCCATGTCAGAGACCTTGAAGCTGAGAAATATGTGTCAACTCTTCAGTCCATACCTATTGTGAATGAATATCTAGATGTGTTTCCTGATGAACTTCTTGGATTACCTCCAGTTAGAGATATTGAATTTGGTACAGACCTAGATCCCGGTACCCAGCCTATATCTATTCTGCCTTATAGAATGGAACTACCAAAGTTGAAAGAGCTAGAGGAGCCGTTGAAATAACTATTTGACAATTGTTTTATAAGACCCTGCATATCGCCATGGGGAGCTCCAGTACTATTTTTACGTAAGAAGGATGGCACAATTCGAATGTGTACAGATTATAGGCAGTTGAATAAAGTGATAATAAAGAATAAGTACCCCTACGCAGAATAGATGATTCATTTGATTAGTTGCAGGGAGCTAAATGTTTTTAAAATATTGACTTAAGATCTAGTTATCACCAGTTGAGGATACACGAAATCGATATTCCAAAAAAAGCCTACAGAAGTAGATATGGGCACTTTTAGTTCCTTGTCATGTCATTTGGACTAACGAATGCCCCAGCAGCCTTCATGGATATGATGAATAGGGTTTTCAAACCCTTTCTTGATATGCATATGATTGTATTTATAGATGATATCTTGTTATATTAACATGATGAAGCAAAGCATGCAGATCATCTCAGATCAGTTCTACACACTCTTAGAGAGCACCAGCTTTATGCCAAGTTTTCTAAATGTTAGTTCTGGATGAACTCAGTGGCTTTTATTGTCCATGTGGTCTCTTGTACAGGTATTAAAGTGGACTTTCAAAAGATAGAGTCTGTGATGAGATGGCCTTGACCTAAAACTCTAACAGAAGTACGTAGTTTCTTGGGCACGCCGGGTATTACAAGAGGTTTATCGAGGGATTTTCCTCTATTTTTCCCCATTGACTAAATTAACACATAAAGCAGCCAAATTTTAGTGGTCAAATGCTTGTGAAAGAAGCTTTCAAGAGCTGAAAGATAGATTGACTACAACTCTTATATTGGCCTTACTAGAGGGCACAGAAGGGTATGCCATTTATTGTGATGCATTGGGTATCGACCTAGGATGCGTCTTGATGCAACATGGGAAGGTTATAGCATAAGCTTCTCGACAATTGAAAAGGCATGAACAGAACTACCCCACGCATGATTTATATCTTGCAACAGTTGTATTTGCACTAAAGATTTGGTGCCACTATTTGTATGGGGTACATGTTGACATATTTATAGACCATAAGAGTCTCCAATATCTCTTCAAGAAAAAGGAGTTGAATTTGAGGCAGAGAAGGTGGCTAGAGCTGTTGAAAGACTATGATGTCAATATTCTCTACCATCCCGGTAAAGCTAACATTGTAGTGGATGCTCTCAATCATGTGTCTATGGGCATCCTAGCATATTTGCCACCCGCTCAACATGAAGCAACAATAGATGTTCACAGATTAGCCAGTCAAGGAGTTCAACTTCTAGATTTTGAAGATGGAGGTGTAGTTGTACAAAATATTGTAGAGTCATCATTAGTGGCATTAGTTAAAGAAAAACAATATGATGATCCCTTATTACTCCTGTACAGAGAAGGGGATGGTGCCGAGAAGATTGTGTGTTGCTAATGTAGATGGTTTATTACAAGAGATAATGGTTGAAGCATATTGTTCCTAGTATTCCATTCATCCAGGCTCTACAAAGATTTACCATAACCTTAAAAAGGTCTACTGGTGGAATGACATGAAAAGGGATATAGTGGATATCGTCGCACAGTGCTCTAACTGCCAATAAGTGAAATCATAAAATCAAAGACCTGGTGGACTAGCTCAAACTATGAGCATTCTAGTGTGGAAATGGGAGGCCATTAACATGGATTTTGTTACAGGTTTGCCTTCCTCATTTCATAAGCATAACTTTATTTGGGTGATCATTGATCGATTAACAAAATCAGCCCACTTCTTACAAGTTAAGTCTACTTGTACCACAAAAGATTATGCCTAGCTATATATAATAGAGAATGTTCGCATGCATGAAATTCTAATGTCCATCATTTCAGATAGGGGTGCCCAGTTCACCTCACATTTTTGGAGGTAATTCCAAGAGAGTTTGGGAACACGGGTGAACCTTTGCACCGGATTCCATCCAAAGATGGATGGCCAAGCTGAGTGTACTATTCATACACTCAAATATATGTTGAGAGCATACATTCTAGACTTTAAAGGAAATTAGGATGATTATTTTCCCTTGATAGAATTTATCTATAATAATAGCTATCACTCCAGTATTGGTATGGCTCCATTTGAAGCTCTTTATAGGAGATGATGTAGATCACCTATTGGTTGGTTGTTTTGATATAGGTGAGACAAAAATATTAGGACCAGATCTTGTTCATTAGTCAGTTGAAAAGATAAAGCTAATACAGGAGCCGCTGAAGACCGCTCAATGCCAACAGAAATCCTATATAGATATGCGACGCAGAGATTTAGAGTTCCAAGTTAATGATTGGGTATTCTTGAAGTTATCACCTATGAAGGGGGTTATGTGATTTGGCAATAAAGGTAAGTTGAGCCCTAGATAAATTGGTTCTTATAGAATCCTAATGAGAGTTGGCCAAGTAAGCTATGAGGTTTATTTACTTCCTGAGTTAGCAGGAGTGCATCCAGTCTTTCACGTGTCTATGTTACGTAACTTCTTAGCAGATCCTTCTCATGTTATCCCTTCATAGGGTATAGAAATCTCAGAAGATTTATCATATGAAGAAGTCCTGATTTACATACTAGATAGACAAATCAGAAAATTGAGAACGAATGAAATAGCTCCTGTTAAAGTCCTATGGAAAAGTCAGAATATAGAATAAGCCACGTAGGAAGTAGAGGCCGACATGAGGGATAAATATCCTCACTTATTCAAGGAACAACCAGAAGGTTCTTAAAGCCATTACTACTTTCATTCGAGTATCAATTTTAGTCATACTTGTTAATACTACTTTATCGATATGCTAAATGTTCAGGTACTTGATACATACCTATGATTCAAGAGTTCTATATATTCATTAGAGTTGAGATGTAAAGTCAAAGGAGTATGAGGTAATCTATAGCAACTACTATAGTTTTAATTCCTATAAGTCCAAGAGAATCCTTGTTGATACCTGTTGAATATTATTCTCTTATTGTGACGCTCTGTGAAGCATATAATATTTGCTTGGACTTATAAGGGAAACTCTGCCAATTTTTTCTGGAAAAAGGTAGAGTTAGAACAATTTTGAGTCGTATCCTTCATTCGAGGACGAATGATCCCAAGGGAGGGATAATGTAATCCCTGGAACTTAAGATATGTGTGCAACTCATAAACGCAATGGAATCATTATGAACCAAGAAGATAAGGTTGTCAATAGATAATTATACAAAGGGATATCTATACGAAGTCATTTGATGTGATATACCAAAGCTAGAGACCAAAAGGATACTTGAAACAAAAGTTCAAGTTGAAGGGTTCACTATGGTAGACTATTTCAAACAAGCTCGTATAAGGTCTGATTTCTAATGGGTATATCTCCATTTATAAAAGGATTTAGAGGTTCTATGAAGAATCAAATTAAATTTATTTGAGTCTACTTTCAAATGCAAGAAACCGCTCATCCATATGAATTTGGAGTAAAAAGTTATGCGCATTTTACTACAGACACGTGCAGTGCCCAATCACTGCGGGACATGTGGCTTCCTTGGGTAAGTCGGCCAAAAGTTGTGTTTTAATATTGAAACTTTGGAATTTCGTTTTCCATACCTATCAGAACATAAAGGACCTTGTTCCTATAGGTTTTATTCAGTTCTTCTTCATCTCAATCTCTCCCTAGCCTAAGGTAAGTGAATTCCTTAAAGAATCATGTGTATTATTTATCATTGGTCACGTAAACATACTTAGTCAAGTGTTTTATTGAAGGAATATGTGTTGTTCTTGAAGATAAAAAGGGTGCAGGGATTTTATTCTAATTGAGAAAGGTATGGATGCTCTTCTATCCCTATAAATATGACTCTAAGAGTTGTTTTACGTATATTTTACGGGTAGGACTCACAGGACGGTGATAGGAAGCTGTGAGTCCATGTTTTTCCCATTGTACTTGATATAATATATGAGCAGGGAGTATGTAGAAGGCTGTAATGGCTGACTAAATGACATGTGTATTGTTGTGTATTCAGGAAGAAATCTTGTTGCGATAAGGAGGGACGCTAAGTATAGCAAACACTATTTTTATGGCTCTTGCAAGCTTGTCGCTCGTCAAGTGTTTGATAAAATACCTAAATAGATTGAGGGTGTTTTTTTTTATGTTATTAGTATTCCTATCATTGTATGAAATGTTGTAGTTCTCTCTCAACTTAACCTATGAGCTTAAAGGGGCATTTAAATGCCACTAGATAAAGAACTCCCGAGGCGGTGTTTGGAAGTCGAGGGTCAAGTGTATGACCTTGTTTGGGATATGGAATGGTCTGTATATTGTAAGTCAAGGATGGAGGGATTAATATTGACTTCATAGGTGGTCATAGTTTATTTGATAAGGGGAAAATAGAGAGGTGTGGCGATACACCATTTATTTATCTTATTTGCTAAGCTTGTCGCTCGTTTGCTATTATCGTCTTTCCGACCTAGACATATTTCTTGGTTAGTCGCTAATAATATTGCATATGTTGTTATGTCATTGATAAGTAGTGTTTGGAGGGAACCAATGACACGACATAAGGGAGATAGAATCTTGAAGTAAGGTATGTAAAGCTTAAACCTCTTTCGCCATCAAGGCACGACCTAGAGTCACATGTTCCTCCTATAAAGGTCGTCATAGATTATATACTACTTGAACGCAAAGCTTATTACTATTGTAGGTCTCTCTCGTGTGGATTTATAACCTATCGAGTTATAGTACTCATTTCTAGTCAAAGAAGTCATATGTTTCACACGACCATTCATCTCTTTAGTTGAAACTCCTACAAGTTACCGAGCATATATGTCACGAAACTTAGAGGAAGTAATTGGCCACAGAATAGCCCTGAGTATATAGATCACATAGATATTATGATCCTTCAACTAAAAGAAAGTAATCAATATTCAGATAACGAGTTATCTGATTCATAAGTTTCTTACTATGAGCTTTTACAAGCCAAATGAGATTATAGCCTACTCTTCTGCATGGGGTGGGTATCTTTAGGGCCACTACATGCGATGCTATTCTGTGCACAGAATTCAGACAGAGTCAGATGGAACATCCCATCATGGATTCCCCTTACTACACAGGCTTGCGGGCAGACCTTACAGGAGCCCTGGAGGGCGTACCTTTACAACCATATTATCCAGACTATGAGATTTCACACATGGTTGTAATAGTTTGCTACAGATGTCAAACAGGTGTCACTAATCATTGATAGTTGGCCATCTTTTGACTTCCTAACAGTTAGCATTACATAAAGAATAGATAAACTATATAAAAGGGTAAAGATGTCACCTAGGCAAATTCTAGGAATTTTAAATATATGTAAATAAGTAATGCATAGGACGTTATATAAGGACCCCTAATATTTGTCATAGTATCAATTTCAGTTTCACTTTCAGATTACATTCCCTGTATGTGTATGCTCATATTTTCCTATTTTTGATATTCAATTCAGTGAGCATTCTTACATGTCTAATTGTTATTCAGTCTACTTTACATACCAGTACATGTTTTATATGTACTGAAGTTGCTTTATTTTTGGGTGCTGCTTTTTTATGAATGCAGGCTCAGGTACTCAGGCTAACTGACATCCACAATAGACCAGTGCCTTCAAGTTGATCAAGTGGTAAGCTCCACCTCTCTCTAGAGCTGTCAGATGCCTAGGTCATATGTTTTGGATTCATATACATATCGTATAATGGGTATGTCAGGGCCCTGTCCTGACTAGAGATTAGATTTTCAGTTGCAGACTCTTTACAGGCTTCGTAGACATAATTTTGTTTATGTTGTACAGCTAGTCCAGTGGGCCCGTCAGTTATCTATGTTTTAATATATGTAAACACATGCTGATGTTCATGATGTTGCTTGTCACTTTACAACATAAGCACGAATTTAGTATATATGTCTAGCAGGTACTCATATAACTCCTTGATGTCCGCCCTCCTAACTAGGGGCGTGACAACTAACCCTTACCTTTGATCCCAAATTACCTATTCTTGGAAAAGGTCAAAGTATTAGATAAGGGTTGATAGCCTCAAATCTCCATTGTAGAATCATGTTTTCCATTTGTTACTCCTCTTGTCCAGCAAGTAAGAATAAGGCGAGTTCTAACATTTGCAATCTTTAAAAAGCAATCAAAACAAAGGGAAAACAATACATGCATTAACACCATTTAATAATTACTAAGTACTTTGCCTACTTTGCTAATCCATCATGGTTCTCACAATCCTAGTTGTGGATTTATCTACTCATGATCATAAGAAAACAACCAGAATTATATGAGGAATTCATAATTATATACTTACAAGATAAATAAAAGAATCTAAAATCTTGAATTAATCAAGAACACTTCAGTAATCAAATATCAAGATGTGATTTCTCGCAAAACCCAAGTACAAATAAGAGGTTATATTTTCTAATACTATCGTAATGAATAATAGAGCGTACAACATAAAAGAAAACCTAGGAAAAGTATTTTTATACATTATAAATCCTATCCTAATTAAACTAGGAAAACAAAACTCGACAGCTTCCACGGACATAAGTTACAGGCCGTGGATGTTTCCATGGTCCATAGAAGTGGCTCATGAATGTCAAGCATTTTGGCTTCCTTCATGTTCAAGTCCGTGAGGTCATTTTACGGCTCGTGGAATGCCTATGTCGAACTCAGGCTAATTTTCACCCATTAAGAAAATAATAGAATGGTTTCCCTATTGTCACGACCCAAAACTGGGCTGCGATGATGCCTACATAACCCCCTGGTAGGCAAGCCAACCCAAACATGCGAATGATAATAATACAATATAAATAAGGAAAGCAAAGGAGAAAATATAAGAAAATAAAGTCCAACATTATAGATATATACCAACTATAATAAATATATAAAAGGGACCTAAAGTGACCGAGAAGACAACATATATACATAAGAACTAACCGCAGACCTGGTGTCCCTGGTACAAGAGCGTCTAAGGTTCAGAACAGCTATACAACAGGTATTGTCTATCCAAAATATAAAATATAGACAGAAAGGTATAAGGAAAGCATTAAAACTCTCCAAAACGCTAGAATCTCACCATGATTCAAACAACAGCTTGACACGAATGATAAGAGGATTAGCGAGGGTGGCTCGTACTAGGTGTTGCTTCAGAAAAAAATGCATAGTGTAGTATGAGTACCAAAATAACGGGTACCCAATAGGCATAATTGGCCGACCGAGCACAGAAATATAATATATATTACAACCTACAAGAAAGTAAAGTAAGTAGAAGGATCTACCTAAATCTAGTTATCAATTAACAGAGCCGTAATCCAACAAATGGTGATGATAATAATGATAATAAGGCAAGGCATTCCGAGTACAATTAAGCAAATGTGATGCAAATGATATGATGCAAAAATATGGCCAATGCAACATGAGTCCAGAATCCCAGCATCAGATGAACAGTAAGTAAATATTAGTCTTGAATCCCAGCATTAGACATGCAACAAGTAAACATGAGTCTAGAATCCCAGGATCGAACATGCAATACATAAGAATGTCCTCCACGAATCATAAAATTAGTAAAAAGGGAGGTGTTTAGTTCTTAAATTCAAAATAGATGGTAACATAGTGCAACTCTTTCTTAAAACTCATAAAATATGAAATAATAATGAAAAATAATCCTTTTTAACCTAAAAACCAACTATTCTTTCTTAGGAAAACCAATAATATGCCAAGTCCATGAATGCAAGAATGAGAGTAAGCAGTACAACACCCAAACAAAGAGAAATATAACAACAAAGGTGGGGCCAAAGCGTCCACAAATAAGGTACTCACCTGAAACTCCATCCAGTCCAATGCTATGGCCTCGGGCCCATAGTTACATAAATACAAAGGTAAATAACGATGGGAAGGATGGAATTATAATGCAAAAGCAAAAACAAGGCATCTACTCTACCTCTAAAACCTCCTAAACTTACTCTAAGGATTATAGGCTAGCCACTGTAATTCTACAAGCTACTATACTAACGGTAAACATGGATATACTACTCTACAGTCCCGAAAATGGCCAAGATAAGAAGAAACAAGATTTAAGCCTAATTCTAACCTAAACCTAGCCTAACGTTCATGCAACTCATAAGATATAAAATCTAACTAATCCAAATAATAAAATAGTAAACCGTAACCTACCGCGGGTCCTAACTACAAACACGAACCATCACTCGTGTGCCTTCCCCTTCCAAACAGCCTCAAAATGTTGCCACACTATCAAAAATATAATTTAGGTGTCAAGATGAAAAGCCTGACACCCATATTTCTTATATGAAAATCGAGCTAGAAACAAATTTCAAAATTATATTTGCAGCGGGTTTAGAAACTCATGCCCAAAAGTTGAGGGCGAACGAGACATATTTTGGGGCCCAAAATAGCCCTAAAGACCACACGATCAAGAATTGCATGCAAAATGAGTTTAGTTTATGGGAAGGAATGCTGAAATAAAGGAAGGATAAGTACTAGAACAAAGATAGGAAGAGAATTACCTCAATAGGGCACGAAAACAATGAGAATTGGTGATTTTCCACCTTAGTCAAGCTCTATCAATGGAGGATTTAGTTATTGGAATGGAGTGAAATAAAATGGAGAAGGAGATCCCTTAACTACCAGTGATCACACACTTGCGGTCCAAATAACGCAGGTGTGACATTGTTGTGGCGCCCAAAACCCCACACGGGCGGTGGTCAACCAAACCTCCAACCCCTGCAGGTGTGGTGAACACGCCATAGAGGCGGCACCACAGACGTGGTGTAATAAGAACATGAGCGCCCCCTTCCGACATCACCCAGGGCTTCAGGTGCCACTGGTGACCACAAGTGCCCCCAGGCCAACATGTGCGCCATACTAGATATCAATGGCACCCGTTGCAATAACACACAACCAAAAACTCTAACCTCAATATCGGGATTCATTCGAAACCCCATGAACACAAACTAGACATGCTACCCAACCAAATATGACATTCTGGACTCAACAAAATCGATGAAACTCCAAACGGAGATTATTTCAAAGAAAAGTGGGCCCCATGCCTAAAACTAACTTTAACCAAAACAAAACTCAATGGCCCAAAAGAAGTCTGAAAGCCTCGGGACCTGGACCAAATGTCCCTCTAGCCCAAAGTCAATATTCTTGATCTAACAACACTTACGTATTTTCTATTTGAGGCCATATTCTCTTAATGTTGACCAAAGTCAACTCTACCAGCATTAAGAGTTGCAAAATGAGAAAATGAGCTTGAAACATAAACAAACGGCTTGGGAACTGAACCATCAATTCTGGAAAGTCATAAATGACCTGTAGCCGCTATGAGAAATCTCAAAACTCAGAAAAAGAACAAAAATTAAGAAAATGACCTGTAGGATCATTACCACATCCATTATTAATAGAACTTTTATCCTCAAAAAGTTTAAGGAAGAAAGGTTCCCAAAGGCTCGAAAAGATGAGGTAAGCAGGTATGTATGTCAGTCTCGATCTCCTAAGTAGCCTCCTCAATAGGACTATGCCGCCACTGAACCTTAAATGACTAAATCTCCATGGACCTTAACTTCCTAACCTTCCTGTCCAAAATAGCAACAAGCTCCTCCTTGAAAGCTATGGATTCATATAAGTGAATAGAATCCCACTGAAGCACGTGAGACTCATCAAGGATATACCGCTACAGCATAGAAACATGAAAAATTGGGTGAACACCGGATAGAGCAGGAGGTAGGGCCAACTCATAAGCAACCTCTCTAATGCAATGAAGTATCTCAAATGGCCCAATGAACCTAGGATTGATCTTACCCTTCCTCTCAAACTTTATTACGCCCCTCATCGGCGACGCTCGAAGGAAGACATGGTGACCAACCATAAACTCTAAGTCTACCATGGTGACAATCGTTAGCCTACTTTGGGCGGCGGGAAGTCTCTCCTGAATGACCCAAACCCTATCTATAGAATCACAAAGCAAATCAGTACCCTACAGTCTAACCGTTAAGGCATCAAACCAAACCACCAGAGATCTGCACCGCCTACCATACAAAGTCTTAAATGGAGCAATCTAAATACTAGAATGGTAACTATTATTATAAGCAAACTCTGCCAAGGCTAAGAATTGGTCCTACTGACCTCTGAAATCAATAACACAGGCTCGCAACATATCCTCCAGGACTTGGATAGTACACTTTGACTGACTATCAGTCTGCAGGTGAGAAGAAGTGCTAAAATCAACTCTAGTACCCAACTCTCTCTGAATCGACCTCCAAAAACACGAAGTAAACTGAGTACCATGGTCAAAAATGATAGAAACTAGAACCCTATGCAAATGAACAACCTCACAAATGTAGATCTGAGCCAACCTCTTTGAACCTGTAGGAAGTCTGAACCAGCAAAAAGTGAGTAGACTTTGTTAACCTGTCCATGATCACCCAAATAGCATAAAATTTCCATAATATACATGGCAAGCCTACCACAAAGTCCATAGCTATCCTCTCCTATTTCCACTCTGGAATGGGTAGCCTCTAAGTCAAACCACCTGGTCCTTGGTGCTCAAATTTCACCTGCAGACATTTCAAGCACCTAGAGACAAAATCAGAGATATCCCTCTTCATCCCAAAACCCTAATAGTGCTGCCTCATTTCACAATACATCTTAGCTTCCCTAGGATGAACGGAATACCTAAAATAATGATCCTCCTCCGAGATCAACCTGACCAGGTCACCAACTCTAGGAACGTAAATACGAACCTCAATCCTCAGAACACCCTCAAAATCTATGGTCACCATTCTATCCTCATCGCTCAACACCTTGTAACGAATGATCCTCAAAATATTGTGCATGAATATGCTCCAACAAGGAAGATCTAGCCTCCACATAAGAAAGTATATGGCCCCACTCAGAAATATTAAGTCTAACCAACCTATTAGCCAAGTATTAGATATCCCAAGCTAAAGGTCGCTCCTCTGCTGCTAAGAATGCTAAGCTACCCATATTCACTACCTTCCGACTCAAGACATCGGCTACCACATTTCCCTTACCCGGATGATAAAGTATGGACATGTTGTAGTCCTTCACTAACTCCAACCACCTGCACTGTCTCAAATTTAGGTCCTTCTGGCTGAAAATGTACTGAAGACTATGGTGGTCCGTGAAGATCTCACAATGCATGCCATATAGATAATACCTCCAAATCTTCAATGCAAAGACTACCTCTGCTAACTCCAATTTATAAGTGGGGTAGTTTTTCTTATGAACCTTCAGTTGTCTTGAAGAATAAGCGATAACTCGGCCCTGCTCTATCAATACACAAACAAATCCAACACCTGAAGCATCACAATACACTGTAAACCCCTGACCCTCGCCTCACACTCATTATACCACTTGAAAGGGACATTCTTCTGGGTTAATCTAGTCAACGGAGATGCTATAGAAGAAAACCCCTCTATAAACCATCTGTAGTAACCTGCCAACCCAATGAAATTGCAAACCTTGGTAGGAGAAGTAGGCCTAGACCAGTCACAAACTACCGCAATCTTCACATGATCCACCACAATCCCATCCTTGGACACCACCTGCCCCAAGAATATCATAGACTCAAGCCAAAACTCACACTTAGTGAATGTTTCATATAACTAATGGTCTTGCAAGGTGTGAAGCACAACTCTCAAATGCTTCTCATGCTCCTCTCTTCTCCTTGAATTTACCAAGATGTCATCGATGAACACAATCATGAAGGAATCCAGGTGGGCTTTCAACACATAGTTTATCAGCTCATAAAAGTTGTTGGGGCATTAAACAACCCAAAAGACATGTCTAGGAACTCATAGTGACTATATCAGGTCCTAAATATAGTCTTTGGGATGTCCGCAGCCCTAATCCTCAACTGGTGATAACCGAACCTCAAGTCTATCTTCGAGAACACCACTGCATAATGTAGCTAGTTAAACAGATCATCAATACGTGGTATCAGATATATGTTCTTAACCATCACCTTATTCAACTGCCTGTAGTCGATACATATACGCATAGACCTATCTTTTTTCTTTACAAACAGAATCGGAGCACTCCACGGAGACACACAAGGCCTGATGAACCCTCTACTCAAAAAATCCTAGAGCTGATCCTTAAGCTCCCTTAACTCAACTGGTGCCATCTGAAA
Source organism: Jaltomata sinuosa (assembly GCA_003996215.1). Lineage (NCBI taxonomy): Eukaryota > Viridiplantae > Streptophyta > Magnoliopsida > Solanales > Solanaceae > Jaltomata > Jaltomata sinuosa. The sequence goes on along the minus strand of QJPP01001750.1, from coordinate 262,332 downwards.
TGGCAAAATAGAAATGGGCTAAGTGCCCGACTCAATATGGATAACAAAGTCAATATCATAATTAGGAGAAAGACTTAGTAGATCCGAAGGAAACACATCCAAATACTCACAAACTGACTCACGTGAAGGTGTGGTGGAACTAGTATCACGGACGTAAGCACGATATGCTAAGCACCCTTTCCCAACCAATAGCTAGAGGCTCAAGAAAGATATAACTCCCCTTCATATGTGGCTATCGGCACCCTTCCATACTATAGTAGGGATACTGGGTATCCGTAGAGTAATGGTCTTGGAAAAGCAATACAAGACCACATGGTAGGGAGACAACCAATCCATGTCTAAAATCACGTTAAAATCAACCATATCTAGCAAAATCAGGTCTACCCACATGTCATACCCCACGATAGTCACCATATATGCTTGTTATAGATAATCTATTAGTAAAGAATTTCTTACTGAGGTAGATACCCTCAAAGGAACATGTAATAACTCACAAGTAGACTTCAGATGAGTAGCATAATAAGCAATCACATAGGTGAATGTAGACCTCAGATCAAATAAAACAGAAGTAGACTAATGACAAATGAAGATTGTACCTGTCATGACAGCATATGAAACCTTAGCCTCTGTCTAGCCCAACATTGCATACATATGGCTCCGACCGCCACAACCACCTGATCTACTAGACTGATGACCACCTCTAGCACCCTGGGAACCACCCCTACTACCTTGTGCACCACCTCTGGCCAGTGGTGCTAGAGCCCTGGGGGCCTAAACCATCTAACCCTAATGACTATTGTGGATGACTCTCAGACAATCTCTAACAAAGTGCCCCAAATCACCACACTCATAGCACCCTTTGCTTGCCAAACCCCGAACAGAAGAACCCAATGAATATGATTGGTCTTTACAGCCTGAATACTCAGAATGTGCACCACACGAAGACTAAATCAAACCCTAAATACTATGACCCTCAACAATCTATAATGCTACCTGAACAAACTGACTTCGCTAGAAACGCTATTGATGTTGACCTCTACCAAAGTAGCATCTGCCATATTTCTGTGAACCACAGTAACTGCCCTGATGGCAGGGCCTCTTATCCCAGGCCCCTTGGGCCTCATGAAGTACACCCTAAATAGTGTAGGCATGATCCACCACCTCCAGGAAGCACTGCCCTGATGCTACCATACCATATGTAGCCAAATATAGCTATAAGGTCAACCCTCTGACAAAGCGACGCGCCCTTCCATGCTCGGTAGGTAGAATCATGGTGGAATTTCTAGCCAACTCATGAAAACGGACCTCATAATCTGAAACAGACATGGAGCCCTGCTCCAACCTAGTGATCTGATCCATCTATTGCTCCCTCTAACTGCACGGTACATACTTCTCCAAGAAAGCTATAGAGAATTATGCCCATGTAAGTAGAGGTGACCCAACTAGACTGCATGCTATATAAGACCTCTACCACTGTTTTGTTGGACCATCCAGCTGAAACATGGTGTAATCTGCTCCATGAGACTCGATCAACCCAAGATCATGCAACCTCTCCTAGTAACTAGTCAGAAACTCGTGTGCATCCTCTCTAGGAGCACCAAAAAACCTTGAGGGATCCAATCATTGAAATCTACCAAGCATCTTCTACTCTTCAGATGACATGACTGGCCCAACTGGAATAGGAGGAATAACAATAGGAATTGGCATCACCTCTAATCGAGGAGCCGCAGTAGCAGGTTGTACTTCTGTACCCTGTGTTGCTACCTGGGCTAAAGTCTGAGCCTTGTCACTGACCTGAGAACCAATTAGAGTACCGAGCAAAGCTTTTTCCTATGACATACCCTCAAGGAACCCAAGCAAGAAAACCAATGTGTCTTGTAGCACTGGAGTAGCTATAAAACCTGTTGGACACTAGGATGGCCCCATACCCTCTGGCTCATAATGTACCTTCTCAACCCCAACATTAGGCTCTGGTGATGGTAACCTAGTTTAGGCCCAAGCTAGTGTCGCATCCCATCTCCTACCTTGACCTCTTGGTCGACCTCTACCCCGTCCCATAGCTGGGGCTCTAACTGTAGGTGCCATGGTCTATCCTCACCTACTTTTGATCTCATCTGAATCATCTGAGAAAGTGTTAAACAAGAGATACTTAGAAGATGATAAGGTCAAAGATGCACAATAAGGAATAAAACAAGATGGAATCTTTCCTAGGAATATCATATAGCCTCTCGCAGATAGGATACAGATGTCATTGTACCAATCCCAGAGACTCTACTAGACACTTTGCTTTTGTACTAAAGAGATCAGTGAACCTAGAACTCTGATACCAGCTCTGTTATGACCCAATAATTGGCCATGATGGTGCTTACATACACACACCCCCCCCCCCCCGTAGGCAAGTGAACCCAAAGATGCATAAGATAATAACACAATATAAATAAGGAAATAAGAAGAGAAAATGTAAGGAAATAAGGGCCAACAGTATATATACATACCAACAGTAATAAATATACAAAAGGGCCCTAAAGTGATTGAGAAGACAACATATATACACAATAACCAACCCTAGACCTAGTGTCACCAGTACAAGAGTGTCTAAGGTACGAATTGCTATACAACAGGTACTGTCTATCCAAAATACAAAATATAGACAAAAAGGAAGAGGGAAAAAACTAAAAATCTCTAAAACACTGGGACCTCACCATGATCTGAACAACAGCTGGCAACAAACCACAGAAGGATCGACGAGGGTGACTCATACTAGGTGTTGTATCAGAAAAATGATGCAGAGTGTATATGAGTACAAAAATAATGGGTACCCAGTGGCATCATCGTCTGACCCAGCTCAGAAAGATAATATATATTATAAGCTACAGGAAAGTAAACTAACTACAGGGATCCACTTAAATCAAGTTATCTATTAACATAGTCGTAACCCAACAAATGATGAAGAAAATAATAATAATAATAATAATAAGGCAAGTCATTCCAAGTACGCATAAGCAAATGCGATGCAAAAATGTGGACAATGCAATATGAGTTTGGAATCTTAGCATCGGATGAACAGTAAATACATATGAGTCCTAAATCCTAGCATCAAATATACAACAAGTAAATATGAGTCTGGAATCCCAGCATCGAACATGCAATACATAAGAATATCCTCCACGGAGCATAAAATTAGTAAAAAGGGAGGCGTTTAGTTCTTAAATTCAAAATCGATTGTAGGGTAGTGCAACTCTTTCTTACAAACCTTAAAATATGAAAAAAAATTTTGAAAAAACGTCCTTTTTAACCAAAAAACCAGTCAGTCTTTCTTAGGAAAACCATTAATATGCCAAGTCCATGAATGAAGGAACGAGAGTAAGCAGTACAACACCCAAACAAAGACATAGATATAACAACAAAGGTGGGGACAGAGGGCCCCCAAACAAGGTACTCACCTAGAACTCCATCAAGTCCAATGTTATGGACTCGGGCCCATAGTTACATAAATTGAACATTAAATAATGATGGGAAGGATGGAACTATAATGTGAAAGTAAAACAAGGCATCTACTCTACCTCTAAAACCTCCTTAAGTTACTCTAAGGATTTTAGGCGAGCCACAGTAATTATACAAGATCCTATACTAAGGGTATACATGGATATACTACTCTACAATCCCTAAAATGGCCAAGATAAGCAAAAACAAGATTTAAGCTTAATTAAAACCTAAACATAGCCTAACATTTATGCAACTCATAACATATAAAATCTAACTAAGCCAAGTCTTTAAATAGTAAATCGTAACCTACCTCGGGGCCGAACTACAAACATAAACCATCACTCGTATGCCTTCTTATTCTGAAAGCCTTAGAAATGGTACCACGCTTTCAAGAACATAATCCAGGTGTCAAGATAAGAAGAATTACACCCATATTTCTTATAAGAAAATTGGGTTGGAAAATGACCCTCGAGGCCCGCGCGACAAAATGGAAAATAAATTTCAAAATTATGTTCATAGCAGGTTTAGAAACCCAAGTCCAAAGGTTGAGCAAAAATGGGACTTGTTTTAGGGTCCAAAGCAGCCATGAAGTCCACCTGATTAAGAATTGTACGCAAAACAATTTTAATTTATGGGAGGGAATGTGGAAATTAAGGTAGGATAAGTACTAGAACAAGGATAGGAAGAGAATTACCTTAATAGGGCACAAAAATAATGATAATGTGTGATATTCCACCTTAATCGCGCTCTATCAATGGAATATTTTATTGTTGGAATGGAGTGAAATGAAATGGAGAAGGAGCTTACTTAACTTCTAGTGATCGGCACACCTGCGGTCCAAATGATATAGGTGCAGCATCGTAGTGGTGCACAAAGGACCGCAGGGGTTGTTGTCAACCAAACCCCGAATCCCAATAGGTGCGGTGAAGACTCTGTAGGGGAAAATCGCAGGCGCGATCAAATAAGCACAAGAGCACCCCCTACTAACATCTCCCAGGGTCACAAGTGTGGATGCTGACCACAGAGGCAACAGCATTGGTGCACCCCCTAGGCCAGTAGACGCGCCATACCAAATATCAGAAACACCATCTACAACACACAACTAAAAACTCTTACCCCACTCTCGAGATTCATTCATAATCCCATTAGCACAAACTAGACATGCTACCCTACAAAAAATTTCATTCCCAACTCAATGGAATCAACAAAGCTCCCAACATAGATTGTTTCAAAGAAAAGTGATCCCCATGCCCAAAACCAATGTTAACCAAAATTGAACTCAATGGCCCAAAATGAGTCTGGAAGCCTCGGAACCCGAACCAAAGGTCCCTCTATCCTAAAGTCGACATTCCAAAGCTAATAATACTGACACAATTTCCATCCAAGGCTTTCTTTTCCGATGTTGACCAAAATCAACTCTACCAGCTATAAGAGTTACAAAATAGGGTAATAAGCATAAAACACAAATGAACACCATGGGAATCAAACCGTTAGTTTTGGCAAGTAATAAAAGACCTGTATCCATTGTGGGAAAGCTATAAACATAGAAAAAGTACACAAAATAGGAAAATAACCTGTAAGGTCATCACACCTATCAACCATCAAGCATATTATTGATAAATGGCATAAAGATATGATCTTAGCAGGTGGAGTTATTCATTCTTTTGTAATCCATGCATACTCGCAATCAAGTGATTGTTATGGTAGTAATAAATTCATTTTTCTCATTGTGAACCACTATCACACCTCCCTTTTTTGGAATACACTATACTAGGATAACCTATTTGTCAGCAATTGGAAATATAAATTTGGCATCTAACCACTTGATGATTTCTTTCTTCATTACTTCTTGCATCACTAGATTCAGCCAGCATTGAAGTTCAACTATGGGAATACTATCTTCTTCAAGATGAATTTTATGTTCACAAATTCCAACAAGAATGCGTCGAATATCTGTCATGGTCCAACCAGTGGCTTGGTTGTATGTCCTCGATATTTCCACCAACTTTTGTACCTGGGAATCTGTTAACAAAAAAACATGATTATAGGTAAAGTGTTATCAACCCCAAATAATTTGTACCTCAAATAATCTAGCAATAGTTTTAGCTCAAGCTTTTTTTGTTCAATGATTGATAGTTTTGCTAGAGGAGTCACCTAATTTTCTAAGTCAAGCGATAGCTTCTTTGGCTAACAAGAATGGGAACATAGTCTTTAAGTGTGTTTATTGTTTTTGTTTTTTCCTCCATATTCCTCCATATCTTCTGACTCATTTGTAACTCATAAAGACAATAGCCAATACATTCCCTAAGATTTCTTCATCTAAATTTGATTAGATTGCCTCTTCTATTGCATCAACTGTGTAAACTCTTACTATTCTAGTGTATGATCTTTGTAGCTTCATTCCCCTCCCATCTTCAAATATTACTTCCCCATTATTTACTCTAAATTTTATATATTTTTTCTCAGAATTCGTTAGTGCTCTGCCATTTGCTAGAAAGGTCTTCCCAAGATGATAATGATATCTTTGTCAACTGCACAATCCAAAATTACAAATTCAGTAGGAAGATTTACCAGGATATCATCTATGATTCCAATGAGGGTTGACAATTTATATGCAATTTTTAATTATATATTGGTGGGTCTGGGTATCCCTCTGATCACTTGAAGATTGCTAGTGGCATGAGGTTGATACTTGCTCCATATCACATAATGATTTTGTAAAATTATCTTGTCCAACTGAGCAAGGTATTGCGAATGCACCAAGATTCTCTTTCTTCTGTACATGATCTATGGAGATGATAGAGCTTACTAATTAAGGTAATTAAACCACTTTGTTTGGTACTCGCCTTTTCCTTTTTATGAGATCCCAAAGGTATTTTGCAGAACCTGCCATTTCTTGGATACATCCATGAAGGGAATATTCAAGGAGAGTTGTTTTATGATATCAACATACTTATAAAATTTCACCTCTTTTTTCTTCCATCCAAATCTATGTAAGAATTATAGTATTAGCTTTTATAGAGGTGCAAGGGTTGTTGAGCATCGTGTGCTTGATCTGTTGAGTTTTCTATTTTTTCCTTAAGGTCTGGTTGTATATTTTCTTATGATCCATGAACATGATTGGCTCCTTTATCATTCGCCCTCTTCTCATAGTATGGTTGCACCAACTTGCTACAATGAGTGACTATTGTTGAGCATTAAGGGGATTCTTGTTGTAACATTTCTAACCTCTTGAGCTATCTCATATTTGATGCTCTAATTTGAGTAATTAAGCTAAATGCAAGCTCATTGTTTCATATATTCCTTGGATTTTTCTATTTGAATGCTCCTGATTCTCAATAACTTTTTCCAACATGATTTCTAAGAGAAAATTTTTATGATCATAGGAACTATGGCTTCTCTAGACTGATATACTAGACACATTACTTTTTGTAAGGCCGTGAGAATATGAACCATTCTGATTGTGGCAGTCCTGGCTCACCCATGTGGTGTGCAGTGGATCACTCTGATAATTGTACAGCTGGTTATATTTTGGTATTATGCATATAAAATTTACCTCTTTGAACTTCATGGCATGGGTAGCATTTATGATGATCATACTTTTGATTCTTTCTTTTTGAAAACAAATCTCTGTGATCTTTATGGTGATGATATTATTATTTGCGGCCATTGTGGCATCAACCTGTCATTGTCGGATCCTTCACACCCATAAATAAGAACTTACATGGACTTAACCTTTAAAGCTCTAGGTGTATTGTAACCATTCAAAAATCATCAAAATTAGTATGATTCTTGTACGAATCTAGCTCACAACCTTATCCTCTTCAAGAAATTCAAAATTACCTAGCAATAATTTCCAAAAAAAAATCCCTAGATTTTCATTATCCCACATCGCCATTTGTTCCAAAAATCACCTGAATCTGCCCCTATAAATATGCTCACTATTCCTCTTGTTTGGGTAATAATATCATTGCGGAGAGAATCGTAAAAGGCTCAAAGACGCTCGGCTCGGGGCGATCACTTGAATAGGAGAAAGAGCTGGGTCAGCCATCGACAAAGGAATACCATAGAGGTAGTGCTAAGAAGCGACATCGCCAGGATAGTTTCTGAGGTTCCCAAACATGATATAAGGGATTCTCTCCTAGATACTGGCTCCATTATTTCTTGTCGACCGAGCCAGTTTTAGTTGCTCCACGGGTTCTAGAGGGTGTTATTACAGGATATGTTGAGCAAAGTAGGTAGGGTGCAGGTCATATTCCTTGGGATTTGCCTTCAGAGTGTGCAGGTCATGGTAGCCGATCAGGTCCGGTAGGATCATCCCGTCAGACCCCACTTGGTAAGTTTGTTATGTTGTAGGGATAATGGGCACTTAGTTAGGGATTGTCCTACGATTTTGCCTCCCAGTCAGCATGTGTCATCTTCCAGGGCTTCAGTGCCACTGGTCAGAGATAGAGTGCAGGGAAGTTGGGGTGGTCGCCAGGTAGTGAGAGGTAGTGCGCAGGGTTGTGGGGGTGGTCCCAAGATTGTTAGAGGTGGCTCTTGTTTTGGTGGTTCAGGTATCCATCAAGATTCGATAGGAACCGTGCATTGGAGTAGAGCTTTTTTGGGTTGCTTTGGTTGTAGGGTGATGAGACATTATGCTAGAGATTATCCCCATCAAGGGATGATTGAGCCTTCAGCTTTGACTACTCAGTCCAGAGTTAGACCTTGTTAGTCTGATGCTCCTCTTGGTAGGCCTGAGGTAGAGGTTCCTGATATCATTTCTCCAGGTTAGTCTTTTTCTACCTTCGGCTTATGATAGTGCTGCAAGTATTATGATTCTTTCCCTTTTACCATTTATTTACCTATATGCCTATTTGCTACTTGTTAAGTTACTTGCCTACCCGAATTGTAGTATCTGCGTGTTGTTTTACTGATAGTGTGTTTCATTGAGATTGTAGCTTGTGGGTAGGCTTTGTAGAGCGCGCTTATGGTTTGTTGTGGTTCTAGGCTTGCGTTGGGTATTCTTTCCTAGCGGTCCTAGATGGTTATTGTCTGGGACGTTATCTAGCATGGCTAGAGATCTGTGTGTGTTAGTTTGGTATGATACCAGTAGTTGTGCCAGAGTGGAGATTTTACCTTAGTTTAGAGGTGTTGGTTATGCTAGTGTGCATAGATCAGTTTGCCCTCTCGAGTGTTTAGAGTTAACCCTCTTTGTTGATTAGTTTAGGAGGTTGGTAGGTATGTGGATTGTTCCCATAGTCTCCTTTAGTTCCTTGTCGGTCAGGTGTTTTGTTGTATCCCCAGTTCCACTTGGAACGAATCCTGATCGTAGTTATCTGGATGAGCTCTTGATGTTGGCATTGTGATTGGGTTTTGACTTTAGCACTTCCGACTAAGTGTTGATCGTAACCTCATGGTTGGGTTGTATTCGTAGCATTTTGGGTGAGTTGGGAATCTGGCCTATTCTTCTCCTGCTTTATTGAGTTTAACGTGTAGCTATGAGGAGTAAGGTAATGGCTTCAGGTTCTTATTTGAGAAAGGATTTGTAAGGTTTAGTATGCGCTACGGGAGGATTTTGTTTAGTCAAAAAGGGGGGAGATGACTCTGTGTTGGTGTTTATGTGTCTTAGTAGTTGACTGAGATGACTCTGTGTTGGTGTTTATATGTCTTAGTAGTTGACTGATGTGGCGATGAAGGTTTGCTTTGAGATTGTGCATTGGTGATTTAATTCATCCATCTACACATTGCAGTGGGTTTTCTATCAATTGGTTTTTGTTTTGGTAGCAGCGGTGGTGTTGGCAACTTGCATATTCATGCCTAGTTGGCTTGGGTTCTTAAGGGTTCATTATCAGCATACGGGTTAAACAAAGGCTTTGGTTGGCAGTTTTGAAGTTAGGGTTCAGAATCATGGCTGACAGGTTTCATCGGATGGTTTGTGGTAGTGTCTATTTGGTTGCAGCATCCTTGTACTGGGAGGCAGTGGGTACGGGCAACTTAGCTTCTTTTACTTCAGTTTTGGATGTGGCTATTGGCCTTGGACACCTAGTCCTTGGATAACCTCTGTATTGGGTGGGATATTCCTGATTTCAGTAGTGCTCTTCAGGGTATGAAGTTTCTTCTATCTTAGTTGGACAGATGCAGTGGTGTAAGTTCCAAAACCATCGGTGATATATTGTACATGGTTAGATTATATGAGTTGAGACTATCGAGCCTATTCTTAGGTTCTAATGATGCTTTGAGGTTTATGGTCGCCTTCATTTGCTGAGGATTTGAAAGCTTATTTAGTTGATTCTTTCGGATTAGTTGTTTATGTGAGGTTCTGGTGTTGGTAGACATGGCCAGTATGGGCTAGCAGTTCGATATGATATATGCTTCGAAATAGTTGGTTGTGTACAGATCTTATGGAGTAGTTGATTTGAGCCAAGGGAGTGAGTTGAAGTTTAATGCAAATTCACATGGCTAGATGGTAGCTTGAAACCCCAGACACCTTTTCTTTTGCCTTCAGGGTGTTTTAACTTGGTATTCATGGCATGGTGGACTTCTTCCCGAGGTGATCTTGGTAGGACAAATTCAGTTCAGAATGGTGTTCGAGTAATTTTGAGTTGAAGAAGTGTTCTCAGAGTTTGCAGCTTAGCCGGTGATTTTGAGCTTTATTGTAGGCTTACCACACTCCTTGTAGAGGTTTGGTTTTATGTTTTTGTCTGTTGGGCAGGTTGCTTTGGCTCCTTCACCTCCAGTTGATTCATATTTGGTCCAATTCAACGAGGTTCATTTCATTTTATACTTTAGAGGTTCTCCATCAACACAAGGTAGTCATATATGCCTCTTATAACCTTGGTGTATGAATTTCAGTCAGATTCAGATGGGTTGATCAGTTGGGTTCAGTTAGCGAGTTTGGTATTAGCAAAAGTGTTCTTCAATTTCTTGATAGTCAGTCGGGTCAGGTAACTCCAGTTTTTTAGGACACGCTATGGGTTGTTATCTTGGATGGAAAAAGTTAGTAAACTTTAGTTTGACTTTGGTAGAACTAGAGTGTAAAGGGTGACTTCATTCGTGGTGGAGTATAAGCGAAGGCTGTGTGTTTTTGGGGTTTCAATTGGTTCTTCGGTGGTGGTTGAGTGTTTGGCTTGTATGCAACCTTTGGTTATGGTATGAAAGGGTTCTATTCAGGATAAAAGAGATTTGCAATCAGCGGGTTCATAAGTTGGAGTTTTGGATTGATGGCCCTTCTGGTAAATTTGGTTTTGGTTTCGAAGATTCAAGTTCTGTGTGTTGATCGCCTTGCTTCTCTGGTTTTGGTGTTGTGTCGGTGCCTTCCGGTTGAGGTTCTCGAGGTTCAGTTTGGGTTGGCAGACCCTTTTGAGTTTTGGAGGTTAAGTTGGAATCTAGCTTGGCTAATAAGGGGTTTAGGCTTGGTTGCCTTCGATGGTTCTGTTCTGTTGGGTGCCAAACGGATGAGGAGGCTACCCAGGTTGTCCGAGAGAGTAGTGCGGGCTGTGTTTCCACTATTCTTTTAATGTCTAGTCTATCCTTCTTTCCTGACTTTGAGGGATGAAGGTTTTTTTAGTAGTGGATGATGTAATGACCATCCAGATCATTTACACATTTTCACCGTTCTTGTACCGTTAGAGCTTTCCCGTAGCGTCCCCAAGTTATTTATAGCTTGTGGGGACCGATAGTTCGGTGTCCGGGCCGTTTACTTGGTCTTTCTTGGCCCTTCCTTGTTTTAGAGCTTTAGACTTTTCAATTCGTTGACTTCGGTGAACATCCTTGGTTAACGTGCTTGGAATCAAATTCTTATAGTTATGTTAGCTCCGAAGCATGGAATTTGGTCTTAAGGGACCTTTGGTCGGGATCCGAGAGCTTTTCAGCTTGGAATTCTCTCTCGTTCTGTGTTTTTAGCCTAGTTGGGCTAGTTTGGTTAATTATGGCCTCCGATGGAAATTATGTCAGCATCGTTAGCTCCAGAATGCCGAGTTTGGGTTAGGTAGGTTGTTAGTTCGGGTCCCGGGTGAGCCGGGCTCATCTTGGATGCTCAGTTGGCATTAGCTAGTGTTGACTTGGGTCAACATTCTTCCAAAACGACCTCGTATGGAATTTTTGTTGATTCAGTTGAGTCTGGAACGTCGTTTCAACTCAAATAGCATATTTGGTTTGTGAGTATCGGGTTCTGATTATGCCCGGAATGCCCCATAGAAGTTTTAGTTGTTGCTGGTTTTTCTGGTTCTGGTGTCCTTCAGCGCGATAGCGCTGGCCTGTGATTTCTCCTTCCGCACGATCGCTCTCCTCTAGCGCTGGCCTGTGATTTCCCCTTCCGCACGATCGCTCTCCTCTAGCGATGGTCTACGACTTTTGCTTCAGCGCGATAGCGCTGACCAGCGACCAGCAGCTATATAACTATTGGTCCTTTGTTTTTCCAGCCTTATTTTTTATTTAGTTCCAGCTCCAAACTAAAAATCCTCTCCACCAAAGTTCTTGTTTTAGTCTTAGATTGGGGAATTCATCAATTGGGTTGGAAAGTCTCATTTCTTTGTCGATTTTGGTAAGTTCTTCTTCCCCAAGTTGTTCTTCTCCAATTGTTTGGAAAACCTCCATTGTTGCCATTTCTCAAATCTTGAAAATCCTGGTAGAATCTTCCCTATTGAGCTTTGCATGATAATGGATTCTGAGTTCTTACTCCCGTAGCTCATCTTCTCGTGGTGGTAAGTTTCTTTTACTTAATTTCTGGAAGTATTTCTTGAAATTCCTTTTTTAATTCTTGACTTGAGCGGGCGGTTTTGAGCCCCAATTGTTGTCCATTTTCACTCATTTTTTGGGCATGCGCTCCCGGGATGGTAAGGAACATAAGTGTGTTTTTCATTTCCAGTTTCGAGTTGAGGGGTCCATGGGCCTGTTTGTGACCTAGATTTTGACCCGACTAAAATATTAGCAATATGGGTATCGTTAGTCTTGTTTTGATGAGTAGATTATTGTGTTGATAGTGGTTTCACAATTTGTAGCTTCCCGGAGCAGTTTGAACCTGGACGACGTCTTCCCCGCAGCTATTCATCAGACGACTGGTAGGTTATGGATTCCCCTATCTAGACTCTGCATATATAGGCTATAACTGCATTAATTAATATCCTTGGGTGGGTTGTTATAGGTTCGTCCATTTAATTCATATGTTGTTGTACTATTCATGTAGTATTGTATATTACCCCTGTGGTCATGTGCGGCGTTGTATTAACTCTGGAACATAGATGGTGGGATATTTAGGGAATGTTTGCGAGTCTTGGACATAGAGATTATCCTTTTAGGCTGGTTATGTCTGTTGAGTAGCTGTTGGGCCTGTGTAGGGCTGATAGGAATTATTGTGAGCCGCTGAGCTAATTTTATATTTGTGTGCGAGCATATCATCCATGAAAAAAGTTTTCCCCTGAATGTTTTACTACAGTTTTGGCTGCGAGCCACTACAGACGATTTTCCTAAACTTGCATGACCCCGGGGGCCTCTTTTGGTACGGTTGAAGATAGAAAAGGGGATTTTGGATGATTTCACACTGATTTTATTACTGGTACTAGTCTCTGTCGGGTAGAGCACAAGACCTAATTTTATTACTGATACTAGTCTCTGCCGGGTGGAGCACTAGACTTGATTTACTACAGTTTCAGACCCGATCACACCCCGGGCACCCTTTGAGAGGGTTGCTGAGACTTTGATCACTGATTTAGACCCGAGCACACCCTAGGCACTCTTTGAGAGGGTATTTTGAGATTACCACTACTGTTTAAGACTCGATTCGATTTTGGGCATATACCTCGAGGTTCTGATACTCTGAGATTTCATAGTCGTTACTGTATGTTGTCAGGGACCTCCATGGGCCCTGCCATTCCAGGACCTGACCAAAGGGCCGAGTATGCCAAAGTAGGGGTATACAGTGTAGGATGAGGTATAGTAGGCACGACCCACCATGGGTCCTCCTGCCGGTGCGTTGAGCGTGCCGGGGGAGGTTCATACAGAGTTACTATTATCGGTTCCATAATATCATCATCATGCATATTTCAGTAGGATTCCACCCTTGTTTGTTGTGTGTTCAGTGTATGCCCCAGTTGTATGGGCGGTTAGAGGGTTTTGTTTTCACTTGATTGCGTTCCTCGGTTATATGGGCGGCCATTGGGACTGTAGGTAGATTATATTTACTCCTGTCTTTATTTAGAGTTCGTCTTGGCTTTTGGTTATTGGAGGATTAGTGATGGTTAACCTGTTGAGGCTTCGGTTGAGGATTTTTTGATTATTGAGAGGTCTAGGGAGTCCTATCTTATTGAGGCACGTTTGTGTGGCCTTCTGGGCAGAGTGTGAGGCTCTGGTTCTATCCTTGTCGAGAGTTGAGCGGTATCTCTCGGTTATTATAGGTTAGTTATTCCATCCTAGGGTTGTACTTGTGAGGTGAATTCCCTGTTTATGCTATCATGTGATTGGATTGGTGATATGATTTCCTTACACTTGTTAATTCCATTTTGAGTATGTTAGACTGCTTTGTGTCCTTTCCCTTTACTTGAGGTTACCTGTATACCGCCTTTTCTCAACTCTCTCTCGCTCTCTTTACTTACTTATATTGTTGTGCAAGGACTCCAGGTGTGTTCTCCTTTCCTTCACCTGTGATTACGTGTAATTGTATCCTCTATGCTAGCATGTTTTACTTGTAGCTTTTGGTTGTCCATTCTCTGTGCTAGCTCCTTGTGCTTCCTTTATTGCTTCAGTGACTGCTTTCTTGATATCTTTTACTTACTATTTTTATATCCTATATACGCTTAGTCGGTTGATGATACCTACTGAATACCCATTAGTTTGGTGCTCACACTACACTTCTACATTTTTTGGTGCAGATATTAGTTGAGATTTTGCCGTTGATCACGTTGGAGACTCGTGCAATTTTTGTCGATATTCGAGACTAGGGTGAGTGCCTGAGGTTCGAGGCTTGACCACATCTCATCTTTTGTATCTGTTACTCCTTGTACTTTCAGAGACAAACTTATGTTGTATTTGTTACTTCTAGCACTTGTACTCTATTAGAAGCATCTGTACTGTCGATACCAAGTCTTGGGGTTGGTGTAGCTTCCTTTATCTATATATTCGGGTGTTGCTTCTTCTTTGTCTACCTTTACATTCTGCTTTCGCTTATTTCTGATTATTATGCATGTTGGTTAGGTAGTAGCCCATTACTAACCATTTTGGGCTACGGGTATTGGTTCGCCTACTGGGGGGTTGTAGGTTCTATCATGACCTGAGAAATCGGGTCGTGACAGAAGACAAACATGTTATAACACCCTGAACATTTATGCTATGTTTGAATAATTCTAGGTATGTAGTTAGACCCAAACTCGATTGAAATTTTAATTTATTAAGGTTTAGGATCAATTCTTAAGTGTAGGAAGAGCTCTGCTTATGATTTAAGGTCTTAAGAAACCTCTAGTACAAAGTTAAGTTTAAAGTCTTCCTACCGATTAAGTTTTCGCATAAGTTAAATCAAGAGTCAACTTCTAACGATCATTTCTCCCATTATATGAAGAGTTACATAGCCTATGACCCATCAATTTAAAGGTCTTTGAGTCTTCTTTCCAATTCCACTGACCACTCGTTAATCTGAGTTTGGAGTAAAAAGCTATGGGCATTTTAGCAAGCATCCACTAGTCTAGCACATTGATTAGGGCCCCGCGCCAGACCTAAAACTTCAGAACGATGAAGCTGGCGCATTGACTGGCGCCCCGCGCCCAAACTTGTCCGGCAAAATAATTTTTCAGCTTTTAATGTATTTCCAAGGGCGTTTTGATCCTTTCCTTACCCAAAACCGTCCCCCCCAACCTTCTAAAACGTCTTCCACTTTTCTATTTACCCTAACATGGATTAAAAGCAGCCTCTCAAATCCTCTCAAGCTTTCAAACATTCAGGCATCAAGAAAAATCAAGCTAGGGCTTTAAATCGAAAGGATTCTTCTCCATAGTTCATCTATAAGGTACGTAAGAGCAATACCTTTCATGGGAAAACCTGTTCGTCCCCATGAGTGAGCCAAGAATTCCATGTTGTGTCATGATTTCAAGTAAGGGTTATTTTAAGATTCAAATATTTTAAGTGTTTTTTCTTGAGTTTTATTACAACTTTCTTCTATATGCTTTAAGCATTGTGAATTATTCCCTGAGTTAAGGTCGTTCTTGAACTTACATTGAATTTTCATAAAAAAGAGTTAGTTTTCACTTAAAGTTTATGACTTGGGGATTTATATTGAAAGTTGATTTCATGCTTCAATGGGTTTGCCCATAGTCTTGTTATATAGTATATTCAAAGGTAGTTAATTTATGAAAAGTTTATGAAAACCCTTATGTATTATTTCATGACTTGAAAAGTGAAAGAATTTATCGTATATTGAAAAGTCTAAGAAAGTTATTATAATTTAGAGGAAAGGCTTGGAAAGAAATATATGTTTCTTGATACAATATTTTAGATTCAGGCATAATTTTTAGAATGCATTTTTAAGACTAATGTTTTGAGCATATAGTATATTTTGGGAGGACTTTTAGCACCGAGACGGGTTTGGGTTTAGACAACACATGCCCTAAAAACTACATTACCACCATAGGATAGGATCATCGGCAAATAGGGTGACTCCTCTATTATTTATAGACTTCGGGCTCAGCTTTGGGATTCCTAGATTATGTTTCATCTTATATTTTGGCAAGGTATAGGATGGCTTTGTCAACGAGGGAAAGTCATTAGGTTCTAGCAATGTGGACAAGACATTGTACTCCATGATGCTCACATGATTTAGGTCGATTAAAAAAAACTCCCAAAAAGAAAACTTGATTATTGTGAGAAAACATATGATTAGCCAAGGCCACCAGTTTAAACAGAGTTTTTATGAAGAATTATTTTCAAGTTTTGTTCATACTTATGTCATTTATTTTGTAGTCTATGTTTTAGTTTGACGAATTGTATTAAAGTTCTTGTATTACAACATTGTGATAAATTATTGTCGTGCTTACAGTTCACGAAGTTTACTATTTAAGTTGGTATGTGTTTTTGATGTTCTTAAATAACTTATTCATTGTACTACTTTAGTCCCGACAGTATTGCAAGAAAAGGTCAGGGGGTCTTTTGTCCCATATCTCTATACTCATGTCATATGTTATGATTTAATTCAAAAGTTTAGTCAACTTCAGTTTTCATTACTCTATTATGTACAAATACATTCAAAGTATTGATGCTCTTTTTTTGTGCTACGTCATTGGACGATGTAGTCCCCAACTTTCAGGTATGCAGATTTGTGTACAGACTCTTCAGTAGGCTATGGCATCAGCTTGAGGGAGTTCTAATTCTTCCGAGGACTTATTAGTATCCCCAATCTCTAGTTTCTTTTGTTACATAAATGTTGGGGTATTTATAATATATTATAGGCTTATAGACAGAGTCAAGTCAAGTCAGTTGTAACCAGTTTTTAAACATTTTATTATTACAGTAATAAAAGTTTATATTATTTTATTTGACCCTTTTTTAAGAATAGTCCATCTTTTCCAGCTTTTACAAATTTGTTCCATTAAAAGTTCAGCTTTATAAATTGTATGCCAGACCAAGTGGTTCTCTCGGGCCATTCATGATTTTGGGTGTCAGTTACGTCCATGGTGTAGACTCGAGGCGTGACAAAGTTGATATCAGAGCACAAAGTTCAAATGTCCTAGAGAGTCTTTAAAGTCATGTTGGTAGGATCTTGTTTATGTTTGTGAGGGCCCCACTTCAATAAATGAGAGACTACGGGAATTTAAGAAAAGTTTCTCATTCTTTCTTACTTCAGATCATACATTAAAGTTGTCCCCTAAGAAACTCATATAAGTTCGTGCATTGTTCCATGTTCCTCCAACTATGACTCATCTTTGAGGTGGTAGAAGCAGTAAATTTCAGAATCCTATCAAGGTGATTTTCTCTGAAAGAGCCCACAAAAAGGAAAGAGGTTGCACAAGGGCTTGAGAAGAGCTCATTAGTGTATTTACGTCAATCGATTTAAAAGATTTCCCTGTTGTTCTTATGAATTGTGCATTTGAGCCAGAATAGAATGAGTATTTAGACCCTTCTAATTTTAGACAACACTCTTAAAGGGCGGGAGAAAGTATGAATCTAGATTTTTGGGTACTAAAGTATCCCGAGAGAATGCTGAGTGATGGAGTGTTATGTTCTCAAGTGTTGACCGGGGTGTAATAAGTGCGATGTAGATTTCATAGTAGTATTTATAGGAAAAGTTGCATGTTATGGTGTTTTTAATCTTGTCATTGTGTTAGTATAGATCAAGCATATGTTAGAAGTGTAGTGTGGTTATAAATTGATAGATCGAGGTGCACTTTGTGGCTTTGTAAAAAGAACCCATTTGATGTTTATAGAGTTATGAATCTAGTTTGGACAAGATGATCGAATGAGTAGTGCTGTGTGTGAAAGAAAGTTGTGCTTATAGATGGTAAGACTAAGATCGACTATTTATCATGAGGTTGTAGAGGACTAGTGTTTCTTGATTCTCATCTGGTATCTGTAAGTCATTATAGTATGTGATAAGTTGCTCAACCCTCTAAGATGAGTGTTAGACTCTAAGTTCTATTTATGAATGATCACCAAGGTAGACAAAATGTTTGTTTAGGGGTGGTAATGCAGACTTTGTGGAAGTGGATCTAGTAGTCTTGATGTGGCGTGTGGAGTAGCTTAAATTTATAAATTATGAGGAGTAGGAGTATGTAAGGCTGATTATATATAGACTAAAGATGAAATAGTGAATTGTGGCTAAGTTAATAGATATGAAAGAGCCTTAAGATTATAAAGAAAGAGGGGAACCAGAGGTAGTTGTGGTTAAATAAGATTCTAAGTTTGAAAGTGCTATGTGTGATTAGTTAGTACCCTTGAGTGGCTAAGTGCGGAGAAAGAGTAAGATGAGGTTTTCGTTATGTGTAATAGTTAGAAGGAGGTCATATAGTGTCACTTTGTGTGGAAATTTGCGAGATGGTTTTAGTAATAGGCATGAATGTCATGTCGATATGCATGTGACCATTGAATTATGAGAAAAGAAAATCCTTGATTTGAGCTTGAGGAATAGTTGTTTGAGGTGGTAAGAAGGAGTAGTGATCAACGAAATAGAAGTTTTGAGTTAGGCTTGATTATGGGAGGAATAAGCAGTTAGATCGGCCTCTTGTGGTTTATGTACCCTTGTGAGAATATTAATTTAAAAAGTGTTGAAGTGTAGCATTCAGGAGAAGGAGCATAGTTGATAAGTGTTGCTAAGCTTAAAGGTTTTCAGGTGCATAGTCGAATGAGGGAATACTTTAATCCATATGTCTAGCGCTCTTTTGTTTCATGCCTAGTAACTTTAGTCCCAATGGAACCTATAACTAAGCTTATGCCCCTAAGTAGTTCTTCATGTTCATGTGCCCTTTTATTCCATGAACTCATATCTTATGCTATATCTACTATATCCACACTCATAATCTATTCTCTTGCATCTTTTAATAGTTGGTTGCCAACCCTCATTATTACCACAGTTCAGTCTTAATTGATGGATGTGGTTCCAAGCAGTCGATAGAGATCAGTTCATCTCAGCTCATTCATCTTTCTCGTAAAGCAAAGTTCATCATTCAAGGATAAATAATCCCAAGGGGGGATATTGTAACACCTAGAACTTTTATGCTATGTTTTAATCATTCTAGGTATGTAGTTAGACCTGAACCCGATTGAAATTTCTATGTATTAAGGTTTAAGATCAATTCTTAAGTGTAGGAAGATCTTTGCTTATTATTTAAGGTCTTAAGAAACGTCTAGTACAAATTTTGGTTGAAAGTCTTTCTACCGATTAAGTTTTTTCATAAGTTCATTCAAGGGTCAACTTCAAATGATCATTTCTCTCATTATATAAGGAGTTACATGGCTCATGACCCACAAAATTAAAGGTCTTTGAGTCTTATTTCCAACTCCATCGACCACTCATCAATCCGAGTTTGGAGTAAAAAGCTATGGGCATTTTATCAAGCATCTATCAGTCTGGCACATTGACTGGCTCCCCACACAAGACCTAAAACTTCAGAACGATGAAGTTTGCGCATTGACTGGTGCCCCGCGCCGGAACTTGTCTGGCAAAGTAATTTTTCAGCTTTTGATGTATTTACAAGGGCATTTTGGTCCTTTTCTTACCCAAAACTGTCCCCCACCCTTCTAAAATGTCTCCCACTTCTCTATTTACCCTAACATGGATAAAAACAGCCTCTCAAATTCTCTCAAGGTTTCAAACATTCAAGCATCAAGAAAAATCAAGCCAGGGCTCCCAATCCTAAGGATTTTTTTCCATAGTTCATTTCCAAGGTACGTAAGAGTAATACCTTTCGTGGGGAAACCTATTAGTCCCCATAAGTGAGTCAAGAATTTCATGTTGAGTCATGATTTAAAGTTAGGGTTATTTCAATATTCAAATATGCTAAGTGTTGTTCTTGAGTTTTGTTAAAACTTTCTTCTATATGCTTTAAGTATTGTGAATTATTCCCCGAGTTAAGGTCATTCTTGAAGTTACATTTAATTTTCATAAACAAGAGTTAGTTTTCACTTAAAGTTTATGACTTGGGGATTTGTATTGAAAGTTGATTTCATGCTTCAATGGGTTTTACCATAGTCTTGTTATAAAGTATATTCAAAGGAAGTTAATTCAATAAAATTTTAAGAAAACCCTTATGTATTATTACATGACTTGAAAAGTAAAAGAATTTATCGTATCTTGAAAAGTTAAAGCAAGTTATGACGATTTAGAGCCAAGGCTCGCAAAGAAAGATATATTTCTTGCTACGATATTTTAAATACATGCATGATTTTTAGAAAGCATTTTTAAGACTTATGTTTTGAGCATATAATATGTTTTGGAAGGAATATATAGCACCAAGACGGGTATGGGTTTAGACAACACATGCCCTAAAAACTACATTACCACCATAGGATAGGATCATCGGCAAATAGGGTGACTCCTCTATTATTTATAGACTTCGGGCTCAGCTTTGGAATTCCTAGATTATGTTTCATCTTATATTTTGGCAAGGTATAGGATGTATCTGTTAACGAGATAATGTCATTGGGTTCAGGCAACATGGATAAGACGTTGTACTCTATGATGCTCACATGGTTTATGTCGGTTAAAAGAAACTCCCTCAAAGAAAACTTGCTTATTGTGAGAAAACATATGATTGACCGAGGCCACCAGTTTAAAAAGAGTTTTTATGAAGCATTGTTTTCATGTTTTGTTCATACTTGAGTAATTTATTTTCTAGTCTTAGTTTTAGTTTAACGAATTATATTAAAGTTGTTGTATTACAATACTGTGATAAATTATTGTCGGGTTTACATTTCACGAAGTTTACTATTTAAGTTGTTACGTGCTTTCGATGTTTTTAAATAACTTATTCATTGTACTACATTAGTCCCGACAGTTTTGCAAGAAAACGTCAGTGGGTCTTTTGTTCCGTATCTCTGTACTCATGTCATATGTTATGATTTAATTCAAAAGTTTAGCCAGCTTCAGTTTTAATTCCTCTATTATGTACCAGTACATTCAAAGTATTGACGCTCTTTTTTTGCACTACATCATTGGACGATGTAGTGCCCAGCTTTCAGATATGCAGATTTGTGTACAAACTCTTCAGTAAGCTATGTCATCAGCTTGAGGGAGTTCTCATTCTTCCGAGGACTTATTAGTATCCCCAATCTCTAGTTTCTTTTGTTACATAAATGTTGGGGTATTTAAAATGTAGTAGAGGCTTCATAGACAGAGTCAATTCAAGTCATTTATAACTAGTTTTTAAACATTTTATTATTTCAGTAATAAAAGTTTATATTATTTTATTTCACCCTTTTTTTTAAGATTAGTCCATCTTTCACAGCTTCCGCAAATTTGTTCCATTAAAAGTTCATCTTTATAAATTGTATTCCAGACCAAGTGGTTCTCTTGGATAATTCGTGGTTTCGGGTGTTTCACTCCCCGAAGCTACCCCCTAGATGTAACATGGGACCCGGTACCATAAGTGCCCTAAGTTAACCCTTGGTCATAACATAACTCAGATAATCATAAGATAACATAGCAAAATCATAAATAGAAAGCTAGGCAACCCAATCCATTACAGCTAAATGTCACGCCCCTAGCTAGGAGGGACGGACATCAAGAAGTTATACAAGCAACTATTGAACATATATACTAAACTCATGCTAAAATTATAAACTAACAAGAAACAAGATGGACATCAACATGTGTTTACATATACTGAAACATATATAACTGAAGGGCCCACTAGACTAATTGTACATCTGAAATAAAACTACGTCTAAAAAGCCTCTAAAGAGTCTGCAACTGAAAATCTGATAACTAGTCTGGACAGGGCCCCGATATATCGGCTATACGATATGTACATGAATCCAAAACATATGACCTAGGTATATGATAGCCCTAGAGAGAGGTGGAGCTTACCAACTTATCAACTGGCAGGCACTAGTCTATTGTGGATGTCTGCTAGCCTAAGTAACTGAGACTGCATTCATAAAAATGCATCGCCCAAAAATAAAAGGACGTCAGTACATATAAAACATGTACTGGTATGTAAAGAAGACTGAATAACAAGTAGACATGTAAGAATTCTCACTGAATCGAATATCAAGAATAGGAAAATCTGAGCATACACATAAAGGGAATGTAATTTGAGACTGAAATTGAAACTGATACTAAGACCAATATTGGGGGTCCTTATATAATGTCCTATGCATTACTTATTTACATATATTTTAAATTCCTAGAATTTATCTAGGTGACATCTTTCTCTTTTTATACTACTTCTCTTTTCTTTATGTAATACTAACTGTCAGGAAGTCACAAGATAGCTTATTGTCGGTGATCGGTGACACCTGTTTGGCATCTATAGCCAACTATCACAACCATGTGTGGAATCTCAGTCTGTATAATGTGGTTTGTCAAGGTACGTCCTACAGGGCTCCTGTAAGATTTTCTCGCAGGCCTGTGTAGTCAGGGGAATCTATGATAGGAAGTTCCAACTGACTCTGTCTGAATTTTGTGCACATAATGGCATCGCATGTAGTGTCCCTAAAGATACCCACCCCACGCTACAGAGTAGGATATAATCGCATCTTTCTTGTAAAGGCCTATAGTAAGCAACTTATGAATCATATAACTCGTTATCTGAATATTGATTACTTTCTTTTAGCTAAAAAATCATATATCTATGTGACCTATATACTCATGGCTATTCTGTGGCCAATTACTTCCTTAAAGTTCTGTGACATATATTCTCGGTAATTTCTAGGAGTTTCAACTGAAGACACGTACGTTCATGTGAAACATATGACTTCTTTGACTAGAAATGAGTACTATAACTCTATACGAGAGAGACCTATAATAGTAATAAGCTTTCTTTCTAGTAGCGTATTATCTATGATTACCTTTATAGTAGGAACATATGACTCTAGGTCGTTCCTTGATGGAAAAAGAGGTCTTAGCTTTACATACCTTATTTCAAGACTCTCTCTCCCTTCTGTCATGTCGTTGGCTCCCCTAAAACACTCCATATCTATTACATAGAAACATATGTAATAGTATAAGAGACTAACCAAGAAATATGGCGAGGTCGGAAACACGATAATAGCTTACGAGCGATAAGCTTAGCAAATAAGATAAGTAAATGGTGTATCACCATGCCTCTCTCTTTTCCCCTTATCAACTGAAATATGACCACCTATGAAGTCAATATTAATTCCTTCATCCCTGTCTTACAATATTTAGCACATTCCATATCCTAAACAAGGTCATAAACTTGACCCCTCTGCTTCCAAACATCGCCTCGGGAGTACTTTATCTAGTGGTGTTACATGCCCCTTTAATCTCATATATTAGGTTGGAGAGAATTATAAAATTTCAAACAGTGATAGGAAGCCTAATAACATATAAACAACATTCTAAATCCATTTAGGCATTTAATCAAATACTTGACGAGAGACAAGCTTACATGAGCCATAAAAATCATTTTTTTATACCTAGCCTCCCTCCTTATCGCATCAAGCTTTCTGCCTTAATACACAACAATACAAACCTCATTTAGTCAACAATACAACCATTACATCCCTCTACATACTCTCTCTTTACCAAATATATAAGTTACAATGGGCAAAACATGGACTCACGGCTTCATATCACCGTCCCGTGAGTCCTACCCGTAAACTATACTTAAAACAACTCTTAGAGTCATATTTATGGGGATAGAAGAGCAGACATATCTTTATCAAAAGAATCAATCCCTGAACCTTTTTGTTTATTCAATAACAACACCTTTTCCTTCAAAAAAACACTTGACTAAGTATGTTTCCATAACCTATGATTAAAAATACACTTGATCCTTGAAGGAATTCATTTACCTTAGGATAGGGAGAGATTAAGATGAAGAAGAACTGAAGAAGAATAGTGGTAACCAGGTCACTTAAGTTCTTATACGTATGGGGAACTAAATCCAAAAGTTTCAAGATAAAAACACAACTTTTTGGAAACTTACCCAAGGCTGCCATATGTCCCGCAGTGATTAGGCAGTGTGTGTATCTGTAATAAAATGTGCATAACTTTTTACTCCAAACTTGTATGGACAAGCGGTTTGTTGCATTGGAACCTCAAATACCTTAATTTGGTACTTCATAGGACCTCTAAATTCTTTTATATTGGGAGATATACCTATTTCTAGTAAGACCTTATACGAGCTTGTTTGAAATAGTCTACCGTAGTGAACCCTTCAACTTGAAATTTTGTTCCAAGTCACCCTTTGGTCTATAACCATATTCTAGCACTTCAAATTGATTAATATAAATGTCCCTTTATATAATTATCCATTCACAAACTTATCCTCTTGGTTCATAATGATTCCTTCGCGTTTATGAGTT
Source organism: Jaltomata sinuosa (assembly GCA_003996215.1). Taxonomy (NCBI): domain Eukaryota; kingdom Viridiplantae; phylum Streptophyta; class Magnoliopsida; order Solanales; family Solanaceae; genus Jaltomata; species Jaltomata sinuosa. The sequence goes on along the minus strand of QJPP01001750.1, from coordinate 237,900 downwards.
GCACGCGTATCTTAAGTTCGGGGCATTACATTATCCCCTCCTTGGGATCATTCGTCCTCAAATGAAGGATACGACTAAAAATTATTCTAATTCTACTTTTTCAAAAAAAAAATTGCAGAGTTTCTCTTGTAAACTGGCCTATCCAAAACCTGTCAGCTAACCAAAGCACATACTATATGCTTCACAGAGCGTCACAACAAGAGAATAATATTCAATAGATATCAACGAGGCTCCGCTTGGACTTACATGAATGAAAACTATGGAAGTTCATATAGCTTACTTTATATTTTTTTGACTTTACATCTCAACTTTGAGGAACATATGGAACTCTTGAATCATTGGCACGTATCAAGTACTTGAACACATAGCATATCGATAAAGTCGTAGAAACAAGCATTTCTAATATTGATACTCGAATGTAAGGACAAATGAATTTATGAACCTTATGGTTTTTCCTTAAATAAGTGAGGATACTTGGCCCTCATATCGGCCTCTGTTTCCCATGTTGCTTCTTCTACATTCTGACTTTTCCATAGGTCTTTAACTGAAGTTATTTCTTTCGTTCTCAATTTTCTGATTTGTCTATCTAGTATTGCCACCGGGACTTCTTCATATGATAAATCTTTTGCGAGTTCTATAACCTCTGAAGGTCTAACTTGAGATGGATCTGCTAAGTATTTACGTAACATTAAGAAGTGAAAGACTGGATGCACTATTGCTAAATCAGGAGGTAAATCAACCTCATAGGTGACCTGGCCAACTCTCTTTAGGATTCTATAAGGACAAATATATTTAGGCTCAACTTACCTTTCTTACCAAATCGCATAACCCCCTTCATAGGCGATACCTTTAAGAATACCCAGTCATCAATTTGGAACTCTAAATCTCTAGGTCGCATATCTGTATAAGATTTATATTGGCTTTGAGCAGTGTTCTACTGCTTCTGTATTTGTTTTACCTTCTCAACTGGTTGATGGAAAAGATCTGGTCCTAATAATTGAGTCTCACCTATATCAAACCAACCAATAGGTGACCTAAATCATCACCCATACAGAGCTTCAAATGGAGCCATGCCAATACTTGAGTGATAGTTATTATTATAGGAAAATTCTATCAAGGGAAAATGATCATTCCAATTTCCTTTAAAGTCCAGAATGCTAGCTCTCAATATATATTTGAGTGTCTAAATAGTGTGCTCGGCTTGGCCATCCGTCTGTGGATGGAATTTGGTTCTAAGGTTCACCTGTGTTCCTAAAATCTCCTTGAATGACCTCATAAAATGTGAGGTGAACTGGGCATCCCTATCTGAAATAATGGACATTGAAGTCCATGCAAGCGAACAACTATCTTATATATAGCTTGGCATAATCTTCTGTGGTATTGGTACACTTAACTAGTAAAAAGTGGGCTGATTTTGTTAATCGATTAATGATCACCCAAATTGAGTCATGCTTACAAAATGAGGGAGGCAAACCTATAACAAAATCCATGTTAATGGCCTCCCATTTCCACACTGGAATGCTCATAGTTTGAGCAAGGCCATCGAGCTTTCGATGTTCGGCTTTCACTTATTGGCAGTTAGAGCATTCTACTACAAACTCTAATATATCCCTTTTTATGTCGCTCCACCAGTAGACTCATTAAGGTCACGGTACATCTTTGTAGAGCCTGGATGAATGGAATACCGAGAATAATGTGCTTCAGCCATTATCTGTTGTGTTAGACCATCTACATTAGGAACACATAATCTTTCTCGGCACCTTAAGGTATTATCCCCTTCCATCTCAAATGCAAAAAATTTGTGTTATCGAATTCCTTCTCTGTACTGGAGCAATAAGGGATCATCATATTGTTTTTCTTTCACTAACGATGACTTTGCAATGTTTTGCACAACCACACATCCATCTTTAAGATACCCACACATCCACTTTGCATAGTTCCAGCTGACTCTATCTAAATTTTGTGCACAAAATGGATTCGCATGTAGTAGCCCTAGAGATACCCACCCCACGCTACAGAGTAGGATATAATCTCATCTTTCTTGTAAAGGCCTATAGTAAGAAACTTATGAATCATATAACTTGTTATTTGAATATTGATTACTTTCTTTTATCTGAAGAATCATATATCTATGTAAGAAACTTATGAATCATATACCATATTGTTGGCTCCCCTCAAACACTCCTTATCTATGACATAGAACAATTTCAATAGTATAAGCTACTAACCAAGATATATGCCGAGGTCAAAAAAATGATAATAGCTTACGAGCAACAAGCTTAGCAAATAAGATAAATAAATGGTGTATCGCCACACCTCTCTCTTTTCCCCTTATCAACTGAACTATGACCACCTATGAAATCAATATTAATCCTTCCATCCTTGCCTTACAATATAAAGCCCATTCCATATCCCAAACAAGTTCATAAATTTGACCCCTCTGCTTTCAAACACCGCCTCGGGAGTTCTCTATCTATGGGCGTTACATGCCCCTTTAATCTCATAGATTATGTTGGGAGAGAATTATAACATTTCATACAGTGATAGGAAGCCTAATAACATATAAACAACATTCTCAATCCATTTATTCATTTAATCAAACACTTGACGAGAGACAAGCTTACAGGAGCCATAAAAATCATTTTTTGTTATACCTAGTCTCCCTCCTTATCGCAGCAAGCTTGCTTCCTCAATAAAAAACAAAACAAACCTCATTTAGTCAACAATACAACAATTACATCCCTCTACATACTCCCTCCTTACTGAATATGTCAGTTACAATGGGAAAGACATGGACTCACGGCTTCCTATCACCGTACCGTGAGTCCTACCCGTAAACTATACTTAAAAAAACTCTTAAAGTCATATATATGGGGATAGAACAGCAGCCATACCTTTATCAATAAGAATCAATCCCTACACCTTTTTGTTTCTTCAAGAACAACACTTTTTCCTTCAAAAAAAACCACTTGACTAAGTATGTTTCCATAACCTATGATTAAAAATACACTTAATCCTTGAAGTAATTCACTTACCTTAGGATAGGGATAGATTGAAATAAATAAGAACTGAAGAAAACTAGTGGTAACCAGGTCCCTTATGTTCTGATAGGTATGGGAAACGAAATTCCAAAGTTTCAAGATAAAAACACAACTTTTGGCTGACTTACCCAAGGCTGCCACAAGTCCCGCAGTGATTGGGCAGTGCGCATGTCTGTAGTAAAATACGCATAAGTTGGATGAGCGATTTGTTGCCTTGGAAACTAGACTGAAATACCATTTAATTTGGTACTTCATAGGACCTCTAAATCCTTTTATATTGGGAGATATACCCATTACAAGTCAGACCTTTTACGAGCTTGTTTGAAATAGTCTACTGTAGTGAACCCTTCAACTTGAACTTTTGTTCCAAGTCTCCCTTTGGTCTATAACCTTATTCTAGCACTTCAAATGGATTAATATAAGTGTACCTTTATATAATTATCCATTCACAACCTTATCCTCTTGGTTCATAACGATTCCTTTGCATTTACGAGTTGCACGCGTATCTCAAGTTTGGGGCATTACACTAAAGTCAATATGAAGCATGATCTTAAAGAGAGACTTGAACACTGTCTATGTCTGAAAAGTCTCTACATATGACATAAGGAGTTACTGGGACAAGACCCTAGCTAACTCTAAATACTAAATGGGCGATAATAAGCTAAACTCATGAACCGATCCTCAGAAGATGAGGACTTACCAACACTAGCTCAATGGCATGTGAGCTCTAGCCACGTGTCTGAGGAAGGAAACCTAAATCTGCATCATCAAGAAATTCAGCGCAAAATATGCGTCGGCACTATAGGATGTACCGAGTATGTGAGATATGCAAAATCTAAAGTAGACATGATATACATGCTTTAAAATTGAAATCATACTATGGTAATAAAAGTGGAATTGCAAAGGACTCAATACAATATCATAAGTAAGATACACTTGAAAACTATAGTAATAGCAAAAGTTCTAAAATCAAAAAGCAAGAATCAATGCATTTAAATAAGCTGAAACAGTTTCTGTGGGAGGTTCTCTAACTGACATATACCATGTGAGCTATATGAAATCCGATGTATCTACCCCATCGAGAGGATTCAATATACCTTGCCAGGGTATAAAGGCATAACTGTGGCATGATCACTAGTTCTAATGCCCAACTAAGGGGCTAATCAACCTACGGGGCACATAGTTCTATGACTAAGGGTACGCTCACCCTATCCAAATTTGTGCCAAATACTACTCCTAAAATATACATATAGCTCATAATATTCTTGTGACAAATCTGATGCCAAATCTGTTTGAAAAGCATAAGGACATATTTGATGTCATGCAAATTCAAATCATAAGTCTTAAAGCTTAGCTTAGCCATAATTCAAAACATACTTTTCTTTCTAAATTCATAAATTGAAGAATTAGGCATGCAATTTCATGATAATAGAGGTCATGTTGTCTAAACATGCCAATTTTACTTGAAAACATGCAATTGAGTGAAAACATGCTAGAATTCATCTATAATGCATGGGCTTTTGGAAACACTTAAGGAAAATCAAATAAATCGTAGATAAGTAATGAGGAAGTCGGTCTAGGCCAGGTCTTTATTGCCTCTATTTTCTGTGAATCAGCTCGAATACCATCTCTAGTCACAACATGACCCGAAAAAGCAACAGACTGCATCCAAAACTCACACTTGCTGAACTTAGCAAATAACTGTTGATCTTTGAGAGTTTGCAACACAACTCTAAAATGGTCTGCATGCTCCTCCTCACTCCGAGAGTAGATAATAATATCACCAATGAAAACAATCATAAACATATCTAAATACTGCTTGAACACATGGTTCATCAAATCCATAAAAGTTGCAGGAGCATTTGTCAGTCCAAAGGACATAACCACAAATTCATAATGACCATACCAAGTTCTGAAGGTTGTCTTAGGAATGTCACACTCTCTAACTCTGAGCTGATGATAACCAGATATAAGCTCGATCTTGGAGAAGTAACTGGCACCCTAAATCTGATCGAATAAGTCATCAATTCTAGAAATGGGATACTTATTCTTGATCATGACCTTGTTCAACTGACGGTAGTCGATACACATTCTAAGAGAACCATCTTTCTTTAACAAAAATAGAACTGGAGAACCCCATGGAGATATGTTGGGTCAAACAAAACTCTTATCAAGAAGGTCTTTATACTGATCCTTCAATTCCTTAAGCTCCACGGGAGCCATCCTATAAAGGGGAATAGAGATAGGATGCGTATCTGGAAAAATATCTATTCCAAAGTTGATCTCTTGCTCGCAAGGGACTCCAGGAAAATCTTCGAGAAACACTTCTGGAAACTCATTCACAATAGAAACTGACTAGAGAGGTGGGGTTTCAGACTCTGTGTCCACAACCCAAACAATATGATAATCATCACCCTTAGAAATTATTTTCCTAGCCTTGATATAAGATATGAAATGACCCTTTGAGGATTGAGGACTGCTCTTCCACTCTAAGACAGGTTCATTTGGAAACTTGAAACTTACAACTCGAGTATGACAATCAACTGAAGCATAATATGCATACAACCAATCCATACTAAGAATAACATCAAAATCAATCATCTCCAACTCTACTAGATCCACTAAAGTGACTCTATGAAGGACTAAGATAGGGCAATTTCGGTAAATTGTTTTGTCTAGGACTGTCTCACCAATAGGAGTAGAAACACAAAAGGGTTCTTTGAGCTTATCAGGACTAATCTCGAACTTTCAAGCAATGTAAGGGGTCACAAATAATAAGGAGGCACCGGGGTCTAATAAAGCATACACATCGAGAGAAAAGACTTTTAACGTACCAGTAACAACATCCGGTGAACTCTACTGGTTTTGGCGAGAGGACATGGCATAAAGGCAGTTCTGGCGCTGACCACCTGAACTAGAAGTAGTGCCCTGCAGGGCCAATCGACCTCCTGGGGCTGTTGGGGTAGACTTAGTCCTGCTACCTCCCAGTCTCTTCTTAGTTGAAGAAAAATCCTTAATCCAGTGTCCAACCTGACCACATCAAAAATATCCCTCTCTACAAGCTAGACACCCACTGGGGTGACTTCTACCATATTTGTTAAAAGTAAGGTAAGGAGTCCCCTTTGTAGCACTTTCCTGCGAATAGGAAACCTGATCCTATACTAGTCTGATCATGATGAGGCATGGGGGCCTAGGTAGGAGCACTAGCTGAAGAATGAATGAGCCCTGATGATTTCTTCTGGAATGAAGAACGGTGTCCACCTCCGAACCTCTGATGGCCAAAACCTGAACTCTCTGATCTACCTCTCTTATTTTCTCCTTCCATTTCCATCAACTTCTCTCCCTCAATTTGATGGGCATGAGTCATAAGTCGAGAAATATCCATGTCACCCAAAAGCATAGAGGATCTCCACTCCTTCTTTACCAAGTCTGACACTCATAAATGAACTTATTTATCTCATCCCTCGGGTCAGCCATCATGGAAGGAGCATACTTAGAAAGTTGGGTGAATTTTTACCCATACCCCTGAACCGACATAGAACCTTGCCGCAAATTCATGAACTCCTCGTCCTTAACTTACCTCAACTCTCTAGAGAAGAACCGATCATGAAAAACATTCCCAAGTTATAGGGACCACATCCCTAGACCTCGCATTCCTCTATTAAGTAAAAAATATATGAGCCACGTCCTTAAGCTGATAGGAATCTAGCTCAATATTATCCGTACCAATAATGTACATCACACCAAAGATCTTATTCACCTCATCCATGAAATTTTGTGGATCCTCACCAACATTCAAACCCCAGAACTCAGGATGGTTCATGCAAATGAAGTCTTAAACTTGGGCAGTAACTCTACCTTTAGGGTGGACGGGGATAGGAGCCTGCTGATTGGCCTGAGCGACCATAGTTTAAGCTAGCATATGAATGGAAATCCTAAACTCCACATTTGTGACCTCGGTGTCTTGAATCGGAGGATCAATATTTCAGGCGGCTCTGCGAGGTATGGCATAGCGAGGAGGCATAATCTGAAATGTATAAAGAATAGTTTAGTGAAGTAATAGAGTTAAACTCTATCGCATGATATTGATCATGAAAGAAGTGAAGTTTTTTTTCCTAAGACGCCTTGTATCCCCCTCCCATAAATATGGTGTGCTTCACACACAGGAAAGAGACTCTACTTGATGTGGCTTTCAGACACCCTTGGATTCTTGAATCTGAGGCTCTAATACAAAGTTTTCCATGCCCAGTGGCTACCCCCCTAGATGTAACACAGGACCCGAGACTGCAAGTGCCCGAAGTTAGCCCTTGGTCATAGCAAAACTCAGATAATCATAAGATAACATAGCGAAAACATAAATAGAAAGCTAGGCAACCCAATCCATAAATGATAAAGTCAGGATGAAACATGATCCGAAAGAGAGACGCAAACATTGTCTATGTCTAAAAAGCCTCTACATATAACATAAGGAGTTACTGGGACAAGAACCCAGATAACTCTAAATACTGAAAGGGCGATAATAAGATAAACTCAAGAATCAGTCCTCAGAAAATCAGGACTCACCAACATTCGCTGAATAGACTGCGATCTCTAGCCATGTGTCTGAGGAAGGAAACCTGAATCTGCATCATCAAGAGGATGCAACACAAAATATGCATCAGTACTATAGGACGTACCGAGTATGCGAGATATGCAAAATGTTAAGTAGACATGCTATACATTCTTTAAAACGTAAATCATACTTTCGTAGTAAAAGCTGGAATGCAATGGACCTGATACAATATCGTAAGCAAGATACACTTGAAAACTATAAGTAATAGCAGATGTTTTGAAATCTTAAAGCAATAATCAATGCATTTAAATAAACTGAAATTATTTCTATGGGAGGTTCCCTAACCGACATAGACCATGTGAGCTACATGGAATCCGATGTATCCACCCCATCGAAAAGACCCAATATACCTTGCCAGGGTATAAAGGTATAACTATGGCATGATCACTAGTTCTAATACCCAACTGATGGGCTAATAAACCTATGAGGGCACGTAGTTCTAGGACTAAGGGTACACTCACCCAATCCAAATCAGTGCTAAATACTACTCCCAAAACATACATATAGCTCATAATATTCTTGTGAAATTTCTGATGCCAAATCTGTTTGAAAAGTATAAGGACATATGTGATGTCATGCAAATTCAAATCATAAGTATTAAAGCTTAGTGTATCCATAATTCAAAATATATTTTTCTTTCTAAATTCATAACTTGAAGAATTAGGCATGCAATTTCATGATAATTAAGGTCATGTTGTCTAAACATGCCAATTTTACTTGAAAACATGCAATTGAGTGAAAACATGCTAGAATTCATTTATAATGCATGAGCTTTTGGAAACACTTAAGGAAAATCAAATAAATCATAGATAAGTAATGAGGAACCATGAATTGATGCTTTTAAATAGAACCCATATGATTTCTCCAATTTAGGTAAGAACCCCAATTTCACAAATTGGTAATTCAAAGTAAAACATGGGGTTTTGGGCATAAGGGTGAAAGGAATCCCGTATTGAATACCCACATACCTTATTTGAAGCTTTCGTGATCTAAGAATAAAAGAAATGGAGATTTCAGCTTGGAGCTTGAGACGTGGAGTTGATGAAGTTCCTTTCCTCTTTTGGTAGATGAATAAGGAATAATGAAAAACTTAGGCTAATAGGGGTAGAAACCCTACTAAAAGTGGCCAAAACAATCTCTCTTAAGAGTTAAAAGGGTGGGTAGTTAAAAAACTACCCTTGGGATTTAATTTAGGAAAACCTGTTTAAAACCTCACCTTCAGGTTCCATGGACCATAGACCAATCCATGGTTCGCGGATTGTGCTCGTGGTTCCTAAGCCAGAAAAGAAAGCTGTGAAAAAGAACCCACGAGTTAACAGTACGGCTCGTGGAAACTTCCACGGGTCGTAGAAACCCCTCGTGGTTTATGAGAAATTGACTTCCCTCAAGTCTAGGTCTACTGGTGGGTTTCATCACCTGTGAAACTAGTCATGACCCGTAGACTCCACTCATGGTTCTCAGACCAGAGGTGGAAGCTGCAGAAGGATTTCCACAAGTCCATTCCATGGCTCGTGGTTCCATCCACGGCTCGTGGTTCAATCCATGGCTCATGGTTCAATCCATGACTCGCGGTTTGGGCTTGTAATCCCTGGGAAAGTCAAACTTTTAGGGATTCTAAGTTTAAAAGATAAATCAAATTTTGGGGTGTTATAATATCTCCCCCTTGGGATCATTCATCCCTGAATGAAGACTAAGCAAGGAAAAACTAGAGAGAAAACAGCCCAACCAACTAACAAAACATAAAACTCAAGGAAAAACATGAAATTGAGCTTTTTAACTTAAAACATGATTGAACTAACTTCGAAGAACATGAATGCATGCTAGGATCATGAGGGAAAATGATGGAATAGAATTAGAGGGACATACTAAGAAGGAAACTATTATCTCAAGCTGAAACTGAATTGGAAGAAAAGAGATGAGGGTACTTGGCTTTCATGGCTGCTTCTGCTTCCCAAGTAGCTCCCTCAACTAGCTGATTTCTCCAAAGGACCTTCACCGAAGTGACTTCTTTGTTTCTCAACCTCTGGACGTGAAGATCCATAATCTCCACAGGAACTTCCTCATAAGTAAGGCTATCCTTCACACTCACATCTTCTAAGGAACAATCAAGGTCAGATCACCAACACACTTCTTCAACAAAGAAACATGGAAAACTGGGATGAACTGCTTTTAAATCTGTTGGCAACTCCAACTCATAAGCAACATGACCAACTCTTCTCAAAATCTGGTAGGGACCTATATAATGGGAACTAAGCTTTCCTTTCTTGCCAAATCTCATCACACCTTTCATGAATGACACATTTAGAAATACCCAATCATTAACCTCAAACTCCAACTCTCTTCTCTTCACATCTGCATATTATTTTTGTCAACTCTGAGCGGCTTTCAACCTCTTCCTAATGATTTGAAGCTTCTCCATAGTCTCATGAACCGAATGTGGACCACTCAAGGCTGCCTTACTTACCTCAAACCAACCAATAGGAGATCTATACCTCCCCTCATAAAGTACCTCATAAGGATCCATCTGGATGCTAGAATGAAAGTTGTTGTTGTAGGCAAACTTGATAAGAGGTAAGTGATCATCCCAATTACCTTTGAAATCAATCACACAAGATCTCAACATATCCTCCAAAGTTTGAATAGTACTCTCTGCCTGGCCATCCGTCTGTGGGTGAAAAGTTATACTAAGCTTACCCTGGGTACCAAGGCCCTTTTGAAATGACCTCCAAAACTAGGATGTAAACGGAGTGCCCCTAAATGATAGACAATATAATACCATGCAATATGACTATCTTCTGAATGTAGAGTCTGGCATAATCCTCTGCTGAATTCATAGTCTTGACAGCCAAGAAGTGGGATGACTTGGTCATCCTATCGACAATCACCCAAATAGAATCATGTTACCTACGAGTGTGAGGAAAACCTGTAATGAAATCCATATTGATCACTTTCCACTTCCAAGTAGTAAAATCAATATTCTGAGTCATATCACTCGGTCGCTGATGCTCTATTTCACTTGTTGACAGTTGGGACACTTAGCCACAAAACCTGCTATATCCCTCTTTATTCCATTCCACCAATAGACTTCCTATAGGTCATGGTACATCTTGGTGGAACCGGGGTGAATAGAATATCTGGAGCTATGAGCCTCTATCACAATCCTCTGTCTCAACCCATGTATGTTAGGAACACATAATCAACCCTGAAGTCGAAGCATACCATCTCCCCCTTGGGAGAGAACCTCTACCCTTTGTTGATGGACTGCACCATTCAACTGGTGTAAAATAGGATCATTGTCTTGTTTTTCTTTCACTTCATCTACCAAAGATTATTCAGAACCATTCTAAACAATAACACCACCTTTTGTATAATCCATAAGGCAAACTTCTAATCGAGCAAGTTGATGAACATCCTAGGCCAATTCCCTTTTTCTGTCCTCAACCGAAGACACATTACCCATGGACAACCTACTAAGTGCATCTTCCATTACATTGGCCTTACCCGGATGGTAAAGCACTGGGCTTACCCGAATGGTAAAGCACACTCATATCATAATTCTTTAGAAGCTCAAGCCATCTCCTCTAATGAAAATTCAATTCCTTTTGAGTGAATACATACTGAAGAATATTTTGATCGATGAATACATCCACGTGAACACCATACAAGTAAAGTCTTCAAATCTTCAAGGCAAAAACCATGATCGCTAACTCAACATCATGAGTAGGGAGTTCTCCTCATGAATCTTAAGATGTCTTAAAGCATAAGCAATCAACTTACTATGCTGCATCAACACACAACCCAAACCAATCCTAGAAGCATCATAATACACAACAAAGTCATCTAGGCCCTCGGGTAGATCCAACACTAGAGATGTGATCAATCTAGTCTTCAATTCCTTAAAGTTATTCTCACATAGATCAGAACACTAAAATTTACCCTTCTTCTGAGTCAAGCGATTCAATAGGGAAGTAATGGAAGAAAACCCCTCCACAAATGTCCTGTAGTAACCAGCCAAACCCAAAAAACGCCTAATATTAGATGGGGAAGTCGGTCTAGGAAAGTTCATTACTGCCTCTATTTTCTGTGAATCAACTCAAATATAATCTCTAGTCACAACATGACCCAGAAAAGCAACAGACTGCATCCAAAAGTCACACTTGTTGAACTTAGCAAATAATTGTCGATCCTTGAGAGTTTGCAACACAACTCTCAAATGGTCCACATGTTCCTCCTCACTCTGAGATTAGATAAGAATATCATCAATTAAAACAATCAAAAACATATCCAAATACTGCTTAAACACATTGTTCATCAAATCCATAAAAACTTCAGGAGGATTTTTTAGTCCAAAGGGAATAACCACAAATTCATAATGACCATATCGAGTTCTGAAGGTTGTCTTAAGAATGTCACATTCTCTAACTCTGAGCTGATGATAACCGGATCTCAGGTCGATCTTGGAGAAGTAATGACACCCTGATGTTTATCGAAGAAGTCAATAATTCTAGGAATGGGATACTTATTCTTGATCGTGACCTTGTTCAACTAATGGTAGTCGATACACATTCTAAGGGAACCATCTTTCTTTCGCACAAATAGAACTGGAGCACCCCATGGAGAGATGTTGGGTCAAATAAAACCCTTATCAAGGAGGTTTTTCAACCGATCCTTCAATTCCTTAAGCTACACGGGATCCATCCTATAAGAGGGAATAAAGATAGGATGCGTATCTGAAAGAAGATCTATTCCAAAGTCAATCTCCTGCTCGGGAGGGACTCTGGGCAAATCTTCGGGAAACACTTCTGGAAACTAATTCATGATAGGAACTGACTAGAGAGGTAAGGTTTTGGACTCTGTATCCAAAACGCGAACTATATGATAAGCATAACCCTTAGAAATGATTTTCCTAGCCTTGAGATAAAATATGAAATGACCCTTCGAGGATGGAGGACTACCCTGCCACTCTATGATAGGTTCGTTTGGAAACTTAAAACTAACAACTCGAGTACGACAATCAACCCAGAGCATAACATGCATACAACCAATCCATACTAAGAATAATATCAAAATTAGTCATCTCCAAATCTACTAGATCGCTGAAGTGACTCTATGAAGGACTAACATAGGGCAATTTTGGTAAATTCTTTTTGCTAGGACTGTCTCACCAACAGGAGTAGAAACACAAAAGGGTTGTACGTGCTGATCAGGACTAGTCTCAAACTTGCAAGCAATGTAAGGGGTCACAAATGATAAGGAGGCACTGGGGTCCAATAAAGCATACACATTGAGAGAAAATATTTTCAACATACTAGTAACAACTTTCGGTGAACTCTCTTGGTCCTGGTGAGAGGACATGGCATAAAGGCAGTCCTGGAACTGACCACCAGAACTAGAAGCAATGCCCTGCTGGGCTGGTTGACCTCCTTGGGCTGCTAGGGTAGATTAAGTCCTGCTACCTCCCTGTCTCTTCTTAGCTAAAGGGAAATCCTTAATCCGATGTCCAACCTGACCATATCCAAAATATCCCTGTCTACCAGCTAGACACTCACCGAGGTGACTTCTACCATATTTGTTGCAAGTAAGGTAAGAAGTCCCCTTTGTAGCACTTCCCTGTGAATAGGAACATGATCATCTACTAGTATGATCATGACAAGGCATAAGGGCCTAGATAGGAGCACTAGTTTAAGAATGAAAAGGCCTTAATGATTTCTTCTGGAATGAAGAATGGTGTCCACCTCTGAACCTATAATGGACAAAACCTGAAATATCTCATCTACCCCTCTTGTTTTCTCTAGCCATTTTCCTTAACTTGTCTTCCTCAATCTGATGGGCATGAGTCATAAGTCAAGAAATATCCATGTCACCCAAAAGCATAGCGGATCTGCACTCCTTCTTTACAAAGTCTGACACTCCATAAATAAACTTACTCATCTCATCCCTTGGGTTAGCCACCATGGAAGGCATCAACCTATACTCCTGAACCGACATAGAACCTTTCCTCAAATTCATGAACTCTTCAGCCTTAGCTTCTCTCAACTCCCTAGGGAAGAACCGATCAAGAAAAGCATTCCCAAGTCATAGGGACCACATCCCTAGCCCTAGCATTTCTCTATTGAGTAAAAACAATATGAGCCACATCCTTGAGCTGATAGGAAGCTATCTTAATACCATCAATACCAACCATCTACATCACACCAAAGATATTTTTCACCTCATCCATGAAATTTTACGGATCCTCGCCAACTTTTGAACCCCAGAACTCAGACGGGTTCATGCGAATGAAGTCTCAAACTCGAGCCAAAACTCTACCTTTAGGGTGGACAGGGATAGTAGCCTACTGATTAGCCTGAGCGGCTATAGTTTGAGCTAGCATATGAATGGAATTCCTAAACTCCGCATTTGTGACCTCAGGGTCTGGAATCAGAGGATCAACATTTTGGGTGGCTCTGCGAGGCATGGCATGGAAAGGAGGCACAATCTGAAATGCATAAAGAATAGATTAGAGGAGTAATAGAGTTAAACTTTATCACGCGATATTGATCATGAAAAAAGTAAAGCTTTTTTTCTATGACACCTCGTAGCCCCCCTCCCATAAATGTGGTGCACTTCACACACATGAAAGAGACTCTACTTGATGTGGCTTCCAGAAACCCTGTGACTCTTGAACTTGAGGCTCTGATGCTAAGTTTGTCATGCTCTGAGGCTACCCTCTATACGTAACATAGGACCCAGGACTGCAAGTGCCCCAAGTTAACCCTTGGACATATCATAACTCAGATAATTATAAGATAACATAGCGGAAGCATAAATAGAAATCTAGGCAACCCAATCCATAAAAGATATAGTTAAGATGAAACATGATTCGAAAGAGAGACTCAAACACTATCTATATCTGAAAAGCCTCTACATATGACATAAGGAGTTACAGGGACAAGACCCTAACTAAATCTAAATAGTGAAAGTTCGATAATAATCTAAACTCAAGAATCGGTCCTCGATAGATGAGGACTCACTAATACTAGATGAATGGACTGTGATCTGTAGCCATGTGTCTCAGGAAGGAAACCTGAATCTGTATCATTAAGAGGATGCAGCGCAAACTATGCGTCAGTACTATAGGATGTATCGAGTATGTGAGATATGCAAAATCTGAAGTAGACATGACATACATGCTTTAAAACTGAAATCATACTATGGTAGTTAAAGCTAGAATGCAAAGGACTCGACACAATATCATAAGCAGGATACACTTGAAAACTATAAGTAATGGCAGAAGTTCTGAAATCTGAAAGCAAGAATCAATATATTTATATAAACTGAAATTGTTTTTGTGGGAGGTTCTCTAACTAACATAGACCTTGTGAGATACACATATTCCAATGTATCCACCCAATTGAGAGGACCGAATATACCTTTCTAGGGTATAAAGGCATAACTGTGGCATAATCACTAGTTCAAATACCCAACTGAGGGGCTAATCAACCTACGGGGGCACGTAGTTCTGGGACTAGGGGTACGCTCACCCTGTCCAACTTGGTTCTAAATACTACTCCCAAAACATATATATAGATCATAATATTCTTGTGACATATCTGATGCCAAATCTTTTTAAAAAGCATAAGGACATATTTGATGTCATGCAAATTCAAATCATAAGATTTAAAGTTTTGCATAGCCGTAATTCAAAATATACTTTTCTTTCAAAATTCATAACTTGAAGAATTAGGCATGCAATTTCATGATAATAGAGGTCATGTTGTCTAAACATGCCAATTTTACTTGAAAATATGCAATTGAGTGAAAATATGCTAGAATTCATCTATAATAGATGTGTTCTTGGAAACACTTATGGAAAATTAAATAAATCATAGATAAGCAATGAGGAACCATGAATTGATACTTTAAAACTAAACCCATAAGATTTCCCCAATTTGGGTAAGAACCCTAATTTCAAAAATTGGTAATTCAAAGTAAAACATAGGGTTTTCGGTATATGGGTGAAAGGAATCCCTTATTGAATACCTACATACCTTATTTGAAGCTTGCTTGATCTAAGATGAAAAGAATTGGAGACTTGAGCTTGGAGCTTGACACTTGGAGTTAATAAAGTTCCTTTCTTTTTTAGTAGATGAATGAGGAATAATAAAAGACTTACGCTAATAGGGGTTGAAACCCTACTAAAAGTGGCCAAAATGACCTCTCTTGAGAGTTAAAAGGGTGTGTAGTTACAAAAATACCCCTGGAATTTAATTTAGGAAAAACAATTTTAAACCTTGGCTTCAGGTTCCACGGACCGTAGACCAATCCATGATTCATTGATAGTGCTCGTGGTTCTTGATACAGAAAAGAAAGCTGCGGAACATATACCATGAGTTAACAGTACAACTCGTGGAAACTTCCATGGGTGGTAGAAACCCCTCATGGTTTCTGAGGAATTGACTGCCCTCAGGTCGGGATCCATGACCCGTGAAACTAATCTTGACCCGTAGACTCCACTCGTGGTTCTCAGACTAGAGGTGGAAGCTTCAGAAGGGTTTCCACGAGTCTATTCCATGGCTCATAGTTCAATCCATGGCTCGTGTTTTGGGCTTGTAATCCTTGGGAACGTCAAATTTTCAGGGATTCTAAGTTTAAAAGATGAATCAAATTTCAGGGTTGTATAGGGTGTCGGTTATGTCGAGGGTGTAGGCTTGAGGCATGACACATGTTCCTATCAAGAGTTATTATTATAGTTCTTATTTTCTATTTTGATTCTTAGAAATTAAAGTGTAACCTTCCACATTCATAGAGGATTTACATTAGGTGTTTTTTATCTAGTTGTAAAGGCTGTCAAGATTGGGATAGAATCTTGAAAGGGGTACTTCCAACTATGAAAAAACTGAAAGGTGGTAGTTATCCTTTTTTTTTTTTGTAACCATAAAAAAAATTAAGTTTATGAAAATTTGAAGAAAATCCTACTAGTGTAGGTCGTGGTTTTTGACTTCTGTAGGAAAGGAGTTTTCCACATAAAATCCTTGTATTAATTTTTTATTTTGCATTTACTTCTTTAACAGTTGTTGAAGAACCTGGTTCTTCAATAGATAGGTGGCAATATAAAAAACATAATCACTGCAGAGGAGGAAAACAAGGAAGAAAAATAGAAGGGTCTAATAACACATGAGAATGATGTAGACGTTAATAGCAGTTCTCTAGTTTGAATGTAAGAAACTACTGCATGAAAAAGTGTTGGCCAACATAGAAGAAAAATACATGATCTAGCTATTGAAAGATTAAAAGTTCATGGATTGAAGAACCTATTCCTCAAACCACATCTAGATATTGAAAGATTGGATGATCAAGGATAGAAGAACCTATTTCTAAAACCACCTCCTTCATATATTGAAAGATTGGATTCTCAATAATAGAAGAACCTATTCCTAAAACAACTTCCTTCCATCATTGAAACTATTGTGACATAGTTTTTTATAAGCTTCATGTATGGTGAAAAAATGGTCAAGAGAAACATCATGAGATTTAAGAGAATTTGATGTTGAGGAGTTGGGACTCGTACTACAGGCTCTCTCTGAGAGATTTTATCATTATGTAAAGAGGGTCGACCTACAATTGTTGATAATCCCAACTCAAGTATGCATGTGCAAAGAAAGTTCTCTTAAAACTTTGGATCAGATAATACCCATATACAAAAGAAGACATAAGGAATCCTTGCTATACATGGTTATTATGGATCTACTCAATATTGGAAAGTCCATTAAACTACCTGGGATAATAATTTATGTGAGGCTAAAAGTCATGTTATTTTACTATATTTTCCTCAGATTTGATCTTTCTATAGTATCGTCTTGAGCTTTTATGATAAGAATAACACTTATGTTGGTGTTTTGTTTGTGTAGGATATAATTGAAGGAGTTGAGGCATATTTGGAGCGTGTATGAGCTTTGAAGTCTGAGTAGAAACTAAAGATATTGATCCAGAACAAGTCTGATGGTGTAGGATCAAGATGGGAGCTTAACGGTAAGAAAAGAATGCAATTGAGTGCAAAAATGGCCTAGGGCACTTTCAAAGGCATAGCCTCAATCCAAACAAACCAATAAGCCAAGCCAAGTGAACTCACTGCCCAAATGGCTCAAGGCATCCCCAAAAGCCAATTTTGGGCCAAGTTTAGCTTTGTCCAATTTTTAAAGGGTAGGATTGTTCGAGACCTTTTCCAACTCTATATACCTGTTTTGGCTCATTATTGTGATTATTCAAGCCTAGGATTGAGAGAGAAGAGGAAGAACACAAGTATTGTAAGGTTTTACTTTATTTTTATAATCTTTAATCCTTGCAACACTAGTTATTCATTAATTTGATTACTTGTAATCAACTCATGAGTAGCTAAACTCATAGATCTAGGTTTGTGGTTAAGAGATGAAATTTGATATTTAATTATCATATCATTTAGTTTTGATTTTAATTATTGAGTTATTTATCTTCTCTTGATCTTAATTGTTTGATTGATTGATCACCTTTCGAATACTATCTGTGGTGCATTGATTGAATTAGGAATGCAGAATCTACATACATAATAAGAGAATATAGGGATTTGTTATGAACCTTATAGGGAAAAGGGACACAATTTGCTAGTATGGAAATGAATATACTCGTTAGCCTTGCCTATTTGATACAGAATAGAAATCACATGAACTTTACTATCTACCCATATAGGAATAGGAATACAAGCATTAGGAATAGTTGAGTAGGCTTAGAGTTATTCATAAAGACACTAAATATAGTGATTATCAACCAGAAACTAGTAACTAGTGAAATCAAGTAAAGATATGGTTTGATAACTTAACTGGATTGTTAATATACCACGACCCTGGATCATCTATAAAATCTAAACTTTGAAACATATAACTTTGGCTTATTTATGTAATGACCCTCCAGGTTAATTTCTCTATTTTTGTGTGTTTCTAGTGTCTCAATCTTTCCCACAGCAGCTACAGATTATTTATAAATTCCTAGGACTAAAAGTTTGATTTCGGGGCAGTTCATTTGTGTTTTAGAAGAGTTTTCCTATTTTGGAACTTTTAAAGTTGGAAGAGTTGATTTTGGTCAACATTCAGAGTAAACGGGCTCGGATGAAAATTCAGTCAGTGTTGTTAGCTCTAAAATGTGGACTTTAAACTAGTGGGACCTTTGGTTTGGGTCCCGAGGCTTCTGGACTGATTTTTAGCACTTGGGTGATTTTTAGGCAAAATCGGCAAAGTATTAACTTTGGTCAACATTTCATCGAGACGACCTCTGATGTGCCGGGATTTTATGTCACATTTTATTCTTTTAACAAAGAAGTTTTGTAGTTTTCAAGTAAGTATTATGCAAATTGATATGCTTTGGCTGTGTTGCAGGAAGGATAGACTTGATTCAATAAGAGGGCGTAGATGTGTCAAAAATGAGGAGCTTTACTGATTGTTTTGAGTTAAAATGAACCATTGGTAAAACCATTGCATTCAACCTGAAACATAGAAGCTGACGCAAAAAGTGAAGTTATAACGGAAGGCATAACGGACCATTTTTAGGAATAATGATCTTTTCTCTTCACCATTTCCAGAACCAGATGATAGCCAGATGGAGAAGTTACAACAATCAATAAAATGGTTCGTTGTTGAATGAAATGGGCCATTTTGGTGTCCCTTCGGATGACGCATCTTTCCTTTCCTAGACCAATCTGGACTTGATTTGTACTTGGCTATAAATAGGAATCTTATGGTATTCTTGCAGACACTTCTTTCAACATATGTTTTACATGTTTTTGGGAGAAAAATATTACGTTACTTCTAGTTTGGAGAATTTGAATAGAATTTTGGCGCTACATTGAGTGCTCTTTTAAGAAGAACAAGTTCTTATTGCAAATCAATTTCAATTTGTAAGTATGACTCATTTAATTATTGTTGTTTCTTTTCTTTATATTATGAGTAACTAAAACAAAATTCTGAAATTGTGAATCCACGCAATGAATGAATCTTAGGGCAAGCATGTCAATATAGAATTGAATAGCTTGTGGGTGAGTTGTTAACAATCGGATTGTTGGAAATTAGTTGTTGCAAACGTTAATTAAATTCCCTTTAACCGTAGTGTTTTCTGGAATGATTCAGTTAAGTTTATTGTTAATAGGTAAGAACTCAAGGAGTTAATCCTTGTTTAATAGGATTTTGTTGGGATATGTTAATTCTACTTAACATATCATGATTGTCTTAATTGTACACTTCATTTCATTTTGGAAGATAAATAAAGGATTGACCAATTTCATATTGAAAGGTAGTAATTGGTATCTCATAGATCACTATTCACCCAAACTCAACCTAGGATTAACTATATCTACGCTAGTAACCATTAGAAGAATTCTATTATGTGGTGACACCATCTCAGATTTCATAAACCTTGTTAATTCTAGTCATTTATCTCGTATTAGTATTCCAATTCAATACAACAACTCCTATTTCGTTAAGGGATACATTTTGACATAAAGTAAAGAGAATAAATAGCTTTAAGTACTGTGTTTCTCACCCTATTCCCTATGGGATTCCATCCCAGCCTAGATATTGGGTTACTATATTTGACAATGATCATTTACTCTTTATAAAGGGTGTAATTTGAACGTATCAAATTTTGGTGTCATTGTTGGGGAATACGATTTTGAAATTTACTTGAAGTAACTCTTGCTTTACTTTTTGTCCCTTACTTATCCCATCACACTTGGTTTCTTTTGTACTAATTGCAGGCAAGTATGGCTGCTAAAAATCAAAGGAACCAAGGAAATAATCAACAGAATGCCCCTGGGAATGTATATGTGGAAAATCCTTTGTTTGATGATGAGGTCAATGTTTTTGCTGTAGAGGTCCCTGAACTTCACTATGCTAGTGCAATTGTCCCTCCTCGTATGGATGCTGCCACATTTAAGATAGAGCAGGAGGCCTATACAATGTTGAGGGATAAAGGTCATTTTTGAAACTCCACTGATGATGATCCTCACGAACATCTAAAAAACATTATAGATGTTTGTCAGACATACAAACAGAACCATATGTCTGATGAAGGCTTCCAATTGAAGTTGTTCAAATATTTGCTAACTGGAGAAGCTCGCACCTAGCTTAACAATTGTCCCCCAAACTCAATCCACACTTGGAACTAGTTGGTGAATGTATTTATGAAGAAATGGTTTCCTCCTAGCAAGAAATGAGAGCTCAAAGACAAGATCTTGTTTTTCAAGTAACTCCCGAGAGAGCAATTGTATGAGGCTTGGGAGAGGTTCAAGAAGTATCTTCAGCAATCTCCAGGTCATGGTTTTCCTAACCATATATTGATAGAGAAGTTTTACATAGGGTTGGACCCCATCTCTCAGTCAGTTGCCAACAATGCGGCAGAGGGCAGTTTCATAGATAAAATATTTGCCAGGGTAATGTAGATAATGAATAGGTTGATAGCTCATAACCAGACCTGTCACGTAATTGGAACCAATGCAGGGTACATGCCTCCTTCCTTAGCCAATCTGGCAAAGGAAAATCATGATAGAGATGAGACCATCGCCAAGTTGGTCACCATCTTGGATTTATTTAACAAGAATTTGACTGAAAATGATACCAAAACGGTGAATGTTGTAGAGAGCATACCTCTACAATAAACACATAGTTTCAGTTCTGAGAAAGCTGGATACCCGGAGATGAAGACAATGCAGGATTAAGAAGATACCTTCATAACAAACACTGGACATCAGCAAAGATAGGGTCAGTTCTACTAGGGTCAAGGCTATTGAAATCAAAACAAGTCGAAACCATAATAGCAGACCTAATAGAATTCACAACAGCAAAATCAGTGGCGACCACAGCAACAAGTCCAGTAGAGACCACAATAACTGGTACAAGGAAACTTTGACAATAAAAAAGGGTTCAATCGTAAAATTGGATATCCATATGTGCCTCCATGGGGAAATCAGCAAGAGCAGGGACCCTCCAAGATGGAGAATATGTTATAGAGGATCCTTGAAAATTAGGAGAAGTCAACACGTCAGCAAAAAACCTGGTAGAGGTGGTAGGCTCTTACATGAATTCTATTCAAAAATTGGAATAACAGTTCAGAGATTTGTCAAGGAAGAAAAATCCAAAACTGAAGTGTCAACTACCAATTCATACCATTGCTAATCCAAAGGATGGGGGTAGCACCTCTGAGTGTATGGCTATCACCATCGAGAGTGGTCTCACCACATCAAATACTAATTTAATTGATGAGCTGGTGGAAGAAGTAGAGGTTAGTCTTGAGGAAGATGCTAAAAATGAAAAGGAAGCTCCAAGTGAGAAGAAGGTAGATGACATAAGGAAAGGGCCTAGTAAGAAGATCATTCAGACTTTTAAGTGTCCACCACTATTTCCTCAAAAGTTGGTCAAGAAGACGGAGGATGTTAAATGCCTGAAATTTTATGATCTGTTGAAGCAGTTGTCGATGAGTATACCTTTTCTGGATGCTTTCCAAGAGATGCCCGAATTTGCAAAATAAATGAAAGAGTTGCTTAAAAAGAAGGGATTTGCAAATAAGAAATATGTATAGCTTACTCATAGGGTAAGCTCTATTATTTCACACTACCTGGTTAAGAAGAAGGGTGATCCGAGTGCATTCACAATACCTTGCACCATTGGGCTAAGAGAGTTTGCTAAAGCACTATGTGATAATAGTGCCAGTATAAATTTGATGTCATTGTCTATATACAAGCAGTCCAGACTTGGACTTCCCAGGACTAGCAGCATGAGGTTGCAGATGGTAGACAAGTTTGTGCAACGACCCATCAGTATTGTTAATGATGTGTTAGTCAAAGTCAGAAACTTCATGTTACCGGCTGATTTTATGATACTTGATTGTGCGGTGGATAAATAAATCCTAATCATTATGGGATGCCTATTTCTAGTAACTGGAAGAGCACTAACGGACTCAGAGAGGAATGAAATTAAATTCTGAGTCAATGATTAAGAGGTCACTTTTCAAGACAACATGTTAATGTCCCTACCAAGCAAGTATCACATTATTTCAGTGATAGATATGGTAGAGGATGCAATAGAGCAAATGATAGAGGCAAAAGTGGAGGAGGATGGTTTTGTTGGTGGCAGCGTGGCTATAGTCTCTAGGTCCAGAAGAGACTCACTCAAGGCTTGTATGAGGTGGTTAAAAAGGAGATTATCAAATTGCTAGATCTAGGGGTAGTCTACCCCATTAATGATAGTCCATGGGTTAGCCCAGTGGAATGTGTGCCAAACAAGGGAGGTATGACTATTGTGGAGAACTCCAAGAATAAGATGATACCAACCAGAACAGTCACCAGATGGTGTGTTTGTATGGATTACGGGAAGCTTAATGCAACAACCTGTAAATACCATTTCCTCATGCCCTTGATAGATCATATGCTGGACAGGTTGGCTGTAGGAGCTTAGTATTGCTTCCTTGATGGCTACTCCGGATACAACCAAATCAATATTGCACTGGAGGGCCAGGAGAAAACCACGTTCACTTGTCCATATGGTACATTTGAATTTAGCCAAATGCCCTTTGGTCTTTGCAATGCTCTTGCAACATTCCAGTGATGCATGATATCCATATTCTCGAATATGGTTAAAGAATATCTAGAGGTGTTTATGGACATCTTCTCGGTCGTTGGTGATATTTTTGAAGACTATTTGAATCATCTTGAGCAGGTTATGGAAAAAAGTGAGGAGACCAATTAAGTGCTCAACTAGCAGAAATGCCATTTCATGGTGTAGGAGGGCGTCGTTCTAGGGCATAAGGTTTCTGAGAAGGGAAATGAGGTGGACCAAGCGAAGATTGATATCATTGCCAAGATACCACCACCAGTTTCTGTTAAAAGTGTTAGAAGTTTATTAGGGTATGCGGGATTCTATAGAAAGTTTATCAAAGACTTCTCTAAAATCTCCATGCCAATGTGCAAGCTTCTTGAAAATGAGGCTAAATTTAGTTTTGATAAGGATTGCTTGAAGGCATTTGACGAGTTAAAGCACAGGTTGACAGAGGCACCGATTATTGTGTCTCTGGATGGGTCCCTACCATTTGAGCTTATGTGTGATGCAAGTGGATATGTTGTTGGAGCTATTCTTGGTCAGTGCAATAAAAAATCATGCATCCAGTGTACTATGCGAGCAAATCATTGAATATAGCACAGAGTAACTATATTGTAACTGAACAAGAGATGTTTGATATCATCTATGCATATGAGAAATTCAGAGCGTATCTCTTGGGTTCCAAAGTGGTAGTATACACTGATCATACAACCATTCGATACTTGATGTCATTAGAGGATGCAAAACCTAGGTTGATCAGATGGGAACTGCTGCTACAGGAGTTTGATTTCGAGGTAAAGGATAGAAAGAGGACAGAAAATCAAGTGGCATACCACTTGTCGTGATTGGAGAAGAGTGCATAGCCGACTAAGGAGCTCGATATTGATGATGCCTTTCTTGATAAGATGCTACTAGTTGTGTCTCATGATACAGCTCCCTGGTATGCTGACTATGCTAATTTTGTAGTTGCAAGTGTTGTACCAGAAGATGTTAAGAACTACCAGAAAAGGTGGTTCTTGTGAGATATTCGACACTACTACTGGGAGGAACCTTATTTATTTTGGGTTTATGCAGATAATATTATTTGGAGATATGTTGCTGAAGATGAGTTCCTCCCCATCCTTAAATCCTGTCATGACTCTCTAGTAGGGGGCCACCATTATAGGAATAGAACTGCAGCCAAGGTGTTGGAGTGTGGCTATTACTGGCCAACATTAGACAATGATGCAAATCGAATGGCAAGGAGATGTGATCGATGCCAGAGACAGGGAACCATATTGAGGATGTATGAGATACCCCTAAACTTTGTACTGGAAGTTGAGCTCTTTGACGTGTGGGGGAGTAACTCCATGGGACCTTTTATAGGTTTGCAAGGCATGAATTACATCCTGGTTACAGTAGACTATGTTTCTTAATGGGTGGAGGCAATTTCTTTACCAAACAATGAAGCTAAAAGAGTCACAACTTTTCTCAAGAAGAGCAACTTCACTTTTTTTAGCACACCTCAGGCCATAATTATTATTGGTGGCTCTCACTTCTATAATAGAGCATCTGTTGGGCTACTTAAGAAGTATGTAGTCAAGCACAAGGTGGCCACCTCTTACCATCCCTAAACAAGTTGATAGGTTGAAGTGTCTAACAGAGAGATCAAGAGCATACTTGCTAAGAATGTCAATGCAAATAGGACTGATTGGTCCCAAAAGAAGGATGATGCTCTGTGGGCATATCGTATTCCTTACAAGACCCCAATTGGCATATCTCCGTACCAATTGGTTTTTGTTAAGGATTGCCACTTACTAGTTAAACTAGAGCACAAGACACTCTGGACATTGAATAAACTAAATCTTGATTGGGATGAGGCTGCGAAGTTTAGCTTATCACATCTAACCTAAATAGAGGAGTTTTGATTTCATTCATATCAAAGTGCAGTGCTGTACAAGGAGAGAATGGAACTGGTTCACGATAGGAAAATCGTGAATAAAGAGTTCTAACCAGGAGATGTTATGTTGCTATTCAATTCTAGGCTGAAGTTGTTTACGGGAAAGTTGAAATCTAAATGGTCTTGATCTTTCAAGGTCGTGAGCATGTCTCTACATGGAGCAGTTGTGCTGAAGTCAAAAGATGGTTCTTAGACATTCAAGGTTAATGGACAATTCATGAAACACTACCTAGGCATTTCTGATGGAGACAAACTGGTCGAGGAACTCCGTCTCAGGGACGGACAAAGCTGGAATAATCTGGGGTAACGCATCGTATCGCAATGTTAAATCAGGCGCTGCATGGGAGGCAACCCAAGTTTACTTCTTTCATATTATTTGTAGTTGTTTATTTTTGTAGTTGGAATAGAGTTATAGGTGTTCATTGTGTAGAGAAGGACAGGAGCAAGGCATGCTAAAGTGGATACACTACAAAAAATCAGGTATGTCATAATGGAATACAGAAACTGACCATTCTCAATAAAAATGGACCATTCTGCTGTCTGTTATAACCCCCAAAAATAGGGACACCACTGTTTTTGTCAGTTTGAAAATGGCTACCAAAATGGTCCGTTCCTACAAAGAATGGTCCATTTTGGCAACCATTTCAAAAAAAATGGTGAAAATTAGGAATTTAAGGGATTAAAACCCCTTTTCAAATTCTTTTCCCAATCAAAAGAGGTAACCGCCGCTTTTAATTTCCTCTTCCTTTAATCCCTCTCCCACATTTCTCTCTCCCTATAAAATCTTCTCCCCTAAATCCTCTTTTCCTTATCTTCTTCCTCCACTTCCATGATCCACATATACGTACATACCACTTCTTTCCCTTTCTCTGTGCTGATTGTTGTAGCAAGTGAGGAAGTCAACAATCAGATATTAACTTCCCTACTTACTCCTTTGGATTTCTGTAAGGTTTCCATCCCATATTATATCTCTCAAATTGGAAACTAGGACTCATGTGGTTATTGATTGTTGTTTGAGAAACCCTAGTTGCTAGTGTTGAAAAAAGAGATAAGGAAGGGTTGGGGCAATGATGTTTCACTGATTGGGTATGAAAGTGGGTGATGAATAGTTTGTTTTGAATTTGGGGAGACCATGTGAAGTCTAAATAATATGTATGTGTATATAATTGTTGTTTTAATTTGTGGTTAGGTTGATGATTACGGGATAATTGCATTCGCGCAATTTTGATGATCGTAGTGTATATATTTGTTTGTTTGTTTTGCTCCTTGGATGAACGAATCCAAAATTTTTATTTTTCTCCCCGCGATGAGTATTAGGACCCATAGAAGTACTGTACAGATCCTAACCTTAATCATAAGGATAAAAACATGGAATTTAGGATTTCAATTCATTATTACGAGTCATGAAACTACCCATTATTCCCAATAATTGATCATTTTTTGAAGCATAATGAAGGTTGAAAATTTTATATTCACTATTGTTGCAAAACGGAAAGAAAAACAAATTGTTTCCTCACGAAATGGTTGGTTTCCCTGTTCGTTGTAATTTTTCAACATTCACCTATTTCTATTTTCCAAAACGACTGCAGAAATGCCCCGTTTTCATCTGAAATGGTTTGTTCCCTCAACCATTTTAAATTTTTGTTTTTCTAAGTTTCTGTTTAGCCAAAACGGGTGAGGAGATGGTCTATTCTCCCCTAGAACCAATCGTTACCCAAACCGTTTCAAGCTTCAGATATTTTGTGCCTATTGGTTTAGTGTGGATAATAACACGTTCTCCACAGGTATGGTTCAAAAAAATCCACCACACATAGGAAGCAGTTGTTGGGGCCCCGCTAGTCAGGGTAAGGAAATTAAAACCAGACTCCGAGATGAACCAGAAGAATCTGAAGTAGAAGTCACCCCACTGGTGTGGCCTGATAACGCTCAAGTGTACTCTCCAAGATGGAGGTATCAGTGATCATTAAGCAGAACAAAATTTGTATTACCCGATGGGAGTCGGGGTCGATCCCGCAGGAAATTGTAGATTAGCCAAAGCGATTATAGAAAGGAATTCACAATGAGAATAAATTGCTCAAATAACAAATAGTGTAAAAGGGGGCAATTGGGAATCTGTCACAATTTGAATTTCAAATAAAACAATAAGTAAAAGTTCGAGGTGTAAACAATAGAGAGAGGATGACTAGGGATGTGTTTCTGATGGGACTCAAATACGGTAAAGGTACTTGCTCAATTGCATAAATTGCTACTAAATGATATAGGTAGCATTGCTTTTAGGAATGGTTGTTAATCTCTCGATCAAACAATCATATATCCAACGGTTTTTTATTCAAACACCAATGCTTAGGCAATAACCAACCAACATATGCTTGGGGAGGTCATACTATTTCTAGTTTAGACCCTAAAATGGGTATTTTTGGCGAATTAAGCTATTTCTAGTCTCAATCTAAGTGAAATCCCAAGTACCCACTAGCAATTTCACATTCGAAATTGTTAACTCCTTTTTCAAGTAAGAACACAATCAAGTAGAGTAAATCAATGTTTGCAACAACCAATTTTAGAGTTTAAATACGGTGAAATCACTAGACCCATATCATATTAGCAATTATAAACACAAATAAGCAAGACCCATACCCTTTTATCAAGTACCCATAATCTACTCATCCCTAAACAAGGAGACTTAGCCACTTATGCTAAAGGAAGAAGAAAGTATACCCATAGGGGAATTCAAATTCCTTTTTCTTAATTATAGCAAGAATCCAATATCCAAGCAAAAATTTACAAGCCCAAGGTTGAAGATTGAGAAAATGGATTGAAACCCTATTTCTTTCATTAGGAGAGAAACTTGTTTCAAAAGCTAAAAACTGTTCAAAAACTCTAGAAAATTATGCCTGAAATAGGTTTTAGAAAGTTCCCAATTTATCATACAAAGATGGACAAAAATGCCCTTCAGGAGCCAGCCGCACGACATACGGTTTGCACATCACGTTGTGCGTGTCTCATAGCTCTACAAAAGTGGACCAAAAACTTGGTTGAACTTCAGTCGTCATGCGATGTAGGGTGCGGTTCACACCAAGCCTTATGCGTGTCACACGGAGGCCTCACCCCTTAACAGATTCTCTTCTCTTTCTGAATCTTCATGCGGATAAAGGTGCGGACCGCACCTCATGTTTTTCGTGACACACGAGGTCTGCACCTCACCATAAAACCTTCATATCTTCCGATCATCTTCACACTTCAACTCCTTTTGAGCTCTTTTAGGTCCATTTCCTTGTTTTCTTCTCTGGGAAAAAAGTACCTGCATTAATGTCAATAAAGGCCATAAGAACCTCTAAATCGTATCAGAACATGGCAATAATTCATGATTAAATGCTAAATGAGTTGGTAGATTACCGACTTATCAAACCCCCAAACTTGAACTATTGCTTGTCCTAAAGCAAGATACTCATAAGGTAAGGAATGAATTATGCTTTAAAACTCAATCAAGGCACAACAGATTAATCTACTCTAAAAACTAAGAAAATAATAAACAAAAAGACTCAAACAAAAGACTCAACCACCATGCTCATCTCAATTTGAACCACCACAAAAATCAAGAAAATTTCTCAATTCAAAACCTTCTCAAAAGGATTTCATTTCTCACTCAAAATAAAGGGATTTTTAATTCAAAACAATATATTAAGCTTCTCAAGTCATTGACATGTACCATCAAGGGTTGCCTCGAGATTCGCCACATAACTTGTGTAATGACTCTTTCGGTCATTTCCATGTATACGTTTTTCTTGTACCGTTAGAGCTTGTTTGCAGTGGTCCCAAGATATTTAAGGCTTGTCAGGATCGTTATTTTGGTACCGGGTCCATTTGTTTGGTCGTATGATAAATTTTGAAGTCAAGCAAGTCGGCAAAAGTTATCGTAAGTTTCTTTAATAAATTTTCTGAACTTTGGGTAAAATGTCTCAGAGCTTTTCGCTGAATATATAAAGAGTTAGAAGTCCCCCAAAATACAAAATCGAAGGTCTACGAGTCTAGTTTCCAACCCACAAAATCTCACGTCCAATGGATCTCGGAGTAAAAAGTTATGACTGTTTTACCGCGGACTGTCTGGCAGAAACCGGGTCGCGAACCGGGTCGGATCAAAATCGATTTAAAGCCTCAACTTCACGTTTTAAAACGTCATTTCAGTTCTGAAACAGTGAGAAAACATAAGGGAGGATTCCAAGAGACTTCTTGAGTATCAAAATCATGCGATGGTGAATGGCGAACCTAAATTTAAGAAGTTTATTAGCATCGCGCGTATATTTGATAATATTTTATTTTAAAGTTATATTTTTGTGTATGTACTTATTTTATAAAGTTTGTATACATTATAATATTTTAACGGAGATAGTAAATTTAGTTATGTGAAAAATTATTATTATAATATAGTAAGTTTTATTGGAAATGATTTTCTATTAGTTATGGTATATTTAAAAGGTTATATATATTTTACCACAAACCTATGCAATACCCGAATATATATATAACGGGATAAAAATCTTGTGGTGTGCCACCTCCACTTCCACGTGGAAGTGGAGGGAGTGTCCAACAAATGAATAATGATAGTAGCCATCTTAGATGTTATTAGTAATCAATGACATAGCATATTAATTAAATATTCTATAGTCCATTTATATATAGGCTTAAGGTTACTAGTTTCTGATTCTTGTTTTCTTTAAAAAGGAAAGTTTCTTCTTTCAGCAACATGGTTACTATGTGTATATAAATCATTGTGGAGAGTTGCAGAAGAACCATTTATTTGACGATATACTGTATTGAATTCTCAAAAGTAAAATTGATTACCTACGTCAAGTTATTCAAGCCCGAATTCTTGTTAATTTCATTTCAGAGCTTTTCAGAGAGGTTTGAGCTTGTCATCGGACGACAGGTAGGTTACGGTTTATTTTCCCTAGACTCCGCATATATAGGATAAAATTGTATTAATGGGCATCCTTGGGTTGGTTTATTAGGTTGGTACCACAGACCTCGACCGCTTTATTCATGTCCGCCTACTTTTGTTCCTCCGTTGCTTGTAGTACTTGCCGATATATTTTATTTACCCTTGTGGTCCTGTGAGGCCTTTTTGACTCTGAAACATAGAAGGTGGGATTTTGGAAGTGTACGTGAGTCCCGGGCATAGAATTATCTTTCTAGGCTGGTTATGCTTGCTGAGTAGTTGTGGGCCTGTGCACCTGAGATGACTTTCTACTGTTTAGACTCGGTTATGCCCAGGCACCCTTGGAGGAGTGTTTGAGATATTTTCCTACTACTTTAGTACTGTACAGGGTCTGGGCATGTATATTAGAGACTGGGTCTCTATCTTGAACCCAGACTTTCTTCCGGACGACATGTTTTGATACTGAGTTTTAGTATGGGGTCAGGGACCTTCATGGAACTTGCTATCCGGACCTGGGGCTTCGTGCTGCGTGTGCCGGAGGAAGGGTATATGGTGGAGTAGAGGTATACAGGCAGTGTCCTTCCATGGAACCTACCTGCTGGGCCGGATCGGCACCGGAGGAGGTACATACAGAGATACCATTTCACTTGAGATCTTCATGCATCATATCATTCATTGTTTGAGGCTCCACCCTTGTTTGTTGTTTGTTGATTATACGCTCCGGTAGTATGGGATGCCAGAGGGTTTGTTTTCTCTTGTTTGTGTTCCCTGGTTGTATGGGCGGCCGGGGGACTGTAGGTAGACTCTTGCTATTTACTTACAGAGTTATTCCCTGGTATGGTTAAGAATAAAATTGGTTACTGCTAAACTGTTAGTTTCTGGATTGAGATTGATATGATTAGTTGAGTTTGATTCGTGTCTCTTAGCATGCCTATCATTGCTCTTTCCCTCTTCTTACACTTGAGGTTACCGGTATACCGTCCATTTCGTAAACTTATTATGTATACATTGTTATTGCAAGGACCCCATGTGCGTTGTTTCTTACTTTCACGTGTGCCTATGGTGTATATATTTTGCTTGTTGGCCTCACATGTGGTTATGTTGACTTCCCTCTGGGCTAGTTCCTGTGTACCCTTTCGTTGATTTCTGTGACTACTTGCTTCTGTTCTTTCTGTTACTACGCTTTTATATTATATGTACCCAGTCTACCTATGATACCTACTGGGTACCTTATGCTTTGCATTTGGTTCTCACCCTACCACCTGCATCTTTAGGTGCAGATCCTAGCGTGGGCCATCGCTGTTAGGTCACTGTAAGTCGTGCTTGGAGATCTATTAGGGATTACTTTAGACTGAGGGTAAGCTCTTGGCGATCGGAGCTTAGCTTTAGTTTATCTTTTGCTTTATGTTCTCTATTACCATTCAGAGACATCTGTATATATTGTTTTGGATCGTTTGCACTCCATGTATGTAGTTTTGGCTCTATACTATGATACCAGATCTTGGGGTTTGGTTTAGTTTCCGCATATGTATATATATATATTCCTGTTATCTATTCTATTCATCTTGTTCCCTTACTTTTGCTTATTAAACTACCCTCCCGCTTATTTGTTAGATAGTAGCCCATTACTAACTGTCCTGGTCTACGGGAATTGGTTTGCCTACTGGGGTTTGTAGGTGCAATCATGACCGATAAATTGGGTCGTGACAACTTGGTATCAGAGCTTTAGGTTCACCGGTGTCATCGGTATAGGAGTCAATGTCTAGTAGAGTCCTGCGGATCAGGGCGGAGACGTTCGTACTCAATCTTTGGGAGGCTACAGTGACATTTTAGGAAATTTGACTCCTTCATTGCTTCTGTGTTGTGCGTGGATCCCTTGAAATTTCTGGAAAACCTCATTTGTTCTACTTCATTCTTCCGTAGATGGTTCGTACGAGATCATCGGCATCATGCGGAGATGAGCCTCCCACTCCAGCTAAGGGTCGAGGACGCCCTCGAGCAGTGGCACCTGCTAGAGCTGCTAGAGTGGAGATAAAGCCCGAGCAGCATGTGAATAAGGGGGCATCCTAGGTACCACCAGCTCTAGTGCCCACTTATGTGCCAGCTCCAGCCGCAGCTCAGTCTCCAGATATTCGGGGATTACTATTACAGCTTTTGGGTGTGATTGGAGAGAGGCCTTTTGTGGTAGCGCAGACATCCACTCAGGGGGCAGCCCTGGGTGCACAAAGCTCAGGAGCGCAACCTGCTACTATGGCTCCCCGTGCGGAGGTCATTCCGGTTCCATCTGTTGCACAGCCTCTTTCTCCTCGCCCAGTTATGACAGAATCAGAGCAGAAGGCGTTGGGTAGGTTTTTGAGGTTAGCACCTTCGAGGTTTGCTGGTACTTTTGGACAGGATCCACATGACTTTATTACTACCTGTGAGGAGATGTTGCATCATTTGGGTTTGTTGGAGACTCACGGGGTTGGTTATACTACCTATCAGTTGGAGGTCCCAACGAAGTTATATTGGAGGGCCCAGCGAAGTTATGGTAGAGGGCCCAGGTTTCTTGTAGACCACCATCGTCACCTCCTTTCACCTGGTCTGAGTTTTATGAGGCCTTTATGGCTAAGTTCCTACCTCAAAGTTATCGTGAGTGTCACAGGGAGTAGTTTACTCACCTTTTGCAGGGGTCTACGACTGTCTCAGAGTATGAGACCCGTTTTCATCAGCTAGCACCATTTGGAGCTATGATCATTCCTACCGAGGCAGATAGGATTAGCAGATTTGTATGGGTTTTGAGGCCAGAGATCAGGCAGCCAGCTGAGATATTGATTGTCAGTGGTCAGTCATTTCAGGCTATCGTAGACTATGCCCGCACTGTGGAGGACTTACAGCGACATAATCAGGGGTCCAGAGATAAGAGGCCTCGACATCAGGTTGTCTATAGTGGTTCCAGATATGGTGGTAGAGGTCCTGGCATGTGGATCCGGAGTTATCACCCACAGCAGTACCAGGGTCAGTCCAGCCGACCGGTTCAGGCTTCCCTTCAGACTTTCGGTAGTACCCAGTTCGAGCAGGGTCAGAGCAGCCATCAGGGCTATGGCGGCCAATCTTCGAGGGGTACAGTTTCTGGGGCATCAGGCCATGGTGGTTATACGGGATCTGCTGGTTCATCTTGACCGAGTAGTCCACCAGGGGTTTGTTTTACTTGTGGTGTGATTGGTAATTTTGCTAGAGATTACCCTCAGCAGGGTAAAGTTCAGTTAGCCGAGCCTTTACGAGCAATTCAGCCCCCGGCTAGAGGGGGTGGTTGTCAGGGTAGAGGTGGTGCTCTGCGTGGCAGAGCAGGTGGTAGGGATGGCGGTCGTGCAGGTGGAGGTCATCTTCACTTTTACGCGGTCCCTAGGACACCAGAGGAAGAGGCCTCAGATGCTGTGATTACAGGTATAATTTATGTGTGCCATCAGTCTTCTATGGCTTTATTTGATCCTGGATCCACTTGTTCATATGTATCTGCCTACTTTGTGCCTTGTTTGGGGTTGGCTAGTGAGCTATTATCTGTTCATGTTTATATTTTGACCCCAGTAGGAGATTCTTTAGTAGTGGATCAGATTGTGAGATCTTGTATACTATCTATTGGTGATTCAGAGACTTGGGTTGATTTGATGATTCTTGATATGCTAGATTTTGATGTGATACTGGGCATGGACTGGTTATCCCCTCACCGTGTAGTTTTGGATTGTTATGCCAAGACCATTACCATAGTTGTGCCCGGTGTATCCCCGGTTGTATGACAGGGTTCTGTTAGCCATGCACCATCTAGGATTATCTCTTGTCTTCGAGCTAGGAAGTTGATTTCCCGTGGGTGTTTAGCTTATCTAGCATATGTACGAGATATTAGTGCTGACCCCACTTCTCCTGAGTCTGTTCCTGTGGTTAAATACTTCCTCGATGTGTTTCCTACCGACCTGCCAGGCCTTCCACCTGAGAGAGATATTGATTTCGCTATTGAGCTAGAGCTGGGCACCAGGCCCATTTATATTTCTCTTTACCGTATGGCTCCTGCTGAGTTGAGGGAGCTTAAGGAGCAGCTCCAGGATCTGTTAGCTAAGGGGTTTGTTAGACCTGGTGTGTTACCTTGGGGTGCTCCTGTTCTCTTCGTGAAGAAGAAGGATGGGTCAATGCGCATGTGTATTGATTATCAGCAGCTGAATAGGGTGACAGTGAAAAATAGGTATCCGATGCCGAGGATTGATGACTTGTTTGACCATCTTCAGGGTTCAGTCGTGTTTTCGAAGATTGATTTGAGGTCTGGCTACCATTAGTTGAGGATTAGGGCGGAGGACATCCCTAGGACAGCATTCAGGACACGTTATGGCCATTATGAGTTCCTGGTGATGTCTTTTGGGTTGACTAATGCCCCCGCAGCCTTTATGAACTTGATGCACATGGTTCTTGGCCCGTATTTGGACTCATTTGTGATAGTTTTTATAGACGACATCTTAGTATACTCGCATAGTAGAGATGAGCATGAGCAGCACTTGAGGGTTATACTCCAGACTTTGAGAGATCATCGGCTTTATGCCAAGTTCTCAAAGTGCGAGTTTTGGCTTGAGTCAATTGCATTCCTAGGGCACGTGGTGTCTAAGGATGGGATTAGGGTTGACCCGAGAAAGATTTATGCGGTTTGTGATTGGCCTAGACTTACTACTGCTACTGAGGTCCGCAGCTTTATTGGGTTAGCAGGTTACTACAGACGGTTGTTGAGGGATTTTCTTCCATAGCAGCACCCTTGACTATGCTGACTAGGAAGGATGTCCCATTTCAATGGTCGGATCAGTGTGAGGATAGCTTCCAGAGGCTTAAGGCCTTATTGACTTCAGCTCCAGTTTTGACTTTGCCGGTTGAGGGTCAGAGCTTCTCCGTGTACTGTGATGCTTCTAGGGTTGGTCTTGGTTGTGTGTTGATGTAGCAGGGTCGAGTACTAGCATATGCGTCAAGGAAGCTGAAGGTTCACGAGCGCAACTACCCCACTCATGACTTAGAGGTTAGCAGCGGTAGTTTTCGCGCTCAAGATCTGGAGGCATTACCTATATGGAGTTCACTGTGAGATCTTCACTTATCACCGTAGTCTTCAATATATCACTAGTCAGCGAGAGTTGAACTCGAGATAGAGGAGATGGGTCGAGTTATTGAAGGACTATGACTTCACTATTCTGTATCATCCGGGCAAGGCAAACGTGGTAGCGGATGCCTTGAGCCGGAAGGCAGTGAGTATGGGTAGCCTAGCTTCTCTTTCAGTTTCAGAGCGACCATTGGCGTTGGACATCCAGTCCTTGGCTAACCGTTTGGTTAGGCTTGACTTGTCGGATCCTACCAGAGTTATCGCCAGTATTGAGGTTCGTTCTACTTTGATTGATCAGATTCAGAGCCATCAGTTTTAGGATTAGCAGTTGTGTGACCTTCATGATCGGGTTGTTCATGGTGAGACCAGCCAGGCTACTCTAGATTCAGATGGGGTTCTGAGGTTTGATAGTCGCCTTTGTGTTTCGAGGATTAGTGATTTGATTCAGTTGATACTTCAAGAGGCACATTGTACTAGATACTCCATTCACCCTGGCACAACAAAGATGTATAGAGACTTGAGGCAGCTTTACTAGTGGAGTGGTATGAAGTGGGATATAGCGGATTTCGTATCTCGGTGCTTGAACTGTCAGCAGGTTAAGTTCGAGCACATAAGACCTGGTGGTTTGATACAGCGACTTCCCATTCCCGAGTGGAAGTGGGAAGGGATTACTATGGACTTCGTTGTTGGTTTGCCTCGTACTTCTCATCGGTTTGATTCCATATGGGTGATTGTGGATAGGCTGACTAAGTCAGCACATTTCTTACCGGTTCAGACTTCTTATGGTACAGAGAGGTTAGCTCAAATCTACCTTCGTGAGATTGTTCGGTTGCACGGGGTTCCAGCTTCTATCATTTCAGACTACGGCACTCAGTTCACATCTCAGTTCTGGAGGGCTATTCAGCAAGATTTGGGTACAGAGGTTCATCTTAGTACCGCTTTCCACCCTCAGATAGATGGCCAGTCCGAGAGGACCATTCAGATTCTGGAGGACATGTTTCGGGCATGTATTCTTGACTTTGAAGGTTCTTGGGATCAGTTTGTTCCCTTGGCAGAGTTTGATTATAATAACAGCTTCCATTCGAGTATCGGCATGGCACCTTTTGAGGCTTTGTATAGCAGGCGTTGCAGATCACCGGTAGGTTGGTTTGATGGTTTTAGTTCTATGCCACAGACAGATTTGCTTCGAGATTCCTTAGATCAGGTTTGAGCGATTCAGGACAGACTTCGGGTAGCTCAGAGCAGGCAGAAGAGTTATGCTGATCGTAGGCTTCGTGCCTTGGAGTTTAGTGTCGGTGACTTGGTATTTCTCCGTGTATCGCCCATGAAGGGCGTGATGAGATTTGGTAGGCGGGGCAAGCTTAGCTCCAGGTACATTGGGCCGTTTGAGATTCTTCAGAGGGTTGGTAGCGTTGCCTATTAGTTAGCCTTGCCTCCGATGTTTTCAGCTATACATCTTGTATTTCATGTTTCGATGTTGCGTCAGTATGTCCTAGATGAGTCCCATGTATTGCAGTGGGATTCAGTTTAGTTGGGTGAGGGTTTAGCCTTTGTTGAGGAGCCGGCAGCTATTTTGGCCAGAGATGTCAGGAGATTGAGTTCTCGAGAGATCTAGGTTGTTAAGGTTCAGTGGAGGCACTGTCCAGTCTAGAAGTCTACCTAGGAGACCGAGAGAGAAATGTGGGCTCAGTATCCGCAGCTATTTGAGCCTTCAGGTACCCCCTTGACCTTGACTTTCGAGGACGAAAGTCCTTTTTAGTAGTGGATGATGTAATGACTCTTCCGGTCATTTCCACGTATACGTTTTCCTTGTACCGTTAGAGATTGTTTGTAGCAGCCCTAAGTCATTTAAGGCTTGTCGAGACCGGTATTTCAGTGACGGGTCCATTTGTTTGGTCGTATGATAAGTTTTGAAGTCAAGCAAGTCTGCAAAAGTTATCGTAAGTTTCTTTAATAAATTTTCTGAACTTTGGGTAAAATGTCTGAGAGCTTTTTTCTCAATATATAAAGAGTTAGAAGTCCCCCAAAATACCAAATCGAAGGCATACAAGTCTAGTTTCCAACGCATAAAACCTCACGTCCAACTGATGTTGGAGTAAAAAGTTATGACTATTTTACCGCGGACTGTCTGGCAGAAACTGGGTCGCGAACCGGGTCGCGAACTGGGTCGGGTCAAAATCGATTTAAAGCCTCAACTTCACATTTAAAATGCCATTTCAGTTCTGAAACAGTGAGAAAACATAAGGGAGGGTTCCAAGAGAGTTCTTGAGTATCAAAATCGTGCGATGGTGAATTGCGAACCTAAATTTAAGAAGTTTATTAGCATCGCGCGTATATTTGAAAATATTTTATTTTAAAGTTATATTTTTTTATTACCTTTCTTAAAGTATTTTAAAGGTCTATGAAAAATATTTTTATTATGATATAATTGTGTATGTACTAATTTTATAAGGTTTGTATACATTGTAATATTTTAACGGAGATAGTAAATTTAGTTATGTTTAAAATTATTATTATAATATAGTAGGTTTTATTGGAAATAATTTTCTATTAGTTATGATATATTTAAAAAGTTATATATATTTTACCACGAACCTATGCAATACCCGAATATATATATATAACGGGATAAAAATCTTGTGGTGTGCCACCTCCACTTCCACGTGGAAGTGGAGGGAGTGTCCAACAAATGAATAATGATAGTAGCCATCTTAGATGTTATTAGTAATCAATGACATAGCATATTAATTAAATATTCAATAGTCCATTTATATATAGGCTTAAGGTTACTAGTTTCTGATTCTTGTTTTCTTTAAAAAGGAAAGTTTCTTCTTTCAGCAACATGGTTACTATGTGTATATAAATCATTGTGGAGAGTTGAAGAAGAATCATTTTTTTGACGATATACTGTATTGAATTCTCAAAAGCAAAATTGATTACCTACGTCAAGTTATTCAAGCCCGAATTCGAGTTAATTTCATTTCGGAGCTTTTCAGAGAGGTTTGAGCTTATCATCGGACGACAGGTAGATTATGGTTTATTTTCCCTAGACTCCACATATATAGGATAAAATTGTATTAATGGGCATCCTTGGGTTGGTTTATTAGGTTGGTACCACAGACATCGACCACTTTATTCATGTCCGCCTACTTTTGTTCCTCCGTTGCTTGTAGTACTTGCCGATATATTTTATTTACCCTTGTGGTCCTGTGAGGCCTTGTTGACTGTGGAACATAGAAGGTGGGATTTTTGGAGTGTCCGCGAGTCCCGGGCATAGAATTATCCTTCTAGGCTGGTTATGCTTGCTGAGTAGTTGTGGGCCTGTGCAGGGTCGATAGGTTGATTGTGAGCTGTTGGGAAGCTATTGTGTGTGATCATACCATTTCCATGCATTTAAAGAGGTTTTATCCATGTTTTACTACGGTTTGGCTTCCGTCCTACTGGCACTATTTTCTAAACCTTGCATGGCCCCAGGGGCCTGTTTTTGATGGAAATGATTTGGAAATGGTTTGATTTAACTTGTGAATATTCCTGGGTAAAAGAAAGTAAAATTATGATTTAAATCACCAGTTTTACGATTAACGCTAGACTCGGCAGGGCCGGGGTGCTAGTTGAGTTTTCTTGCTACTTGATATAATTTTAGCCTCGGTCGGACCGAGCACCTGAGATGACTTTCTACTGTTTAGACCCGGTTATGCCCGGGCACCCTTGGAGGGGTTTTTGAGATATTTTCCTTCTACTTTAGTCATAGACAGGGTCTGGGCATGCATATTAGAGACTGGGTCTCTATCTTGAACCTGGACTTGCTTCCGGACGACATGTTTTGATACTGAGTTTTAGTATGGGGTAAGGGACCTCCATGGAATTTTCTATCTGAACCTGGGGCTTCGGGATGCGTGTCCCGGAGGAAGGGTATACGGCGGAGTAGAGGTATACGGGCAGTGTCCTTCCATGGAACCTACCTGCTGGGCTGGATCGGCACCGGAGGAGGTACATACAGAGATACCATTTCACTTGAGATCTTCATGCATCATATCATTCATTGCTTGAGGCTCCACCCTTGTTTGTTGTTTGTTGATTGTACGCTCCAGTAGTATGGGATGCTGGAGGGTTTGTTTTCGCTTGTTTGTGTTCCCCGGTTGTATGGGAGGCCGGGGGACTGTAGGTACACTCTTGCTATTTACTTACAGAATTATTCCCTGGTACGGTTAAGAATGAAATTGGTTACTGCTAAACTGTTAGTTTTTGGATTGAGATTGATATGATTAGTTGAGTTTGATTCATGTCTCTGAGCATGCCTATCATTACTCTTTCCCTCTTCTTACACTTGAGGTTACCGGTATACCGTCCATTTCATAACTTATTATGTATACACTTTTATTGCAAGGACCCCAGGTGCGTTGTTTCTTACTTTAACTTGTCCCTATGGTGTATATATTTTGCTTGCTGTCTCACATGTGGTTCTGTTGACTTCCCTCTGGGCTAGTTCCTGTGTACCCTTTTGTTGATTTTTGTGACTACTTTCTTCTGTTTTGTCTGTTACTACGCTTTTATCTTATATGTGCCCAGTAGGCCTATGATACCTACTGGGTACCTTATGCTTCACATTTGGTGCTCACCCTACCCCCTGCATCTTTGGGTGCAGATCCTAGCGTGGGCCATCACCGTTAGGTCGATGTAAGTCGTGCTTGGAGATCTGTTAGGGATTACTTCAGACTGAGGGTGAGCTCTTGGCAATCGGAGCTTAGCTTTAGTTTATCTTTTGCTTTATGTACTCTATTACCATTCAGAGACATCTGTATATATTTTTTTGGATCGTTTGCACTCCATGTATGTAGTTTTGGCTCTATACTGTGATACCAGGTCTTGGGGTTTGGTTTAGTTTCCGCATATGTATATATATTCCTGTTATCTATTCTCTTCATCTTGTTCCCTTACTTTTGCTTATTAAACTACCCTCCCGCTTATTTGTTAGATAGTAGCCCATTACTAACTGTCCTGGGCTACGGGAATTGGTTCGCCTACTGGGGGTTGTAGGTGTCACCATGACCGAGAAATTGGGTAATGACAATTAGTCTCATTCATTCCACTCAATTGAAATAGAGACTCATGTTTCAATTTGAGTACATGATACCACTCACCAAAATAGAGAATCCCACTCACAATCATGAAATTTCATAATACAAGGGATTATAAGAGAACCGAGAAGACTCTCACTCTCTCAAGGAAGTTGAAGTGCACACATGTTGAACCATAGGCTTGCCCGTCATGTAAATCGCCACTAATATAGAGTGGCCAAACTCGGAATCACTAAGGACTTGTGGGTTATGATGTTGGCTAGGTCTAGGGTGAGGATTGCATTTGGCCGAAGTGACTAAACCTCCCTAATGCTCTATCATTTCATTTTGAACACCACTAACATCTTCAAATTTTGACTTCACCTTATTTCTTCCTCACACAACCCAAGCATTTTCCTTTCAGTTTCTATAATTAAACATCCTTCTAACACCTTCATTTGGTAGCACCCATTCTTTTCTTTTCATTTTGCTCATAGGATTTGAACTTTTGGAGCAATTTTCAATTCAACACAAGGTGTTACCTTGCACTTGAAGTGCAATCCTTTTCTTCTCCATATTAAGCATATACACCCCCAAACTTAGGCTTTTGCCTATGTTGTCATTTTGATTCCCCCCTCCAAACATAGGCTTTTTTCTACGTTTCACTTTCAAGCCATTAGGGAGGATGGGTGCAAAGATAGAAGTTCCAAAAAGGCCAAGGTGTCAAACAAGGTGCCAAAGAAAGGTCATAAGCTCAAAAGGGTTCACTAGGATTGATGTCAAGGGAAGTCATTTGGGTAAAGTGGATATTCAAAAGGGCCTAA
This sequence comes from Jaltomata sinuosa, assembly GCA_003996215.1. Classification (NCBI taxonomy): domain Eukaryota; kingdom Viridiplantae; phylum Streptophyta; class Magnoliopsida; order Solanales; family Solanaceae; genus Jaltomata; species Jaltomata sinuosa. Next base: position 196,791 of record QJPP01001750.1, on the reverse strand, counting down.
GATCATCTTCCAAGCTTGGTCACATCTAGATTTTGCCTTGAATCTCCTCTGAGCCAGATCTACGGACAGGATCCACAGCTCGTGGATGCCGTTCGTGGAAGTTAGGAAACTTGTACTCTTTGCAGCATCAGATCCATGACCCTATTCCATGGCACATGGATGATTCCATGGCACATGGAGTTCAGTCATGGAAATCAGTTTTTGACATTTTGCAATATTTTTTCTTTACTTAGCTTTCGAGCCCTGTTTTCCAGCACAATCCAAAAACACATCAAATCTACTAAAAAGCGCTAAAGAACATACATCAATCCCAAGTTGTAAGCATCGAAAGTGTTGCAAAACCATGGCACATCAACACCCTCACGTTAAAATGGTTGCTTGTCCTCAAGCGTTAAAACAAAAAACTGCCCTATAATGATGCTTAAGCAAAATAAAACTAGGAACTACAACAGTCACATGGTTCAAGCAGTTCAGCTCACAAGTTTATTACCCCTCCCTCCCCCCTCCCCCCTCCCCTTGTGGCCCCTTCCCCTCTACTTTTTAATATAAAAAAAATTGCATGTATACCATTTATCAGGTTAACTCAAGAGGATCCATGGATAACATCATGATATCAATAGACAAGCTAGCAGACACAGATGACACTTACTCTAACATTTGGCAATCAATGTTACTCTAGTACCCTCACCCCAAACAAGTCCCATTCACATAGTAAATCATTCAAAACGGGACTAGAACAAACACACTCATTCTCACAAAGAAGTTCAAGCAATATATTACAATACCATAGGCTTTCCCTTATTTTCTATGCCTCCATTTTTAAACAGTTAGACTAGAATCACTATAGGACTTTACTCGGCTTGTTATGTAGGCTCTGGAATGGGTATGGTATATGGGGAATAGTGTCTATGCCCTCCTTGACACTACTCTATCTTTGCTCTACTTTCTAGACTAATTTTTCCTCCCTTATTGTTCCTTTATTTTTTCAACTTGCATGTAATGACCCTTCCGGTAATTTACATGTTTTCACCTTTCTTGTACCATTAGAGCTTACTTGTAGCGGCCCAAGTCATTTATGGCTTGTCGGGACCGGTAGTTCGGTACCCAGGCCGTTTGTTTGGTCTTTATGGCCGTTACTTGTTTTATAGCTTCAACTTTGGAAATTTTTTACTTCCGTCAACATTCTTGGTAATATCAAAGAATTAAACCAAGGTTCTAGGTCAAGGGAATCCCTTACTCGAAAGTTCAAGTTAAAAAAATGCCTCGTGTAACACCTCGCCCATTTGGAAGGTTTATAGTAACCCGTGCCTTTGGGGTAAGACTAATAGTGTCTAATATACTAAGAAGGATGTTTTATGAGGTATTGTAATAGCAAAATGGTCGTATGATGAGTTTTGAAGTCAAGCAAGTTGCGAAACAAAAGTCGGAAAAAGTTATTGTAAATTCCTTTAAGGAATTCTCTTCAAATTTGGGTTAAATGTCTTGGGGTGTTTCTACCTATATATAAAGGTTTAGTGGGACCCCAATATACCAAATCGAAGGTCTACGAGTCTAGTTTCCAATGCACTAAACCGTTCATCCATACCACTTCAGAATAGATATATATTCACATTTTTGTAATACTGCGCAAGCAGACACATCAAGGTGGGTCCCACGTCCTAAGTCTGTTCAGCTTATAAAAGCTGATTTCTCCTTCGTTTTAACCCATATTTTTTCACCCAAAATTCTTAGAAAATCAGAGGGAGAGTCCATAAATAATCAATGGACTTTGATCCTTTCAATTCCGAAGTTTAACAGAAGTTTCTCTACGTCGAGAGCTCGTCATTTTGGTACAGTTTTCCCCGTCGATTTCATGGCGTATATTCGTGGGTGTTGATGCAGCAATCCAGCAGGTGTTTTCTGAGTATGTGGCAGTAGCTACGGAGTTATATTGGTGAGGTATGGATCCCGTACACTTATCTATTTGTTGAATCAAGATTCTAAGCTTCTAGTCACGAAAAGTTATATTTTTCGATAACTTGTAGTAGTTTCTTGTTGGATTTGGATATGTTTGTTGTTCCTGCAAGGAGGCAGGTGGTTAATCTTGGAATATTGAATATTTTTGTCAAGGAAATCTCTCCCCTACGATCCTCCTTCGTTATTATATGTTCTAGTATTGTTTTATGGATTTCTGAGCCCCGAAGTGGTATTTTGGATTTGTGGCTTTGGACAGCCTTTATCTTGTTATGTTTGGTTATTGTTGTGGTGTTATGGTTGTCGTAAGGTGCTGGAGGGATTGGGAAATTGTGCGATTCTTTTTGGGATCACATACGATAGTGATTGGATTGGACAAACATGAAGTACGCCTTGAAATAGTGCCTCGGGAGCTCGTCGCTCCTTGGAGATGTGGTTAACGTATTTTTGTTGGATTTAGCTGCCATTTGTTATTGTTATTGGACTCATTTTTACACTTTGGAGTTGGCTGGTCGAGAGTGTGACATTAACACCTTATGAATTGGCTATGGCTCGTTCTTGCATCCTTGTCGATTCTAGCAATTGTTCCATTACCTTGGTTGGTCAGGCTTCATAGAAACGCCTTTAGGGCTTCAGTTGAAAGTATTTGTTTTGTGTGATTCAGAGCTTCCTGGAGTTGTTCGAGTCTGGACGATGCCGTTCCCACAGCTAGTCATCGGATGACAGGTAAGTTATGGTTTTCCCCTATCTAGACTTTGCGTATATATGCTATAACTGCATTAATTAGCATCCTTGGATGGGTTGTTATAGGTTGGTACCCCATACCTTGTCCGCCTTTCGTCCGTCTATTTCATACGTTGTTTGTAGTATTCGCGTAGTAATGTATATTACCTTTGTGGTCCTGTGTGGCCTTGTATTTACTCTGGAACATAGATGGTGGGCTATTTGGGAATGTCCGCGAGTCCCGAACATAGAGATTATCCTTTTAGGCTGGTTATGTCTACTGAGTAGCTATTGGGCCTGTGCAGGGCTGATAGGAATTGTTGTGAGCCTTTGGGCTACTTTTATATTTGTGTGCGAGCATATCATCCATGAAAAAGGTTTTCCCCTGAGTGTTTTACTACAGTTTTTGTTGTGAGCCACTACTGACAGTTTTCCTAAATTTGCATGGCCCTGGAGTCCCATTTTTGGTACTGTTATTGATAAAAAGGGGGATTTTTGGATGTTTTTGCACTGATTTATTACTGGTACTAGTCTCTGCGGGGCAGAGCACTAGACTTGATTTTATTACTGATACTAGTCTTTGCAGGGAAGAGCACCAGACTTGATTTTATTACTGATACTAGTCTCTGCGGGGTGGAGCACTAGACTTGATTTACTACAGTTTTAGACCTGGTTACGCCCGGGCGCCCTAGGAGGGGTTTTTGAGGCATTTTATACTGCATTAGTCTTGGACAGGGTCTGTGCATGCATATTTGAGACTGGGTCTCTATCTTGATCCCGGACTTGCTTCCGAATGACATGTCATAATACTGAGTTTTAGTATGGGGTCGGGGACCTCCATGGACCTTTCCTCTTCTGGCCTAAGGCATCGGGTTGCGTGCGCCGGAGGGAAAGGTATACAGTGTAGTAGAGGTATACAGGCTGAGTCCTTCCATGAAACCTGCCTGCTGGGCCCGATTGGCACCGGAGGAGGTACATACAGAGGTTCTATTTCATATCATATCATATCATGCATTGGATTCCACCGTTGTTTGTTGTGTGTTCAGTGTACGCTCCGATAGTATGGGATGCCGGAGGGTTTGCTTTCACTTGATTGTGTTCCTCGGTTGTATGGGCGGCCGTTGGGACTGTAGGTAGACTATATTTACTCCTATCTTTATTTAGAGCCTGTCTTGGCACCCAGTTCTTGAAAGATTAGTGATGGCTAGCCTGTTGAGGCTTTGGTTGTGGGATTTTTGATTATTGATAGGGCTTTGGAGTCCTATCTTATTGAGGCACTTTTGTGTGGCCTTCTGAGCAGAGTGTGAGACTCTGGTTCTATTCATGTGGGAAGCTGAGTGGCATCTCTCAGTTATTGTGGCCTAGTTATTTCATCCTAGGGTTGTACTTGTGAGGTGATTCCCTGGTTATGCTATCATGTGATTGGATTGGTGTTATGATTTTCTTATACTGGTTGATTCCATTTTGAGTATGTTAGACTGCTCTCTGTCTTTTGCTTCCACTTGAGGTTACCGGTATACCGCTATTTTCTCAACTCTCTCTCTACTTACTTATATTATTGTGCAAGGACTCCAGGTGTGTTCTCCTTTCCTTCACCTGTGATTCTATGTAATTGTATCTTTGTGCTAGCATGTGTTACTTGAAGCTCTTGGTTATGGATGATCTGTCCTAGCTCCTTGTGCCTTGCTTATTGCTTCAGTGACTGCTTTCTTGCTATCTGTTACTTACTGCTTTTATATCTTATATGCGCTCAGTCGGTCGATGATACCTACTTAGTACCCATGGTTTTGGTGCTCATACCATACTTCTGCACTTTTTTGGTGCAGATATTAGCTGAGCTTTCGCTGTTGAATGCATTAGAGACTCGTGCAACTTTTGGATCTTCGACACTAGGGTCAGCTCCTAATGGTCGGGGCTTGTCTACATCTCATCTTTTGTACTGTTACTCTTGGTATATGCGGAGACAGTTGTACTTATCATTTGGTTACTTCTAGCACTTGTATTCTATTAGAAGCTTCTGTATTGTCGATACCAATTCTTGGGGTTGGTGTAGTTTCGTGATGTATATATTAGGGTAAATTGTTTCCGCATTGTCTTATCTTTACATTCTGCTTCTGCTTATCTCAGCTTGTTGAGCGTATTGGTTAGGTAGTATCCCATTACTAGCTATTCTGGGCTACGAAAATTGGTTCGCCTACTGGGGGTTGTAGGTTCCATCATGACTTGAGAAATCGGGTCGTGACAGCTTGGTTCACCGGTGTCATGGTACAGAAGCAAGTGTCTAAGTAGAGTCTCGCGGATCGGTATGATGACATTTGTATCCTATCTGCGGTAGGCTACAGGGTATTTTTAGGAAAGTTTTATCTTCTTGGCTCCTCATCATGCGTTCCTGGCTCTATTGGCTTCTAGACTTCGGTTATTCATTCATTTTGAGATGCCTCATACGAGTGTGATAGCGGTTGGTGCCGAGGATTCTGTGCCTGTTGCTTCAGTGCTTCTATCAGCACCAGTACTCCATAGTAAGACTTTACCACACTAGATAGGGGGTGTAGGGTCAACCCAACCTCCGACTGGATTTATAGTGATCTCAGCGCTTCATGACATCGTGGCTAGGACTCTGAGTCCTCCGGTGAGTGTTTCAGTACCTGGTTCGGTGAGTGGTGCTTCAATTATAGTTGAGCTTGTAGTTCTTCAGCAGGGTTGTCTGTCGGTATTGGTGTACGAGGCGAGATTTTCCCATCGGATTTCATCTGGTATAGGCTACTTTTGGTGTGGTAAAGATGGGCACTTTTCTAGGAATTGCCCCAAGATTGTGTATCCCAGACAGCCTGGTTGTTATCATTGTGGAGAGATTAGTTACCTTTATAGATATTGTCCCTGGCGAGGGCCGGTTAGGCCTTTAGTTTTGACTACTCAGTCCAGAGTTATATCCCATCAGCTTGATACTCCTCTTGGTGGGCTAGAGGTAGAGGTTCTTGATATCGTTGCTCCAGGTTAGGCTTTTTTATCCTTCGACTTGTGATAGTCCTGCTCGCATTGCGATTCTATCCCTTCTGTCATTTATTTTCTTATATGCCTACCTGCTACTTGTTTAAGTTGTTTGGCTACTCGAATTGTAGTATCGATATGTTGTTTTACTGGTAGTTTATTCTTTAGTAGTGGATGGGGGTAAGTTAGCCTTGAGAGGTGTTTTCCCGGAGTTGTAGCTCGTGGGTAGTTCTTGTTAGTCTATTTCTAGTTGGGTTATCCCTGTTTCATTATGATTTTGGACTTGTGGTTGAGTTGCCCTTGTTGAGCGGTCCTAGATGGTTTTTGCCTAGGCCGTTATCTAGCATGGCTAGAGATTCGTGTGATGGTTTGGTGTATTACCGGTAGTTGGGACGGAGTTGAGATTTTGCCTCAGTTGGGAGATATTGGTTATTCTAGTGTGCATAGATTGGTCTGGTCTCCCGAGTGTCTAGAGTCGACCCTCTTTGTTGATTAGTTTAGGAGGTTGGCAGGTATGTGGGTTGTTCCCATAGTCTCCTCCACTTCCTGGTCCGTTGGGTGTTTTGTTGTATCACTAGCTCCAGTTGGAATGAATCTTGATCGTAGTTCTTTCGATGAGCTCTGGATGTTGGCATCGTGATTGGGTCTTGACTTTAAGCACTTCCAACTAAGTGTTGATCGTAACCTCGTGGTTAGGTTGTATTTGTAAGCATTTCAGGTGAGTTGGGCATCTGGCCCATTCTTCTCCTGCCTTATTGAATTTGACGTGTAGCTATGAGTAGTAAGGTAATAGCTTCAAGTTCTTATTCGAGAAAGGATTTGTAAGGTTTGGTATGTGCTAAGGAAGCATTTTTGTTTAGTTGAAATAAAAGGGAGATAACTCTTTGTATGTGTTTATGTGTCCTCGTAGTTGCTTAAGGTGGCGATGAAGGTTTGCTTTGGGATTGTGTGTCGGTTATTCGATTCAGCCGTCTACACATTGCTGTGAGTTTTCCATCGATTGGTTTTGTTTCAGTAGCAACTGTGGTGTTGGCAATTTGCATATTCAGGCCTAGTTGGCTTGGGTTCTTACGGGTTCATTGGCAGCATCCTGGTTCGACCAAGGCTTTAGTTGGTAGTTTTGAAATTTGGGGTTCAAAATCATGGCTTGGCAGGTTACATCGGATGGTTTGTGGCAGTTTCTATTTGGTTGCAGCATCCTAGTACCGAGAGGTAGTGGGTGCGGGCAACTTAGCTTCTTTTACTTCAGTTGTGGATGCGGCTATTGGCCTTGGACACCTAGTCCTTGCTAACCTCTGCAAGAGGCGAGATATTCTAGATTTTAGCAGTGTTCTAGTTAGTACGAGGTTCTTCTACCATGGTTGGATAGACTCGGCGGCGTAAGTTTGAGCTTCAGTAGTGGTTTTTGCTTTATGTGGTCAGCTTGTGCGGGTTAAGACTAGCGAGGCTATTTTGAGCTTTGATGATACATAGAGACTGATAATAGCCATTCGTTTGCCCAGGATTTGAAAGCTTGTTTAATTGATTCCTCCGGAGTTATTGTTTATGCGGGGTTCTAGTGTTGGTTAGACTCGGACAGTATGGACGAGAAGTTCATTATGATATATGCTTCGAAGTGGTTGGTTGTTTGCAGAACCAGTAGAGCGGTTGATTCGAGCCAAAGGAATGAATATAAAGTATATGCAAAAATTTCTATGGCTAGATGGTAACTTTGAACCCCAGGCACCTTTTTCCTTTGCCTTCGGGCTGTTTGTACTTGATATTTGTGGCATGGTTGACTTTTTCCTGAGGTGAGATTCGTAAGGCAATTTCACATTCAAATGGTGTTCGAGTGTTTAGAGTAGCAGTAGTGTTTTCTAGAGTTGGGAGTTTGGCTCATGGTTACAGACTTCGTGGTAGGCTTACCACACTTCTTGCAGGATCGTGGTTTTGGTTTGGGTCTTTTGGGAAGATTGCCCTGGTTCATTTTCAGCTGATTCAGACCTGGCACGGTTCATTTAGCGAATTTGATGTTAGAAAAAAATGTTTGTTCGTGGTTGGTGGTCAGTCAAGGCAGGTAACTTTAGTTTCGATGATATGCTACGGGTTGTTATCTTGGATGGCAAAGTCTAGTAGCCTATATCTTGGCTTAAAACGCATTTGTACAATGGGTGACTTCGTTCGTGGTAAAGTATAAGAAGGAACTATGGATCTACGGTATGTCAGTTGATGCTTCGAGGGTGGTTTGAGTGTTCAGCTTGTATGCAGATTCCTTTTTGTGGTGCTAAAGGATTCAGTTCAGAAAAAAAGGGGCTTTTGCGGAACAACGGGTTCATGAGTTAGAGTTTTGGGTTGATGGATTTTCTGGTAAACTTGGTATGGTTTTAAGGATTCGAGTTTTGTGTGTTGATAACCTTGGTGCTCTGGTTTCAGTATTGTGTAGGTGCTTTTGGGTTAAGATTCTCGAGGTTCAGTTTAGGTTGGCAGATCTTTAGAGGTTGAAATCTAGATTGGCTAGTAAGAAATTAAGGCTTGGTTGTTTTCTTTGGTTCTGTTATATTGGGTGACGTCCGATCGCAGAGGTTACCCGGGTTGTCTGAGAGAGTAGTGCGGGCGTTGCATCCGCTATCCTTAAATCTCTGGTATTTTTTTCCTTCCTGACTTTCGGGGACGAAAGGCTTTTTAGTAGTGGATGATGTAATGACCCTTCCAGTCATTTACACGTTTTCGCCTTTCTTGTACCATTAGAGCTTACTTGTAGTGGCCCAAGTCATTTATGGCTTGTCGGGACCGGTAGTTCGGTGCCCGGGCCATTTGTTTGGTCTTTATGGCCGTTCCTCATTTTAGAGCTTCAACTTTGGAAATCGTTGACTTCCGTCAAAATTCTTCGTAATATCAAAGAATTAAACCAAGGTTCTAGGTCAAGGGAATCCCTTACTCGAAAGTTCAAGTTAAAGAAATGCCACGTGTAACACTTCGCCCGTTTGAAAGGTTTATAGTAACCCGTGCCTTTGGGGTAAGACTAATAGTGTCTAATATACTAAGAAGGATTTTTATTAGGTATTGTAATCGCAAAATGGTCGTATGATGAGTTTTGAATTCAAGCAAGTTGCGAAACAAAAGTCGAAAAAAGTTATTGTAAATTCCTTTAAGGAATTCTCTTCAAATTTGGGTTAAATGTCTTGGGGTGTTTCTTCCCATCTATAAAAATTTAGTGGGCTCCCAATATACCAAATTGAAGGTCTACGAGTCTAGTTTCCAACGCACTAAACCGTTCGTCCATACGACTTCAGAATAGAGATATATTAATATTTTTGTAAGACTGCACAAGCAGACACGTCAAGGTGGGGCCCACGTAGTAAGTCGGTTCAGCTTATAAAAGCTGATTTCTCCTTCGTTTTAACCCATATTTTTTCACCCAAAATTCTTAGAAAATCAGAGGGAGAGTCCATAAATAATCCATGGACTTTGATCCTTTCAATTACGAAGTTTAACGGAAGTTGCTCTATATCGCGAGCTCGTCATTTTGGTATAGTTTTCCCCGTCGATTTCATGGCGTATATTCGTGGGTGTTGATGCAGCAATCCAGCAGGTGTTTTCTTAGTATGTGGCAGTAGCTACGGAGTTATATTGGTGAGGTATGGATCCCGTACACTTATCTATTTGTTGAATCAAGATTCTAAGCTTCTAGCCACGAAAAGTTGTATTTTTCGGTAACTTGTAATAGTTTCTTGTTGGATTTGGATATGTTTGTTGTTCCTGCAAGGAGGCAGGTGGTTAATCTTGGAATATTGAATATTTTTGTCAAGGAAATCTCTCCCCTACGATCCTCCTTCGTTATTAAATGTTCTAGTATTATTTTATGGATTTCTGAGCCCCGAAGTGGTATTTTGGATTTGTGGCTTTGGACAGCCTTTATCTTGTTATGTTTGGTTATTGTTGTGGTTTTATGGTTGTCGTAAGGTGCTGGAGGGATTGGGAAATTGTGCGATTCTTTTTGGGATCACATACGATAGTGATTGGATTGGACAAACGTGAAGTACGCCTTGAAATAGTGCCTCGGGAGCTCGTCGCTCCTTGGAGATGTGGTTAACGTATTGTTGTTGGATTTAGCTGCCATTTGTTATTGTTATTGGACTCATTTTTATGCTTTGGAGTTGGCTGGTCGAGAGTGTGACATTAACACCTTATGAATTGGCTATGGCTCGTTCTTGCAGCCTTGTCGATTCTAGCAATTGTTCCATTACCTTGGTTGGTCAGGCTTCATAGAGACGCCTTTGGGGCTTCAGTTGAAAGTATTTGTTTTGTGTGATTCAGAGCTTCTTGGAGTTGTTTGAGTCTGGCACGATGCCGTTCCCGCAGCTAGTCATCGGATGACAGGTAGGTTATGGTTTTCCCCTATCTAGACTTTGCGTATATAGGCTATAAATGCATTAATTAGCATCCTTGGATGGGTTGTTATAGGTTGGTACCCCAGACCTTGTCCGCCTTTCATCCGTCTATTTCATACGTTGTTTGTAATATTCGCGTAGTAATGTATATTACCTTTGTGGTCCTGTGTGGCCTTGTATTGACTCTGGAACATAGATGGTGGGCTAGGGAATGTCCACGAGTCCCGGACATAGAGATTATCCTTTTATGCTGGTTATGTCTGCTGAGTAGCTATTGCGTCTGTGCGGGGCTGATAGTAATTGTTGTGAGCCATTGGGCTACTTTTATATTTGTGTGCGAGCATATCATCCATGAAAAAGGTTTTCTCCTGCATGTTTTACTATAGTTTTGGCTGTGAGCCACTACTGACAGTTTTCCTAAATTTACATGGCCCTGGGGGCCCCTTTTTGGTACTGTTGTTGATAAAAAGGGGATTTTTGGATGTTTTCGCACTGATTTTATTACTGGTACTAGTCTCTGCGGGCCAGAGCACCAGACTTGATTTTATTACTGATACTAGTCTCTGCGGGGAAGAGCACCAGACTTGATTTTATTACTGATACTAGTCTCTGCGGGGCGGAGCACTAAACTTGATTTACTACAGTTTTAGACCTGGTTACGCCCGGGCACCCTTGGAGGGGTTTTTGAGGCATTTTATACTACTTTAGTCCTGGACAGGGTCTGGGCATGCATATTTGAGACTGGGTCTCTATCTTGATCTCGAACTTGCTTCCGGATGACATGTCTTGATACTGAGTTTTAGTATGGGGTCGGGGACCTCCATGGACCTTGCCGCTCCGGGCCTTGGGCATCGCGCTGCGTGCACCGGAGGGAAGGGTATATGGTGGAGTAGAGGTATACAGGCTGAGTCCTTCCATGGAACCTGCCTGCTGGGCCCGATTGGCACCAGAAGAGGTACATACAGAGGTTCTATTTCATATCATATCATATCATATCATGCATTGGATTCCACCCTTGTTTTCTGTGTGTTTAGTGTACGCTCTGGTAGTATGGGATGCCGGAGGGTTTTCTTTCACTTGATTGTGTTCCTCGGTTGTATGGGCAGCCGTCGGGACTGTAGGTAGACTATATTTACTCCTATTTTTATTTAGAGCTTGTCTTGGCACCCAGTTCTTGAAAGATTAGTGATGGCTAGCCTGTTGAGGCTTTGGTTGTGGGATTTTTGATTATTGAGAGGCTTTGGAGTCCTATCTTATTGAGTCACTTTTGTGTGGCCTTCTGAGCAGAGTGTGAGACTCTGGTTCTATTCTTGTGGGAAGTTGAGTGGCATCTCTCGGTTATTGTGGCCTAGTTATTTCATCCTAGGGTTGTACTTGTGAGGTGATTCCCTGGTTATGCTATCATGTGATTGGATTGGTGTTATGATTTCCTTATACCGGTTGACTCCATTTTGAGTATGTTAGACTGCTCTACATCTTTTCCTTTTACTTGAAGTTACCGGTATACCGCCATTTTCTCAACTCTCTCTCTACTCACTTATATTGTTGTGCAAGGATTCCAGGTGCGTTCTTCTTTCCTTCACCTGTGATTCTCTGTAATTATATTTTCTGTGCTAGCATATTTTACTTGTAGCTTTTGGTTGTATATTCTCTGTGCTAGCTCCTTGTCCCTTGCTTATTGCTTCGGTGACTGCTTTCTTGCTATTTATTACTTACTGCTTTTATATCTTATATGCGCTCAGTCGGACGATGATTCCTATTGAGTACCCGTGGTTTTGGTGCTCATACCATACTTATGCACTTCTTGGTTAAGATATTAGCTGAGCTTTCGCCGTTGATCACGTTGGAGACTCATGCAACTTTTGGATCTTCGAGACTAGGGTGAGCGCCTGATGGTCGAGGCTTGTCTAAATCTCATCTTTTGTACTGTTACTCTTTGTATATTCGGAGACAGTTGTACTTATCATTTTGTTACTTCTAGCACTTGTATTCTATTAGAAGCTTCTGTACTGTCGATACAAAGTCTTGGGGTTGGTGTAGTTTCGTGATGTATATATTCGGGTAAATTGCTTCCGCGTTGTCTTATCTTTACATTCTATTTCTTCTTATCTCAGCTTGTTGAGCGTATTGGTTAGGTAGTAGCCCATTACTAGCTGTTCTGGGCTATGGAAATTGGTTCGCCTACTGGGGGTTGTAGGTTCCATCATGACTTGAGAAATCGGGTCGTGACATTGCAATGGGTGTGGCAATTGTTTTTTTGCTCTAAGTCAACTTTCTCTTTTTCTTTTTCTTTTCACTTTTTCTCTTCTTTTTTTCTTTCTTTTTGTCTTTTCTTTTTCTCTTTTCTTTTTCTTTCTTTTTCTTTTAGCACATGCCACACCCATTATTTTTCTTTTTATCACTAGTCTACTCTTTTCATACCCCATTCTTCTTCTCATTTGCCTCTATAGTATCTACCCTTAACTTAGGCGATTTGCCTGAGTCGAGGTGCACAATAATCAAAGAGGGACGAGGGACAAAACAAAGGTTCCAAGAAAAATCGAGAAGGTGAATAGGCTAATACAAAAAAGGGTCAATTTAGGCTCAAATTTAGGGATCAAGGGATATCAACTTTATTTGGATGGACATTTAGGATAAGTGGACTAAATTCAAAAATAGCCTATGATCATTTCCTAACCAACTATCCTACAGCCTAGGCAAGACTAACCAAGCAAGTTCTGGATTGACACACAAAGCAATAACTATACTAATGCATCTTATACAAATATGGCATAGAGTCATACTACCAATTTCTAACCATTAGGTTCATGCCCTAGCTTAAGCCATTTATCATATCGATATATATAATATCATGCACAAATCCATAGCGGTCAGTTTATCAAAACGGTTAACATGTCACACAAAATTTTGAGAGGTCTCCATTTTTCATTCAAAGTCAAATTGCAAGCCATAGACTGCACTAAGTTCCTATTTTTCATTCACAAACACACAAAAACTCCTAAACATGCTGGTTGAATAGAAATAAAAGTTCTTGGGGAAAGAACACAGAAAGAAAACCCCAAAGATGTGGATAGTCAAAGGTACCCTCTTGGATTGCCTCTCAAGCAGCGCCTGATTTAACATCACAGCACGGCACAAGTATCTTGACTACTCATACTTTGCCAAAATACTCATCAAAAACATACACTGACTATCTTCCCCCACCTTCACCAAAAAGAAACGTGCATTATCCCTAATGCACTAAAGAGAGTAAATGCTGGAGAGGCAAGAACATACCTGCAGCGCTAGGGCACTAGCATCTAGTGGTGTCACAGAAGGGACTAGTGGTGTGGTACCCATGGTAGTAATAATAGCATCGGCACTAGTTTTCATTCTCAAAGGATCAAGGGTGGTAGGGGCCATCGGAGGTGCCCTACCTGTGGTAGTATCATCAAGAATCATGATCTCTGCGGGCATGTCACCTCTAATAACTTGAGTCGAACTGGAGGATGCGCCTCAAGCTTGCTGATGGTTTGCCTCCTCTTAAATTCTCTAGTCATCTAATGACCAATGTAAGGAAATCACTATGTCTCGCCTCTCTCTCTGTCTTAGAGTCATTGCCAACTTCAGATGAGTCTTGGCTCCTTGTTGTATTGCCACTAACAATCAGTGGCTTATCCTCAACATAGGGATCAATAACTATGGAAGGTGCAGGTACCATTATCATAGGAATGGAAAGTATGATAGGGGTGTGGCTGGTGGCTAGCAATCCAATATATGCTCTGAGTTGTGCTACCTCTGCCTATAACCTTCCAAGTAGGGGCTCTGTATATCTCATAGCCAATCATTCACTTGGTTTTCAAACCCATCGATCCTTCCATGTAACTTGTGGATAACCTTATCAACCACTGTATAGACCTTAGATGCAACTCTTTGCTCAACGTTTGTAATAAAAGACTGGACCCAGGGTCTCAACTACTATATCAACTCAGAAAGCAGTCTCTCTGTCTATGTATGGCACTGACTAAATCTTATAGGAACTCAATAGTAATGGTGACTATACCCAAGTTAGAAGGGTGCGGGAGTGTAGTAGGGCTGACCCATGATGGTCTAGAAGTCACAGGTGCAGTAGCTGAGACTGTGGCACTCTCTGCTGCAGTACTAGCCCCAGGAACTAGAATCTTTGTCCGATGCTCTGTGCCCTACTTTGTGGCACTAGTATCAGCATGATCTCCCAATGCTATTGGTACCTCAAATGAAATAGCTCCAGATGAAGTGGAGGGCTGAGCTCATCTCTGGTGACTAGATTTGTATTATCTTTAATTAGCCCTACGTCATATTTCTGAGTCACCTCAATCATGTGGTCAACACCTGGCATAATTGGGATCCCTAACTCCATACACAGGTGGTGAATCAAGCAAGGGAAAGAAATGTTGGTACTGTCCCTAAATACCCTCTCATGAATCTTCTCGATGATGTATCATGGGACGTTTATATCATAATCAGCCATAATTCTAGCCATTAGCACTGCTTGATCTGATGTAAGTGTATTATTAGCCTGAGTCAGATAAATTCAAGTCCATACTATTGCCCACCAGAACGTGCTAGCAAAACTCAATGATCCTTTTCTAATGTCACCTCTAGTAGTAGCATCCTCTCCATGATCGGTAATATAACCTATGACCCATCTCAATAATTTCGCTTTTCTAAACTAGACATTTCATTTGTTTTTATCATTCATCATCCTCATATAGTGGTTCAACTCTGCTGCATCAACTGGCAACTCATACTCTAGCCCAAAGAAGAACCGCTAAATCATGCACTCAGATATGTCGACGGGCGCACCTCGCACTACTAGGCTGACAAGTGGAGGCTGGTTCCTGCACTTCACTCTCGGTGGAGTGATACGTTATACTGAAGCTCAATAGGAAGCATAGAACTCCCGTACCATCTCAGGATTGTAGCTGCTTGACAGCTCAGCCATCCAACCATATCAGTATCGAGTGAATGTAGCTTGTATGTCTTGTTTGGAGTCCAAGCCTTCTGCCTGAATCCGTAGCTCCTCAAAAAATACTCCTCTTAGGCATACCTTTATCATTCAGTGCAACATATCTCTCATATATTGTCTGTATGCCAAGCACACACCATCTTTTATTATCCTGAGCTCAAGCAGTGTTAACTCTTTCTGCCTCAACTCTCCTTTGATTTTCAAAATCTGGTGTGGATGCTCCAGTGGAACTCTTTTCCCTGTGTGAGACTCAACATTATTAGAAAAGGTGAGCTCTCTCGGTTTGACCCATTGTTGTCACCATTATCTGATGACCACTCTCCCTCTCTAGACTGGGAAGAAGTAGTCTCTGCTTGTGTCACAATTGGAGGATTAACCTTTAGTGTTGCTTGACTTATAGCTTGTTTACTTGCTCCACACCTCGGGGTCTGGGGATCGACTTTCAGATCACACTAGATTTGATAAGCCTTTTTAGACCCACTATTTTCAGATTTGGTGGGCTGATCCTCAAGCCGATGTCAGAACTCCAAAGCTCAGGCTCTCCTGTTGAATGGTGTAGCTGTGCCACCTTTCTTTGAGGTTTATTTGGAGGCATAGAACCTATGGGAGAGAATATTAGTACACCAATCATTGAAAAATAAATGCAAAAACTTCTGATCTTTGAAGGACATAGGGATCCACAAGTGGGATCTATGACCCGTGGAATGAACCACAGTCTGTGGAAATCCCTCATGGAACTTAAAACTGATTCTGTAAGTGTGTCATCCATGAAGGCCATCCAGGCTTGTGGTTTGAACTACGGCTTGTGGATTGCCCTCGTGGTTCTCAGATAAAAGTTCATTGCATCAGGTCTAATTTCCACTGGTGTGTTATCCATGATTTGTGGAATGAACCACGAGCTATAGACCCCCCATGAAACCTATTTCAGCTTTCAACACATCTTTATCCATTTTTACACATGCTTTTTATCAAATTTGCATCATTAACACACACCTACACAATAAGTTCAAGTATCTACTCACACAAACCATCATCACATGGGTTTTAAACATTAATTATGAACAAAGACAACCCTAGGTCAAGTTTTTCAACCAAAATCTGAGCTAGGAAAAAAAAGCAAGTTCATACCTTGTGAAAATTTATGATATGTGAGTAGAACTTTGAAAATCAACCAACTCGATTGACCCGCAAGAAAATTTATGATGAACGCAGTTTTGGGTGATGAACTCGGCTCACGCATAGAAATTATGGGGTAATCGGGAGGATTTGGGAGTGATTTGTAGAGTAATTTTAGGGATTTAGGAGTGTAATAGAGGTAGAAGTGTAGAGGGAAGTGTCGGGTTTCAAAAATAAAGAAAAAATTATTTTTAAGGGTTTACATTGCGGGTCCGGGTCAGGTCGGTGCACAATTTAAATTAAAATCTTACCTGAGTTCCACAGACTGTATTCACAGTTCATGGAATAAACCACGATTCTGGAATAGGGTCGTGGAACAAGTTTTGCCATTGTGACTATTGTCTGAGTTCCATGGCCAGAGTCTACGGGGCGTAGATGGTTCCACGGTCTGTGGACCTGACTCGTAGACCATGTGTTAGGCAGATGCATTTACCTTGTGTTCCACAGTGGGATCCACCACCCATGGATGGTTCCACGGTCTGTGAACCCTGCTCGTGGACCCTTACCTATCCTTTTTCTGAGTATATATTTTCTGGTGCCTTCCTCCAATTGTCCCTGCGCACTTCAGGAAATGTTAGCCTTGGGTTATCTCTCAAGAAGCACCTGATTTAACATTGTGGCAAGATACAGGTCACTTGACTACTTAGACTTCATCAAGTTACCCCAGTGGGTTGCCTCTCATGCAGCACCTAATTTAAGATAGCGACACGACACAGGTTCCTTGGTTACTCAGACTTCACCAAGGGCCCAGATGTCCACAACCTTAATATTCTCTACAGTTCCAAATAGGCTTTTACATGCTAATCATTCAGCTTGAATCGTTTACCTTCATGGTTCTCAAGATCAATTGCACCATATGGGAACACTTGTACCACTAAAACTGGTCCCATCCACTTGGACTTCAGCTTGCCAGGAAATAACCAAATTCTTGAGTTGAACAACAGAACCAAATCACCTGGCTTAAAGTCTCTTTTTTCAATCTTTTGGTCATGATACATCTTCATCTTCTCCTTGTACAAGGTTGAACTCTCATTAGCTTTGAGCCGAAACTCATCCATCTCATTTAATTGACCAAGCTACTGAGAGGATGTGTCACCCTAAATCAAACTTAGCTTCTTGAGTGCCCACATGGATTTGTGCTCGAGCTCCACTGGCAGATGACATGACTTTTCAAACACAAGTTGATATGGAGACATACCTATTAGGGTATTGAAATCAATCAGGTACACCCACAAAGCATCATCTAGTATCCTAGACCAATTCGGTCTATTAGTATTCACTGTCTTCGCAAGGATTTTCCTTATTTCTTAGTTAGAAACCTCAACTTTCCCACTAGATTGCAGATAATAAGGAGTTGCCACATTATGCCTCACTCCATACTTCTAAAGTAGAGCTTGAAACAACCTGTTCCAAAAGTGAGAGCCTCCATCACTAATGATTGCCCATGGTGTACCAAATATGGAAAAGATATTCTTCTTTAAGAATGTTGTGACACACTTGCTTTCATTGTTGGGAAGTGCAACCGTCTCCACCCATTTAGATATATAGTCAATAGCTACAAGTATATACTTCATCCTATTTGAGCTCATAAACAGGCCCATAAAGTCAAAGCCCCAAATGCCAAATATTTCAACCACAAGAATAGGGGTGAGAGGAAGCTCATGCTTCCTTGATATTCCACCTTCCCTTTGATATCGATCACAAGACATTACACAATCATGGGTGTCTTGATGAAGAGTTGGCCCATAGTACCCATATTATAAGATTTTATGAGTTATCCAGATACCACTATGATGCCCCCCAACAGGGGATGAATGACATGCCTCCAATGTACTCATCATCTCTGCCTCAGGCACACATCTGCAAATTATCCCATCAGCACAAACACAAAACAAGTATGGCTCCTCCAATAAAAACTTTCAAACATCAGACATAAACTTCCTTCACTAATAGAAGGATAAATCATAAGGTACCACATCAAATACCAAATAATTAGTAAAGTATGCAAACCATGGAATCAAGTCCTATGATACAGCCAATACATGATCATATATGAAGTTATCATCAATCTTAATCCTATCTTTCAGTTTTAGCACCGGCTCTTCTTCTAATCTAGATAAGTGGTCAACTACCTAGTTCTCAGTCCCCTTTCGGTCCTTGACCTAAAAGTCAAATTCTTGCAACAGAAGTACCCACCGAATTAATCTAGGCTTTGTGTCCTTCTTATCTATAAGGTACCTATGAGTTGCATGGTTAGTGTGCACAATCACCTTTGTGCCAAGCAAATATGATCTGAACTTCTCGAATGCAAAAACCACAGCAAGCGGCTCTTTTCCATCATAGTATAATTCTTCTGAGAAGTATTCCGTGCTTTCCTAGCATAGTATATAGGATGGAGAATCTTATCACGTCTTTGGCCTAGACTTCTCCCTGCTCCACTCCACAAGCATCACACATAACCTCAAACGACTGGGACCAGTCAGGTGTAACAATGATAGGATCAGAGATCAACTTTTCCTTGAGGCATTCAAATGCCTTCAGACATGCATCATCAAAAAAGAACTTCACATCCTTCTCCAACAATTTTCCCAAAGGGTGTGCAATTTTAGAGAAATCCTTTATTAAACTATGATAAAATCCAGCATGCCCCAACAAGTTTTGAACACCTTTCACAGAAACTGGTGGAGGCAATTCTTCAATCACCTCAATCTTTGCTTTATCAACCTCACTGCCCTTTTTGGAGATTTGGTGCCTAAGAACTCGACCTTCTTTCACCATGAAATGCCTCTTCTCCCAATTAAGCACCAAATTGCACTCCTCACATCTTTTCAACACACAACTCAAATAGGCTAAGCAGTCATCAAAAGATTCGCCTACCACAAAATATTCATCCATGAATACCTCGATAGTGTCCTCTACTATGTCTGAGAAGATCGATATCATATAACACTGAAAGGTTGCAAGTGCATTATATAACCTGAAAGGCATTTGTTTGAAATAAAATGTCCTATATGGACAAGTGAAAGTGGTATTTTCTTGGTCTTCGGGAGAAATTGAGATCTGATTGTATCCTGAATAACCATCAAGAAAATAATAACATCCTCTACCAGCAAGACAGTTTAACATCTGATCTATGAATGGCATCGGGAAATAATATTTTTAGTCCATCCATTCAGCTTCCTGTAGTCCATGCACACACACCAGCCTATGACTGACCTCATTAGAATATGCTCATTCTTTGCATTTGGAACCACAGTAATTCCACTTTTCTTTGGCATACATTGAATTAGGCTTAGCCATTTGTTGTCTGCAATAGGATAAACCACACCTGCATCTAACCACTTGATGATTTCCTTCTTGGTGACCTTTTGCAAAGGTGGATTCAACCTACGTTGATGCTCAATACTCAGAATACAATTTGGCTCGAGCTAGATATTGTGAGTGCATATGCCTGGTGGAATACCAATTATGTAAGCAATGGACCAACTAATGTCCCTCTTGAACTTTCTCAAAATGGACCCATACTAGAGAATGCATCAACCATCTCATCATACTCCTCAATGTCCTCTCCATCAAAAGTCATGATCACAACCTCAAGTTCTTCAACACCAAATCAGTCCTTAATAGGTACTAGTGGTTTCTCTTCATCAACTACATCTATCACTAAGACCACACGCGTGTCATTAGGGTTCTTCATTGACTGATAAATATTGAAAGACACTTCTTCATCATTCACTCTGAACATCACATGTCCAGTTTCTATGTAAACTAAAGCATGCCCAGTGTCCAGGAATAGTCTCACCAAGATAATAGGGACCTCAAAGCGAACCTCACAGTCAAGAATCACAAAATCCGCCAGAAATATAAAGGACTCAACTTTCACAAGCACATCATAAAGAATACCCACATGCCTCTTTATCCTGCAATCTGCCATAAGAAGAAGCATTGACATCGGTTTGGGAATCACAAGACCAACCGTCAAAACACTGCTAGCGATATGAGATTAATACTAGCACCCAAATCACACACGGCCTTTGCAAAGTTGAAGGACCCTATAGTGCACGGAATAGTAAATGCTCCAGGATCTTACTTTTTTTATACAAGAGAATGAGAGGCTATTGCACTACAGTGGTGCAAATTGCCAGCAGGCTTAAATCTCACAATCCTCTTCTTAGTCATAAGATCCTTCATAAACTTTATGTAACCAGGCATCTTCTCTAGAGCTTCGATCAAAGCGATGTTCACTGATAATGGTTGATAAGTCAGTAATCTACAAACTTATTAGGCCTTTAACCATGAACTATTGCTATGTTTTGATGAGATTTAGAGGTTCTTATAACCTTTATTGATGTATATACATATACTTGTGCTCAAAGATAGAAACTAATAAAATGGACCCAAAAAGAGCTTTAAAGGAGTTAAAGTGTGAAGTGATCAAACAAGACAAAGATTCTTCTGAAGGGTGCAGACCTCGTGCGACATGCACAACACGAGGTGCGGTCCTCACCCCACACCACACAAAGCTCAAGATTAGATGAAGGATCTGCTAAGGGGTATGATCGTTGTGCGATGCACACACTGCCTGGTGCGAAATGCACCCCACTTTGCATGGAGCTCCAAAGTCTAGCTGAGTCACTGGTCCACTGAAAAGAGATGTGCAATGTGCATATCAAGACATGCAAACCACATGTCAGTGCCGTACAGCTCCCGAAGGGAAATTTTATCCAACTTGGTGTGACATTTTGGGAAAATTCTAAAACTCAATTCAGGCACATTTTTAAATAATTTTGAACAGTTTTTAAAATAGCTTTGAGTAGTTAGCAAGTTTTCTCTCCAAGAAAGAAGAAGAGTGTTTAACTCCAATTCCTTATTCCTAACTCTTGGAATCATAATTCTTGTAAATACTGAGCTTGGATATTGAATATTTAGCTTGAACAAAAGGGAATTTGACTTACCCATTTGGTATTGTTCTTTATTCCTTTAGCATGAGTAGCTAAATCTCTTGTCTAGGGATGTGTTGATAATGGGTGCGTAATAAATGGGTATGTGTATTGTTAATTTGTGTTTATAATTTCTAATATGACATGGGTCTAGTGATTTCACCATATTTTAACTCTAAAATTGATGGTTGCAAACATTGATTTACCTCACTTGATTGTGTTCTTTCTTGTAAAAGGGGTTTACAATTTTGGATGTGAAATTGCTAGTGGGTAATTGGGATTCCACTTAGATTGAGACTAGAAATAGCTCAATTCACCAAAAATACCCATTTAAGGGTCTAAGCTAGAAATAGTGTGACCTCCCCAAGCTTATGTTGGTTAGTTATTGCCTAAACAATGGTGTTTGAATAAAAACCATTGGATATATGATTTTTTGATCGAGAGATTAACAATCATCCCTAAAACTAATGCTATCCATGTCATCTAGTGAGAATTTACATAAATGAGCTAGCACCCTAGCCCATATTTGAGTCCCATTTGACACATATCCCTAGTTATTATCTCTCTTTGTTTACATCCACTTTTATTTTATTGTCTTTCTTTGAATTGTGAATTGTGACAGATTTCCCAATTCCCCCCTTCCTTTACTATTATTATTTTCAAACAAACTACTCTCATTATGAAGTCTTTTCTTTTCAATCGACTTGGCTAGTCACTAATTCTCTGTGGGATCGACCCCGACTCCCATCGAGAATATATAAAGGTGTTTGCTCTAACGATCACCGATACCTCCATCTAGGAGAGTACACTAGAGCATTATCAAAAATGGCACCTTGTCAGGGAATAATTTGGCATATTGAGTTAGTTTAAAATTTGAGTTTACTTACTCTAGTTCAAATTTGTGAATATTTGTTTTTATTTTAGTTAATTTTATTTTGTTACTTGATTCTATGGATTCTCGGAATGTTAGAAGTGTTGGAGATTGCAACCCTTATTATAATGAACCTTGTTGTTATTGTGGAGAACCCCACCTTTGGCAAAAGTGCAAGATTAGACCTAGGAGAGGGAGGTATTCACCTTCTCGCTCCTATGATGGGCGTAATTGCTATTTGTGTGGTGGTCATGATGGACATTGGAGCGATTGCAATAATGATAACCATCTTCCTCCCCCCTCTTATGCTAACAAAGTTACTAGTGGTGCTTGTGATCTTAATAGGAACCATGACATAGCAAGCGAAGAAGACATATGCGCCAAGCTCAAATCTCTCTTGGCCAAGCAAGCTAGCATAGAGGAGGGCATAAACTCCATAAAACAAGACTTCTTGGATGCTAGAGCTAAGGAGGTAGGGGAGAGAAATAGTGTCGCACAATCCATGGTAGGTTTTTCCACTCCATTTTCTCAAGTTGGTACAGAAGGCACACATCCGGAAGGTATACATGTCAAGCTCTAAACCCTCTTGGTCTCGGTAATTGTCCTAGAGGAGGGTATGAAATCCATAAACCAAGTCTTCATGGACATAAGAGTTGAGGAAGAAGAGGAGAGAAATCGTGTTATGCAATCCATGGCGGAATTGTTCCCTCTTGGTCAAATTGATGAAGAGGACCCTCCACTCCAACCACATGAACATGTATCGAATATTAAGCTCAATCAAATTCACTTTAAGGATGATGATGAAGATTTTCAAAATATTGAATCGCCCGAGAGTGAGTTTGTACCATTAGTGCTTAAACCCTAACAAGAGGAAAAATTTGTATTAGGTGAAGTTGTGAGCCTAGAATGGGTGTTAAATCAAGTCATCAACTTGAGGCCTATGGGGAACAACATGAAAGAATGCTACTAATGTTTGAGATATTGTTTAAAAGGCATGCCAAGAGAAGTCAAAAAAAAGGGTCCCTTGAAATTGCTATCTGGAAGTTGGACACTGATGTGAATGCTCATGTTGAAACATGCACGATTGTGGATAGTAGTTTTGAGTAGTTCCATATTGAAGAGTAGGACGCAAGGGATTCTCATGAATTGAAGGTGTCGTGTCAACTAACTACTCCATACATGAATCATGATGCTGAAATCAAATGAATGATACTAGAGTTACAATGCAAAGTCCAACTATTCATCTTGAAAGGCTCTTGTTCATTCGAAAGTAAGGATGTTATAAATGAAGTAAACTTGAGAGCGGAGATGCCCAAATCTTACTTCAACCACTTTTCGACCTTGAGTTTTGTTGACTGGATGAGAGTCGAAGTAATCAAGCTTTTGGAAGACCTTAGAAGAAGGGTGGATCGAGGTTTATCTGGTTTCAAGATTGTTATTGAAAAAAGGCAAAGCGACCTTCCTCACTTGAAGGTAAAAAAGTGCAAAATGTGAAACCAAGAAAATGGCCATCTCATGTTCACACCTTCACCCCGTAATTATCACCGTAAGTTTGATTCAAGTTTGGGTCGAAGGTTCAAATCCTCCAAATGAAGATCCAAATAGTGACATATTTTGCATCGCACTACGACATTAACTTGTGCGCTTGATGGGAGGCAACCCATCGGTTGAAAAGTTCTTCTTTATGCTTTACTTCACTTTTTGTTTCTTTTTGATTTGTTTTTAGGTGTCCAAAAGAATGAGAAGGGGACCCAAGTGTTGAGAAGTACCAAAAATACCTCTGAAAAATGTGTGTTTCGCACCTGGAAGAGTTCCCGTCGCACATGCCATCGCTCAAGCAACCAGTGAACTAGGTAAAAATATCAGCTTGTGCAAAAGTGATGCGTTTTGCACCTCTCATTGTGCCTGTCGCACCTGACTTTGCAAGACAAAACAGTAAGTTGGGAGAAAATGTGAAAATCTAGTCCAAAGTCCCTTCTTCGCGTACACAGTGGACCAGCCACATATGTGAAGGCCAAGCAAGCAGCAGACTATCACATACGTGCTGGACCGCCCACATACGCGAAGCTTTTAGTGGTTTCTAGGTACTAAATCGATTAAAAAAATTTAAAAGGGACCAAATGCTTTTCCACCCAAGGGTTGTTCTTCTCCCTTAAGCACACAAATAAATTCCATCAAATTATTCCATCCATTGCGACCCATCAGGTATGAACACCATCCCTCCTTGTATCTTGAATTAGTTTCTCTTTCTTTCTCATCTTGATGTTATAAGAATGGGACAATGGCATTTTTGGTTGAAACTCATCTTGCTTTAAATCAATTATCATTTGTGCCTAATTACTAAATTGATTGGTGAAGTTTGAGAGCATATGCTAGATTATGTGATGAAAATGTTGTGCTTAGCATGATCCTAATGAATATGAATAGCTTGAGCAAATATTGCCTGTGAGGTGTTTGAGAAAATGTTTCAATGGCTTATGAACTGGTCAAAAGAGACGACCTTCGCGTTTGCAGTCGCCTGGCCGCGTACGCAAAGGAGGAAAATTCCTGAAAAAAATTATTTGCCTTCGCGAATGTAGCCTCCTGGCCGCGTACGCAAAGAAGGATACCTGGCAGTGATGAAAACAGTAGCTTGCACAGACTGCCTCGGATTCTTTTTCAATAAGATGAAGAAAATAGGTAATAGGAATACATACATATGCGGAAGCTAAACCAAACCCCAAACATGGTATCATAGTATAGAGCCGGAACTACATATAAGGAGTACGAAGCATCCAAATAATATATACACCAATGTCTCCGAATAGTAACAGAGTACATAAAGCAAAAGATAAACTAAATGCTAAGCTTCGATTGCCAATAGCTCACCCTTAGTCTGAAAAGTCCAAAATCTCCAAGCACGACTCACAGGGATCTAGCAGCGATGTCCCACACTAGGATCAGCACCAGAAGATGCAGAGTGTAGTATTAGCACCCAATGCGAAGCATAAGGTACCTAGTAGGTATCATAGGCCAACTGGGCATATATAAGATAAAAGCATAGTAACAGACAGAATAGAAACAAATAGTCACAGAATTCTACGAAAAAGTCACACAGGAACTAGCCCAGAGGGAAGACAACAAAAACAACATACAAGGCTAGCAAGTAGAATATATACACAACAGGCATAGGTGAAAGTAATAAATGACGCATCTGGGATCCTTGTAATAACAGTATATACATAGTAAGTTTTTAAAGTGGACGGTATACCGGTAACCTCAAGTACAAGGGAAGGAAGAGGAGAGTAAAGATAGACATGCTCGGAAGATAGGAATCAATAACCAAACTTATCATACTAATCTCAAATCCAGAAACTAACAACCTAGCAATATACAATCTCATAATTATAATCATAGCAGGGGATAACACCGTAATAAAGTAAAAAGAGTCTACCTATAGTCCCCCAGCCACACATTCAACCGAGAATGCAAACAATTGAAAACAAACCCTCTGATTGCCTATAAAACCGGAGTGTACACTCAACAAACAGCAAACAAGGGTGAAGCCTCAAAGAATGAATGATATGATGAATGATGATCTCTGGGTGGGATAGTAACTCTGTATGTACCTCCTCCGATGCCGATCGGGCCCAGCAGGTAGGTTTCAAGGGTTACTTACCACAAAGAGAAAAATTATGCCAAGATGATGAATTGCTCGAACCCACGAACATGCAAGAGCAAGAAGGCAGCCTCTACAACAATTTTCAAGCTTTTGGAAATGAGCAACAACGGAGGATTTTAGAAAAGGAAAAGAGAAAGCAAATTGGGGAAGAAAGCTTACCAAGTATCGAGGAATCACGGATTATCGATTTAAAATTGATTCCCCAAGGCTAGGAACTGATATAGAGCAATTTGGTAGAGAGTATAGGTGTTTTAGAGTTGGAAAAGTTGAGAGAAATGGCTGGAAATATGAAAACTCTACAATTTACAAGTGCAGGAAAAATGGCCAGCGCCAACGGTGCTATCGCGCTGGCCAACCAAAATGTGCGTAAGCGCGATTGCTCTAGGCCAGCGCCGATGGCGCTAAAGGCCTAGTCTGCACCAATTTGCTGCAACTTTTTGAAACTCCACAGGGTATTCTAGGCACAATCAGAAACCAATATTCAAAACCAATAATGCTAATAGAGTGGAAATGACATTCCAAACTCAACGGAATCGGCAAAACTTTCATATAAGGTCATTTCGGAGAAATGTTGACCCAAGTCAACACTAACTAATATGAACCCAAAAACTCGAAATGAACCGGCTCACCCAGAACCCGAACCAACCATCTACCTAACCCAAACTCAACATTTCGGAGCTGATGGAATTGTTGGATTTGGAATCCGACACTCCAATCATCGAAAGCTGACCAAAGTTACACTTCCAACTCCAAATGGCCTGAAAATAGAGAAAATAGCACAAAACCCACACCGAAAGTTCTCAAGCCTCAACTAAATGTCCAACTATACCAATCTCAACGCTCCGGAGCTAACAAAACTGTCAGAATTCAATTCCGAGCATGTTAGCTAAGAATGTTGACTAAAGTTAATGATATTCTAATTTAAGGCTCTACATTAGGCAAACGGCCAAAACAGCCAAACGAACGACCAGCGCATCGAACTACCAGTCCTAACAAGCCATAAATGATTTGGGGTCACTACCAGAAGGGTCATCACAACATCCACTACTAAAAAGACTTTTGTCCTCGAAAGTCAAGAAGGAAGGAGTACCTGAAGGCTCGAACAACTGCGGATACTGAGCAAGCAACTCACTCTCAGTCTCCCAAGTAGCCTACTCGACCAGACTATGTCTCCACTGAACATTCACAACTGGAATCTCCCTAGATCTCAATCTCTTGATATCCTTGGACAGAATAGCTATTGGTTCCTCAACAAAAGATAAACTCTCATCTAACTGAATAGAATCCCAATGCTACACATGAGAATTATATGGAACATACTGGTGCAATATCGATACATGGAAAACTGGGTGAATAGCTAAAAATATTGGAGGCAGAGCTAACATGTAGGCAACACTACAAACCCTCTGCAGAATCTCAAATGGCCCAATGAACCTGGGCTAAGCTTGCCCGGCCGACCAAATTTCATCACGCCCTTCATGGGCAATACTGGAAGGAAAACCAAGTCACCAACACTGAACTCCAAGGCACGAAGTCTACAATCAGCGTAGCTCTTTTGCCTATTCTGGGCTGCTCTAAGTCTATCTTGAATCAAACAAACTCGGTCCAAGGAATCTCTAAGCAAATTTGTACTCTGCAATCTGGACTCTAGCCCATCAAACCAACCAATCGACAATCTATAATGCCTACCATACAAGGCCTCGACAGGTGTCATGTCGAACCTCGAATGAAAGCTATTGTTATAAGAAAACTCAACCAAAGGCATGAATTGATCCCATGAACCGCCAAAGTCAAGCACATAAGCTCGAAGCGTGTCCTCTAGGACCTGAATAGATCTCTCAAACTGGCCATTCGTCTGAGGGTGGAAAGCAGTACTAAGCTGAACCTTTGTACCCAAATCCCTTTATATAGCTCTCCAAAACTGCCCGTATACCTCTACTCTGCCACATACCCTCCCTCCAGCATACGCAGCCCCAAGCCCCAAGTCTAGAATGGCAAGGTCCATGGATGTCCCAGACCTCATACTAAAACTCAGTATCGAAAGCATGGCGTCCGGAGCAAGTCCGGGTTGAAGTTAGAGACCTAGTCTTGAATATGCATGCCCAGACCTTGTCCAGGACTAAAGTAGTGGGAAATGTCTCAAAAAATGCTCCAAGGGTGCTCGGGCGTAACCAGGTCTAAAATAGTAGAAAGTTATCTCAAGTGCTCGGTCCGACCGAGGCTAAAATTATCTCAAATCAGTGAGAAAACTCAACTAGCACCCCGGCCCTGCCAAGTCTAGCATTAATAGTAAAATTAGTGATAGAAATCATAATTTAACTTTATTTTACCCCAAGAAGATCCATATGTTAAATCAAACCATTTCTAATTCATTTTCGTCGAAAACGGGCCAACGAGGCCATGCAAAGTTTAGAAAATCAGTTACAGTAGGCCCGAAGCCAAAAATCGTGGTAAAACATGGATAAATCCTCTTTATATGCATGGAAATGATATGATCAAAGACAAATAGCCGCCCAGCAGCTCACAATCAACCTATCGGCCCTACACAGGCTCCTATCACACTACAGCACAGATAGACACCATAATATCATGATAATGATGCCCGGGACTCACAAGCACCCCCAAATAACCCACGATCTAAGGTCCAGAGTCAAAACAAGGTCACATAGGACCATAAGGGTGATAATATCAACTACGGAGAATACTACACACAACAGAGGAAAGAAACGAGGTGAATCATGGAAAAGCGGTGAACGTCTGTGGTACCAACCTAATAACCCAACCCAAAGACGCCAGCTAGTACAATTTTATCTGATATATGCTAAGTCTATGGAGTTTAGACCGTAACCTACCTGTTGTCCGATGACAAGTTATTGGGACAATGATATCCACGCCCAAATCTCTCTGAGAAACCCCAAATAATGATCAAATTATCAAAAACATAAATAACACATTAAAACGAGTCTAACGATACCCATAATGCTATACTTATAGCTGGGTCGAAATCTGGGTCAAAAGCGGGCCCGCGAGCTCACAACCAGAAACTAGAAATGGAAAGAATCACGATGACCACAATGGTGCCAAGAAGACATGCTCCAAAATTGAGCACAATTGGCCAAGAAGAGGGCGTCAATATAGCCCGCTCAAGAGAAGGGTTATAGTTTGAATTCTAAGAACAAAATCGGAAACTAAGCAAAGGTGACTTACCACAAAGAGAGAAATTATGCCAAGACGGTGAATTCCTCGAACCCACGAACATGCAAGAGCAAAAGGCAGCCTCTACAACAATTTCCAAGCTTTTGGAAATGAGCAACAATTGAGGATTTTAGAAAAGGACAAGAGAAAGCAATTTGGGGAAGAAAGCTTACCAAGTATCGAAGAATCACGAATTATCGATGAACAATTGATTCCCCAAGGCTAGGAACTGATATAGAGCAATTTGGTAGAGAATATAGGTGTTTTAGAGTTAGAAAAGTTGAGACAAATGGCTAGATATATGAAAACTCTACCATGTACAAGTGCACAAAAAATGGCCAGTGCCAACGGCGCTATTATGCTGACCAGCCGAAACGCGCATAAGAGAGATCGTGCTAGGCCAGCGTTGATGGCGCTGAAGGCCTGGTCTGCACCAATTTTCTGTAAATTTTTGAAACTCTACGGAGCATTCTGGGCACAATTGGAAACCGATGTTCAAAAACTAATAATCCTAATAGAGTGGAAACGATGTTCCAAACTCAATGGAATCCACGAAACTTTCATACGAGGTCATTTCAGAGAAATGTTAACCCAAGTCAACACTCTAATACGAACCCAAAGACTCGAAATGAGCCTGGCTCACCCAGAATCCAAACCAACCATATACCTAACCAAAACTCAACATTCCGGAGCTGATGGAATCGTTGGATTTTGAATCCGACACTCCAATTATCAAAAGCTGACCAAAGTTACACTTCCAACTCCAAATGGCCTGAAAATAGAGAAAATAGCACAAAACCCACACCAGAAGTTCTCAGGCCTCAACTAAAGGTCCAACTAGACCAAACTCAATGCTCCGAAGCTAACAGAACTGTTAAAATTCAATTTCGAGCACGTTAGCTAAGAATGTTGACTAAAGTTAATGATATTCTAAGTTAAGGCTCTACAATAGAAAAATAGCCAAAACAGCCAAACGAATGACCAGGGCACCAAACTACTACTCCTAGCAAGCAATAAATGACTTGGGATATCTATAGGGAAGCTCTAACAGTATAATAAATGCATAAATGTGAAGATGAATGGAAGGGTCATCACGACATCCACTACTGAAAAGACTTTCATCCTTGAAAGTCAAGAAGGAAGGAGTACCTGAAGGCTCGAACAACTGCAGATACTGAGCATGCAACTCACTCTCGGTCTCCCAAGTAGCCTCCTTGACCGGACGATGTCTCCAATGAACATTCACAACTGGAATCTCCCTATATCACAATCTCCTGATATCCCTGGCCAGAATAGCTATCGGCTCCTCAACAAAATATAAACTCTCGTCTAATTGAACTGAATCCCAATGCAACATATGAGACTTATTTGGAACATACTGGCGCAATATCAAGACATGGAAAATTAGGTGAATATCTTAAAACATCGGAGGCAGAGCTAACATGTAGGAAACACTACCAACCCTCTGTAAAATCTCAAACAACCCAATGAACCTGGGGCTAAGCTTGCCCCGCCGACCAAATCTCATCACGCCCTTCACGGGAATACTCGAAGGAAAACCAAGTCACCAATACTGAACTCCAAGGCACGATGTCTATGATCAGCGTAGCTCTTCTGCCTACTTTGGTCTGCTCTAAGTCTATCCTGAATCAAACAGACTCTGTCCAAGGAATATCTAAGCAAATCCATACTCTGCGGTCTGGCCTCTAGCCTATTAAACTAACCAATCGGCAATCTGCAATGCCTACCATACAAGGCCTCGAAAGGTGCCATGCCGATGCTCGAATGAAAGCTTATATTATAAGCAAACTCAACCAAAGGCATGAACAGATCGCATGAACCTCCAAAGTCAAGTACACAAGCCCGAAGCATGTCCTCCAGGACCTGAATAGTCCTCTCAAACTGTCCATCCGTCTGAGGGTGGAAAGCAGTACTAAGCTAAACCTCTGTACCCAAATCCCTCTGTATAGCTCTCTAAAACTCATATGTGAACTGAGTTTCGCGGATAGAAGCTGGGACACTGTGCAATCGAACAACCTCACGAATGTAAATCTAAGCTAATCTCTTGGCATTATACTAAGTCTGAACTGACAAGAAATGGGCTGACTTAGTCAGCCTATCAACAATCACCCATATGGAATCAAACCTTCAAAAAGTATGAGGCAACCCAACAATGAAGTCCATAGTAATACCTTCCCACTTCCACTCGGGAATGGGAAATCAAGGCATCAAACCACCCAGTCTTATGTGCTCGAACTTCACCTGCTGATAGTTCAAGCAATGAGATACAAACTCTGCTACATCCCGCTTTATACCACTCCACCAGTAAAGCTATCTCAAATCTCTATACATCTTCGTTGTGCTAGGATGAATGGAGTATCTAGTACAATGTGCCTTACGAAGTATCAACTGAATCAAACCTCCAACCCTGAGAACACAAAGACGACTGTCAAACCTCAAAATACAATCAGAACCCAAAGTAGCCCAGCAGGACTCACCCCAAACTACATGATCATGAAGGTCACAGAAACCCTGATCCTCGAACTATCGGCTCTGAATCTGATCAACTAGTGTAGAATGAACCTCAACACTGGTACCAACTCGACTGGGATCCAACAAATCAAGCCTTACTATGTGGTTAGACAAGGAATGGATGTCCAAGGAAAATAATCGCTCAGAAATTGAAAGTGAAGCTACGTTGCCCATACTCACCGCCGTCTGACTCAAGGCATCTGCTACCATATTTGCCTATCCCGGATGGTATAGAATAATTAAATTGTAGTCCTTCAACAACTCAATCCATCTTCTCTGTCTTGAGTTCAGCCCTCGCTGACTCATAATGTAATGAAGACTATGGTGATCGGTGAATATCTTAGAATGAACTCCATATAAGTATTGCCTCTAGATCTATAGCGTGAAGACTACCATCTCCAACTCCTAGTCATGAGTGGGGTAGTTGCGCTCGTGAACCTTTAGCTGTCTTGATTCATATGTTATCACTCGGCTCTGCTGCATCAACACACAACAAAGACCAACCCCAGAAGCATCACCATACACGGTGAAACTCTGACCCTCGACTGGCAAAGTCAAAACTGGAGCTGAAGTCAATAAGGCCTTAAGCCTCTGGAAGATATCCTCGCACTGATCCAACCACTGAAATGGAACATCCTTCCTAGTCACCATAATCAAGGGTGCCTCTTTGGAAGAAAATCCCTCAATGAACGCCCTGTAGTATCTGGCTAACCCAACAAAGCTGCAAACCTCGGTAGGAGTAGTAGGTGTAGGCCAATCACAAACCGCTGCAATCTTACCTGGATCAACTCTTATCCCATCCTTTGACACCACGTGCCATAGGAATGCAACTGACTCAATCCAAACTCACACTTTGAGAACTTGGCATAAAGCCGATGATCTCTCAAAATCTGAAGTACAGTCCTCAAGTGCTGCTCATGCTCATCTCTACTCCTCGGGTATATCAGAATGTCATAAATGAATACTATCACTAACATATCCAAGTACAGGCTAAGCGCCCTACGCATCAAGTCTATGAAAGTTGCGGGGGCATTAGTCAACCCAAAAGACATCACTAAGAACTCATATTGTCCATAACATGTCATGAATGTTATCTTAGGGATGTCCTCCACCCTAATCCTCAATTGATGGAAGCCAGACCTCAAATCAATCTTCGAAAACATGGCTGAACCCTAAAGCTGATCAAACAAGTCCTCAATCCTCGGCATCGGATACCTATTCCTTAATTTCACCTTATTCAGCTGTCGGTAATCAATACACATTCGCATCGTCCCATCCTTTTTTTTCATGAAGAGAACAGGAGCACCCCAAGGCGACACACTTAGTCTAATGAACCCCTTAGCTAACAAATCCTGGAGTTGCTCCTTAAGCTCCCTCAACTCAGCCATATCCATACGGTAAGGAGGAATAGAAATAGGCTTGGTGCCTGGCTCTAACTCAATGGAAAAATTAACATCTCTCTCAGGTGGAAGGCCTGGCAGGTCGGTAGGAAACACATCTAGGAAGTCTCTAACCACAGGAACAGACTTAGGAGACGAAGGGTCAGCACTAGCATCTCGGACATATACTAGATAACCTAAACACCCTTGGGAAATCAACTTCCTAGGTTGAAGACAAGAGATGATCCCAGATGGTGCACTGCTAACATAATCCTATAGTGCACTGCTAACAGAACCTGCCATACAACTGGGGATACACCAGTCACGGAGATGGTAACGGTCTGGGCGCAAGAATCCAAAACCACACTGTGAGGGGATAACCAGTCCATGCCCAGTATCACATCAAAATCTAACATATCAAGGATCATCAAATCACTGCAAGTCTCTAAATCACCAACAGATATCACACAAGATCTCACAATCTGATCCACTACTGAAGAATCTCCTACTGGGGTCAAAACAGAAATAGGCACAAATAAAGGCTCACTAGCCAACCCCAAACAAGGCAGAAAGTAGGAAGATTCATATGAACAAATGGATCATAGATCAAATAAAGTTATAGCAAATTGATGGCACACAGAAATCGTACCTGTAATCACAGCATCTGAGGCCTCTGCCTTCGGTCTCCCAGGGACCGCTTAAAACTGACGACGTCCTCTATCTGCCCAATCTCCATCCCTACCATCTTCTATTCCATGCGGAGCACCACCTCTATCCTGACCACCACGTCCTCGAGCTGGTGGTTTAACTGAGAGAATAGGTTAAGCCGGCGGAGCAGCTGGCTGAACTGCACCCTGCTGGGGAAATCTCTAGCAAAATGACCAATAATACCACAGGTGAAACAAGCCCCTAAAGACCTTCTCGGTCAGGATGAACCATCAGAAACGGTATGGCCACCACAGCCTGATGCCCCAGAAGCCGTACACCTTGAAGGTTGACCGTTGTAGCCCTGATAACTGCTCTAACCCTACTCAAACTGAGTACTACTGGAGGTCTAAAGTAAGCTTAAACTGGTCGGCTGGACTGACCCTAGTGCTATTGTGGCTGATAACCCCAGCCCCACTGGCATGAACCTCTATCACTATGTCTAGAACCACTGTAGCCACCCTGATATTGAGGCCTCTTATCCCTGGCCCCGGTGTCATGATGACGCGAATCCTTTACAGTATGGTCAATAGTCTGTAATAGCCTGGAATGACCGACCACTAGCAACCAATATCTTCGCAGGCTTTCTAAACTTTCTCTGTAGTCCCCAAACAAATCTACGGATCCTGTCAGACTCAGTAGGCATAATCATGGCCCCAACTGGAGCAAGCTGAAGGAAACAAGTCTCATACTCCGAGACGGTCAGAGAATCCTAAGTCTGGTGAACTCCTCTCTCTGCTTCTCTCTGTCTCTCTGAGGTAAGAATTTGGCCATAATGGCCTCATAAAATTTGGACCAAGTCAAGGGAGGTGATGTAGAAGGTCTGCAAGAAACCTGTGCCCTCCACCATAACTTCACTAGGCCCTCCAGCTGATATATAGTGTATCCAACCTCGTGAGTCTCAACCAATCCAAAATGGTGCAACATCTCCACACAGGTAGTAATGAAGTCATGTGGGTCCTATCCTGATGTACCAGCAAACTTTGGTGGTGCCAATCTTAGAAATCTACTCAAGGCCTCTGCTCCCTATCTATTATAGTTGGGCTAGGAACAAGAGGTTGTGCAACCGCTGGAACTAGAATAACCTCAGCACGGGGAGCTACAGTAGTAGGCTACGCTCCTAAACTCTGAACACCCAGGGCTGCCCCCTGAGCAGATGTCTGTGATACCTTAGAAGGTCTCTCCCCTATCATACCAATAGCTGGAGTAGTAAACCCCGAATATCCATAGACTGAGTTAGGGCTAAAGCTGGCACAGAAACTGGTGCTAGAGCTGGTGGTATCGGGGCTATCCCCGAGTCCACATGCTGCTACTCAGGGACAAACTCGGGCTCATAATAATACTCGGGCTCTACCTCAACTCTAGCAGCTCTTGCAGGTGTCGCTGCTCTGGGATGTCCTTGACCCCTGCCTCTACCCCTGCGACCACCCCAACCCCTAGTTGGAGTTAGAGGTATAGGGGAAGGAGGCTCTCCTCCTCCAGAAGCCAAAGACCTCATGTGAACCATCTACGAAAGAGTGAACCAGAACAAGTGAGATTTCTAGAACGTTCAATGATACTACGCACGAGAGAGAAACAAGAAAAGTCCATTTTTTTCTAAGATGTCACCATAGCCTCCCAAAGATTTAGTATGGACGTCTCCGCCTCAATCGTAGGACTCTGCTAGACATTGGCTCCTATACCGATGACACCGATGAACCTAGGGCTCTTATACCAAGCTATCATGACTTGATTTCTTGGTCATGATGGCACCTATAACCTCCTAGTAGGCGAACCAATCCCCGTTACACAGAACGGTTAGTAATGGGCTACTATCCAATAATTTAAGTGCAAGAACAGTTTAATAAGCGGAAGTAAGGAACAAGATGAAGAAAATTGATAATAGGAATACATACATTTGCGGAAGCTAAACCAAACCCAAAACTTGGAATCATAGTATAGAGCCGGAACTACATATAAGGAGTACGAAGAATCTAAAATAATATATACACCATTGTCTCGGAGTAGTAACAGAGTACATAAAGCAAAAGATAAAGTAAAAGCTAAGCTCTGATCGTCAAGAGCTCACCCTCAGTCTGGAAAGTCCCAAATCTCCAAGCACGACTCACAACGATCTAGCGGCGATGTCCCACACTAGGATCTGAACCAGAAGATGCAGAGTATGGTATGAGAACCCAATGCGAAACATAAGGTACCCAGTAGGTATCATAGGCCGACTGTACATATATAAGATAAAAGCATAGTAACAGACAGAAGAGAAACAAGTAGTCACAAAATTCTACGAAAAAGTCACACAGGAACTAGCCCTGAGGGAAGACAATAGAAACAACATACAAGGCTAGGAAGTAGAATATATACACAACAGGCACATCTGAAAGTAAGAAATGACGCACCTGGGATCCTTGCAATAACAGTATATACATAGTAAGTTTTTAGAAGTGGACGATATACTGGTAACCTCAAGTACAAGGGAAGGAAGAGGAGAGTAAAGATAGATATGCTCAGAATACAGGAATCAATAACCAAAATTATCATACCAACCTCAAATCCATAAACTAACTACCTAGCAGTATATAATCTCATAATTATAACTGTAGCATGGGATAACACCACAATAAAGTAACAGGAGTCTACCTACCATCCCCCGGCCGCCCATATAACCAAGAAATGCAAAAAAGTTAAAACAAACCCTTCGGCCGCCCATAAAACCGGAGCATACACTCAACAAATAGCAAACAAGGGTGGATCCTCAAAAAATGAATGATATGATGCATGATGATATTTGGGTGGGATAGTAACTCTGTATGTACCTTCTCTGGTGCCGATAAGGCCTAGAAGGTAGGTTCTATGGAAGTACACTACCCGTATACCTCCACTATGCTGTATACCATCCCTCTGGCACACGCAGCCCCAGACCCCAGGTCTGGAACGACAAGGTCCATGGAGGTCCCGGACCCCATACTAAAATAAGTATCAAAAGCATGGCATTCGGAACAAGTTTGGGTTCAAGCTAGAGACCCAGTCTCGAATATGCATGCCCAGACCCTGTCCAGGACTAAAGTAGTGGGAAATGTCTCAAAAACCCCTCCAAGGGTGCCCGGGCATAACCTGGTCTAAAACAGTAGAAAGTCATCTCAGGTGCTTGGTCCGACCGAGGCTAAACTCATCTCAAATCAGTAAGAAAACTCAACTAGCACCCCAGCCTTGCCTAGTCTAGTGTTAATAGTAAAACTGGTGATAGAAATCATAATTTAACTTCCTTTTACCCTAAGAAGATCCACATGTTAAATCAAACCATTTCCAATTCATTTTTGTCGAAAATGGGCCCTCAGGGACATGCAAAGTTAAGAAAATCAGTTCCAGTAGGCCCGAAGCCAAAAACCATAGTAAAACATGAATAATTGCTCTTTATATGCATGGAAATGATATGATCAAACACAAATAGCCGCCCAGCATTTCACAATCAACCTATCGGCCCTACACAGGCTCCAATCGCTATACAGCACAGATAGCCAGTATAATATCATGATAATGACGCCCGAGACTCACGGGAACCCC
This sequence comes from Jaltomata sinuosa, assembly GCA_003996215.1. Classification (NCBI taxonomy): domain Eukaryota; kingdom Viridiplantae; phylum Streptophyta; class Magnoliopsida; order Solanales; family Solanaceae; genus Jaltomata; species Jaltomata sinuosa. The sequence goes on along the minus strand of QJPP01001750.1, from coordinate 159,753 downwards.
CGAATAACCCACCATCTATGGTCTAGAGTCAAAACAAGGCCACACAGGACCATAAGGGAGATAATATCAACTACAGAGAATACTACACACAATGGAGGAAAGAAATGAGGTGAATCATGGAAAAGTGGTCAAGGTTTGTGGTACCAACCTAATATCCCAACCCAAGAAAGCCAGCTAGTACAATTTTATCTGATATATGCTAAGTCTAGGGAGTTTAGACTGTAACCTACGTGTCGACCAATAACAAGCTGCTAGGACAATGATATCCAAGACCGAATCACTTTGAAAAACCTCGAACGATGATCAAACTATCAAAAATATAAATAACACATTAAAAAGAGTCTAACGATACCCATAATGCTATAATTGTAGCCGGGTTAAAATCTGGGTCAAAAGCAGGCTCGCGAGTCCTGTAACTCAAAACTAAAAATAGAAAGAAACACGACGACCACAACGGTGCCAAGAAGACATGCTCCAAAATTGAGCACAATTGGCCAAGAGGAGGGCATCCAAACAGCCCACTAAAGAGAAGGCTTAAAGTTGGAATTCTAAGAACAAAATCAAAAATTAGGCAAGGGCTACTTACCACAAAGAGAGAAATTATGCCAAGACGGTGAATTCCTCGAACCCACGAACATGCATGAGCAAGAAGGAATCCTCTACAACAATTTCCAAGGTTTTGGAAATGAGCAATAGTAGAGGATTTTAGAAAAGGATAAGAGAAAGAAAGATGGGGAAGAAAGCTTACCAAGTATCAAAAAATCACAAAATATCGATGAAAAATTGATTCCCCATGTCTAGGAATTGATATTGAGCAATTTGGTAGAGAGTATAGGTGTTTTAGAGTTGGAAAAGTTGAGAGAAATGGCTGGAAATACGAAAACTCTTCAATTTAAAGTGCAGGAAAAATGGCCAGCGCTGTCCGAAATGCACATGAGCGCGATTGCGCTAGGCCAGCGCCCATGGCGCTGAAGGCCTAGTCTGCCCCAATTTTTTGCAACTTTTTGAAACTCCACGGGGCATTCTGCCACAACCGTAAATCGATAATCAAAAACCAATAATGCTAATAGAGTGGAAATGATGTTTTGGACTCAACAAAATTGATGAAACTTCCATGCGAGGTCGTTTCGGAGAAATATTGACCTAAGTCAACACTAACTAATACGAACCCAAAGACTCAAAATGAGCCCAGCTTACCCAGAACCCAAACCAACCATCTACTTAACCCAAACTCAATATTTTGGAGCTGATGGAATCATCGGATTTTGAATCTGACACTCCAATCATCGAAAGCTGACCAAAGTTACACTTCCAACTCCAAATGGCCTCAAAATAGAGAAAATAGCACAAAAGCCACACCAGAAGTTCTCAGGCCTCAGCTAAAGGTCCAACTAGACCAAACCTAATGCGCTGGAGCTAACGAAACTTTTAGAATTCAATTCTGAGCATGTTAGATAAGAATGTTGACTAAACTTAATGATATTCTAAGTTAAGGCTCTACAATAGGCAAACAGCCAAAACAGCCAAACGAATGACTGGGGCACTGAACTACCGGTCCCAGCAAGCCATAAACAACTTGTGGTCGCTATAGGGAAGCTCTTACAGTACAATAAATGTGTAAACGCAAAAATGACTAGAAGGGTCATCACAAGACTTCATCACACATTTCTAGCAGAAGTCTTTTCTCCCGATCATCTCTTGACTTAGCTTCCTTTTAGAGTCCATTTTGGTTCAAATCCTTTTGTATCTTCATAACTTAAGAATGCCTTCATGTAAGAGAATAAAATCATAAAATCATTCTAAATATCATTAAATCAATCATTAATTCATGATTAAGAGTTAAATAAGTTGGTAGATTACCAACTTATTAAACTCCCGAACTTGATCTATTGCTTGTGTTCAAGCAAAGCACTCATAAGGCCAAGGATTAACACAAACTTCCCATGACACAAGGATTGTACAAAAGACTATGATGACTCAAATTACACAAAAAATAATAAACAAAAGACTCAAACAAAAGCACTAATCTCATATGGTACCACTACAAGCACAAGGCAAATACAATCACTTCAAAACTCTCTTCAAGAGACTTTAATTTTTCATTCAAAAAAAGGGGAAATTTCCTCTAAAATATGATCATTGATAACGCTCTTGTGTACTCTCTTATTAGGAGGTATTGGTGATCGTTAGAGCAAAACACATTTATAGTTCCCAATGGATGTCAGGGTTGATCCCACAGAGAATTTAGAGCTTAGCCTAGGTGATTGTAAAATAGAGTTCATAACAAGAGTAAGTAATATAAAAAAGGGGGGAATTGGGAATCTGTCACAATTTTGTAATTTAACAAACAAAACAATAAGGTAAAATGAGGTGTAGACAATAGAGAGGATGACTAGGGATGTGTGTCAAATGGGACTCAAACATGGGATAGGATAATTGCTTATTCATGCAAATTTATGCTAATCGACATGGGTAACCTTGGTCTTAGGTATGGTTATTCATCTCATGACCAACAACCATATATTCAACAGTCTTAAATCAAGCACTATTGATTAAGCAATAAACAATCAAGCTAATGCTTAAGGAGGCCGCGTTATTTCTAGCTTAAACCCTTAAATGGGTGATTATGTTGATTTGAGCTATTTCTAGTCTCAATCTAAATGGAAGCCCAAGTTCCGACTAGAAATTTCACATCTGAAGTTATGATTTCCTCTTTCAAGCAAGACCACAACCAAGTAAGGAAAATCAATGTTTGCAACCACTAATTTTAGAGTTAAAATATGGTGAAATCACTAGACCCATGTCAAATAAGCATTTATAAACAAGAATTAGCAACACCCACACCCATTTATCAAGTACCCATCATCAACACATCCCTAGATAGGATGTTTAGCTAATCATGCTTAAGGAAAGAGATATACCAAATAGGTAATACAATTTCCCTTCCATTCAAGCTAAATTTCTCAATATCCAAGATTAATTTGTACACAAATGATGGTTCCAAGAATTGGGAAGAAAGAATTGGTAGAAACCCTCTTCTTGTTCTTAGAAGGAAAAACTTATTCACAAAGCTAAGAATTGTTCAAAACTATTCAAAAACTATCAAAAATATTTACAATTGTTCCTAAAATGGGTTTATAAACATTCCCAAAATGTCACATAAATTTGGAAAAAAATTGTCTTTCAGGTGGTGTGCGGTGCGATGTGCGGTTCGCACGTCAGCATGTGCGTATGGCATACCCTCTTCAGTGATCCAGTGACTCAGGCCAATAGGAAAGCTTCATGTGAAGTGGGTGTGGTTCACACAAGGCACTGTGCGTATCGCACACAACCGCACCCCTAGTAGATCCTTCAGTAAACTTCAAGCTCCATGCAATGGAAGGTGCATTCCGCACCAAGGCAAGTGCATGTTGTACAAGCGTCACAACTCTCAGCAGATTCTTTGTCTCGTTTTCTCATTCACACTTCACTCCTTTTTGGATCTTTTTGGGTCCATTTCCTTGTTTTCTATCTTTGATCACAAGTATCTGCATAGACAACAATAAAGGCCATAAGAACCTCTAAATATCATCAAAATATAGCAATAATTCATGAGTAAAGGCTCAATAAGTTGGTAGATTACTGACTTATCAAACCCCCAAACTTGAACTATTGCTTGTCCTTAAGCAAGATACTCACAAGGTAAGGAATGAAATATGCTCTAGACTCAATCAAGGCACCAAAGACTACTCTATTCTAAAAAAAACTAAGAAAAATAACAAACAAAAAGACTCAAACAAAAGACTAAACTATTGTGCTCATCTCAGTTTGAACCACCAAATTATCAAGGCAATCGATCATTTCAAAACCTTTTCAAAAGGGCTTCATGTCTTATTCAAAATCAAGAGAAGTTGTGTCATTCCAAACAAGTTTATAAATCTTCTCACGTCATTGGCATGGACCTTCAAGGTTTGCCTCGAGATTTGCCACACAACTTGTCTCATTTATTCCTCTTAATTGAAATAGAGACTTCATGTTTCAATTTGAGTGCATGATGCCACTCACCACAAGAGAGAATCCCACTCACAATCATATATTTCACAAACAAAGGTATTATAAGATACCCAAGAAGACTCTCACTCTCTCACGGAAGTTCAAGTGCATGCATGTCGAACCATTGGCTTTCCCTTTATGTAAATTGCCACTAATGTAGAGTGGCTAAAATCAGAATTGCCAAAGACTTGCGCGTTACGGTGTTAGCTAGGGCTAAGGTGAGGATTGCATTTGGCTCAAGTGAATACACATCCCTAATGCTCTTTCTCATCATTTCAAACACCACTCATATTTTTGAAAAGTTTTAACTTCACCTTATTTCTCCGTCACTCATCCCAAGCTTTTCCCTTTTAATTTTGATCATTCAACCACCTTGTACACCTTCATTTGGTAGTACCCAATCTTTCCTTTTTATTTTGCTCATTGGATTAGGAGCAATTTTTTAATTAAACACACAGTGCTACCTTGCACTTTGAAGTGAATTTCTTTTTTTCTCCACATTAATCACACACACACCCAAACATAGGCTTTTGCCTAATTGTCATTTCATTTCCTCCCCCCCCTCCAAATATAGGCTTTTAGCCTACATTTCACTTGCAATATATTAGGAAGGGCGGGTGTAAGAGAGAGGTTCTAAAAAGTTATGGTGTCAAACAAGGTGTCAAAGAACGATCGAAAGCTCAAAGGGTTTCGCTAGGATCGATGTCACGGGAAGTCATTTAGGTGAAGTGGTTGTTCAAAGAGGGCCTAGGGTCATTTTCCAAGCTCGATCACATCTATAATTTTGCCTTGAATTATATTTGAGGCAAGTTCTAGATGACACACATGCACAAGAATCAAAGTATAGCCTCTCCACACACGGCATCACTTCACAAGACTTTCAACAATAGACTCAAAATCAATTGGGATAAATGACTTTTGACAAGATATTTCGAGTTCATTACACACTCGTTTGTGAATCGATCAAGCCAAAATGAGATGGTTCAAGTCATGACAAGAGAATTCTTTCCTCGAAAATTCATTTTCCCTCTTTCCTTTCATTTTCAAAAACATCTTGCCAAGAAAAAATTTTGGTGGGTCCATTTTTAGACAAGTAAACTATGAACACAAATTTAAAGTAAAACATGGCAATCTCCCTTAAAAAAGTCACCTCTCAATATATCATAGAGAAAAATAAACCCCGGTTCGACACAAAAACAAAAGAAAAAGAATAAAATGAAGAAAACATTAATAAAGAAAACATTTTGCTCCTTGGGAAAGAATCATGGTATTAAGAAAATCCTCAGAGTTTATTTCTAAGCTACTATTAACAAGGTGATCCATATTAACGCACCCCCAAATAGAAATGGGCCATTATCCTCAATGATGTTAGAAATAGGAAAAGATAGTACTCCCTGGAATTATTATGCGAAACGCACATCTACTGATGCGACCGCACACCAATAGCATATCAAGGTGTTAGACTCAGAAGCATTCTATCTTGACCATCCAGACTGTTGTGCAACGCGCATTTTTCAACGTGCGATTGCATGATGCATTGCACGTCCTAGTGATTGCTCTAACATTTCTTAGCATGGTTCCTAACTTCACAGCCAACAAAACCAACAAACAAAATAATACCAAAAAGCACAAAAAAAGTAAGAAATTAAAATGCTTGGGTTGCCTCCCAAGAAGCACTTGGTTTAATATCATGGCTCGATGACAGTATCTCCGACTCAAGGCTCATTAAGGTAGATGGCTTCTAGGAACGCGCCTTTCTCTGGTATGCCCAAGTACTTCTTCACTCGCTGACCATTGACCTTGAAGACTGCGCCATCCTCATTTTCCAATTCTATGGCTTCATTGTGAAGACTTGAAGCACTTTGAAAGGACCAGACCATTTGGATCTCAATTTTCCTGAAAAGATATGGAGTCTAGAATTGAATAAGAGCACTAAGTCTCCCAAGTGGAACTCCCGTTTTAGGATATGTTGATCATGATAGTGCTTCATTCTGGCTTTGTAGATTGAGGCTCTTTCTTAAGCCCGTATACAAAACTCATCCATTTCATTGAGGTCTTCCATTCTAGCACGAGCAGCTCTTTCCCAATCCAAGTTTAGCTTCTTCAAGTCCCACATTGCCTTATGTTCCAATTCAACCGGGAGGAGACAAGCTTTGAAAAAGACCAATTGGTAAGGAGACATACAAATCGGGGTCTTGTATGTTGTCCTCTTCGCTCATAGTGTGTCATCTAACTTTCGTGCCCAATCCATTTGATGCACATTCACCGACTTTGAAAGGATAGATTTGATTTCTCTGTTGGACACTTCAACATGTCTGCTTGTTTGAGCGTGGTAAGGGGTGGCCACTTTGTGTTTGACTTTGTATTTCTCTAGTAGTACACTAAATAACTTGTTGCAAAAGTGTGATCCCTCATCACTAATGATGGCATAGGGAGTACTAAACTGAGCAAATATATGCTTTTTAAGGAAGGCCGTGACGCTTCTTCCCTCATTATTTGGTAAAACCACAGCCTCAACCCACTTGGACACGTAATCCACAGCCACTAGAATGCAGGTGTTCCCATGTGAACTTACAAAAGGCCCCATAAAATCGATACCCATACATCAAATAATTCTACCTCAAAGATTGGAGTCAATGGAAGTTCATGGAATTGATATATGCCCCCTCCGCATTGACACGTGTCACACTACTTCACTAAGTCATGGGCATCCTAAAACAGATTTGGCCAATAAAATCCACATTGTAACACCTTAGAATCTGTGCGCATACCCCTATGGTGGCCACCAACGAGTGAGAAATGGCATGCTCTAAGAATAGGCATCATCTCAATTTCGAGGATGCACCTCCGGATCATTCCATCGGAACAAATCCAAAAGTGGTAAGGCTCATCCCAATAGTACTTTCGGGCATCATGTAGGAACTTCTTTTTCTGATGCAAATTCGACCCCTTCGGAAGTAAATCACTTGCGAAAAAATTAGCAAGGTCAGCAAACCATGGGGTTAGATCATGAGATGCATCCAAGATGCACTCATCAGGGAATGAATCATAAATTTCAAGTTCCTCCACAGGCCTTCCCTCTTCTTCCAATCGCGATAAGTAATCAGCCACTTGATTCTCTCACCCCCCTCCTATCCTTTACTTCAAAGTCGAATTCTTGAAGAAGTAGTACCCAATGGATTAACCAAGGCTTGGCATCCTTCTTAGTCATCAAGTATCAGATCGCAGCATGGTCGGTGTGCACGACCACTCAGGTCCCCAAGAGGTATGCTCAAAATTTATCAAAGGAGCACACCACAACCAATAATTCTTGCTCCATCATGGTGTAATTTGTTTGGGCTGTGTTTAGTGTCTTGATTGCATACTAGATTGGGTGAAAGAGTTTCTCCTTTTATTGCCTGAGTACTGCAACTAAAGCTACTCCCCTAGCATCATACATGAGCTCAAATGGCTTTGACCAATCCGGTGCGATGATGATGGGGGTGGATGTCAATTTGTCTTTCAATGTGAGGAAAGCCTTCATACAATTTTCATCAAAGTTGAACTTGGCTTCCTTTTCAAGCAACTTGCATAGAGGGTATGCCACCTTCGAGAACCCTTTTCAAGCAACTTGCATAGAGGGTATGCCACCTTCAAAAAGTCTTTTATAATATGCCTATAGAATTCGGCATGCCCTAGGAAACTCCTTATTCCTCTTATAGTTTTTGGAGGGGGTAGTTTGGATATGACTTCAATTTTGGCTTGGTCAACCTTAAGCCCCTTCTCAGAAATTTTATGTCCCAAAACTATTCCTTCTTTAACCATGAAATGGCATTTTTCCCTATTAAGCACCAAATTTGTTTCCTCACATCGTTTAAGCACTTCCTCCAAATTCTCTAAACAATCACTGAATTCATCCCCAACTACTGAGAAATCATCCATAAATATTTCCATGGTGTCTTCAACCATATCCAAGAATATAAACAGCATACACCATTGGAAGGTAGCCAGGGCATTGCATAATCCAAAGGGCATCCTTTTGAAGGCAAACGTCCCATAGGGGCATGTAAAGGTCATCTTCTCTTGATCTTACGGGGTGACTGAGATTTGGTTGTAGCCAAAATATCCATCAAGAAATCAATAAAAAACATGACTAGCCAACCTATCTAGCATTTTATCCATGAAAGGAAGATGGAAGTGGTCCTTCTCCATCCATGAGTTCCACTTTTGGTAATCCATGCACACCCTCCAACCGGTCAGGGCTTGAGAGCAATCATTTCATCTTTCTAATTTGGCACAATGGTGATTCCACCCTTCTTTGGCATGTATTGCACTGGACTGACCCAAGTGCTATCAGATATGGGCAAGACAAACCCTGCATCCAACCATTTAATAATCTCCTTCTTCACCACCTTTTGCATCAGTGGGGAGGTTTATTTTGTGTGTGCATATCCCCAGGGGTATGCCTATGATGTAGGCGATGGTCCATCCTGGAGAACGAATGTGCTTTTTCAACACTTTAAGCAAAGCTTCCACTTGCTTGTTGCTCAGTTTGTTGGAAATAATGACCGGCAAGGTCTCATTAGCACCCCAGTAAGCATACTTTAAGTGGGATAGTAATGGCTTGAGTTCCAACATGGGTGGTTCAATTCTTGAGGGTTTGGAAGGTGAGGTTTGCCTATTCTTTAGATCGAGATCAAGCTTCTTAGGAGGATAGGAGTGGGAACCCATTCCCACTAATGCACAACAAATCTTGTCGTATTCTTCTATCCCCTCGCCATCATAATTTAACAACACCATTTCCAATGCTTCATCCATGAACCCCTTTTTTAAATGTAGGTCAACACTTTCTTCAATCTTGCTAAATGCAAAAGCCTTTTGAAGATCACTCGGTTGTTTCATAGACCTACTCAAATCAAAGGTGGCTTCCTCCTCATTCATGGAAAATTTCAACTCTCCTGAGTCCATTTTGCTCAAGGTACACCCTGTTTTCAAACTAGGTTCCCCCAAAACAATGGGTATCTCGAAGCTCCCTTTGCAATCAAACACAAAACAATCCATGGGGTATACAAGTTGACCCATTTTAACCAAAATATCGCATCCAACCCCCACAAGGTGCTTCATTGACCGATCCATCATAAGGAACTTTATGTTTGTGATAGTAGGCTGCCCTAATTTCAGTCGTCTAAAGGTGGATAAAGACATCAAGTTGACACTTGCGTTTTCATCATATACCAACCTTGTATACTTGTGAACCCCACTCAAATCACAAGTAGTGTGTACACCCAGCATTACATCATCATTGGTGAATCACCTGATAAAATTACACTACTAAAATGGGACATTTGAACAACTCCAAAGTCCTCTAAGTTTCATGTAGTGCACAGTTCTTTCATAAACTTTGCATATTCGGGCATCTTGTTAAAAGCAGTACTTATGGGAATGTTGATGGTGATTCTTTACAACATGGATTCAAAATCCCTTAGAGAGACATTCACTTTTTCTTGCAACAGACGTTAAGGTAAAGGAGGTTGACATGGGGGGAAAGGTTTTAAAACTTTGAGTACCTTGCTCTCGCGATGTAAAGATTTGGACAAACCATTTCCCCAAGATCTCTTGTTTCAAGGATTACTCGTACTTTGTATTGTAGTTTCAATCGGGTTGATTGAGTCCTTTGTATCACTACTCCTTTCTTCACTCTTGACTTGCCTTGACTAAAATTGGGAAGTGAGCCAAACCATCCTTTCTTCAAGGAGTGTGATAGCAATAGAGTGTGATTGCATGATTTGGGCAAGACTCCCAAGATCATGCCTCAACTCTTCGACGGCTCCGTGGGTGGATCCCACCTTCTCTAACACTCTCACGAGCATACTTTCAATTCTAGAGCCATCATGTCATCCATTCCAACCTTGATTCCTATGATCATATTTATCAAAACATTGGAGACTTCCATGGGAACCCACCCCACGAATAGCCACCGCTACCTCTTCACTACCTTCATTCAAATTCTCTACATTTTCTACTAGGTGATAAGTCGGTAATCTACCAACTTATTAAGCCTTTATCCATGAATTATTGTCATGTTTTGAATAGATTTAGAGGTTCTTATGGCCTTTATTGATGTCTATGCAGGTACTTGTGATCAAAGATAGAAAATAAGGAAATGGACCTAAAAAGAGCTTAAAAAGAGTGAAGTGTGAAGTGATAAAAAAAGATGAATATTTTGCCTTAAGATGCGGCACTTGTGTGACATGCACAAGCCTTGGTTCATTCCGTACCTCTCACCGCATGGAGCCTTGCATCAACTGAAGAATCTGTTATGAGGTGCGGTCATTGTGTGATGCACATCACTTATGGTGTGAACTGCACCTCCTTCGCATGACATCTCCCAAGTTAGCTAAAGTCACAGGTTCTACTGAAGAGGGTATACGACGTGCACATCACGATATGCGAACCACACATTGCGCCGCACACCACCCGAAGGGCATTTTTATCCGAAAATTTAGTGATATTTTTGGAACGTATTTAAACCCATTTTGGGCACAATTGTAAAAAGAATTCTTCAGTGCTGAATACTCTTGAGAAACTTTAGCTTTGAGAATAAGTTTTCTCTCTATGAAGAAAAAGAGGGTTTCAATAAATTCTCTCTACCAATTCTTAGTTAACCATTTGTGTACAAAACTGAGCTTAGATATTGAAATTACACTTGAATAAAGAGGAATTTCGTTTACCCACTTGGTATATCTCTTTACTTTAGCATGAGTAGCTAATTTCATTGTCTAGGGATGTGTTGAGAATGGGTTATTTTTAAATGGGTGTGGGTGTTGCTAATTCTCGCTTATAATTGCTTATTTGACATGGATCTAGTAGTTTCACCAAGTTTTAATCCTAAAATTGGTGGTTGCAAACATTGATTTACCTTACATGGTTATGTTGTTGCTTGAAAGAGAATTCCATATAGCTTAGAATGTGAAATTACTAGTTGGAACTTGGGTTTCCATTTAGATTTGAGGCTAGAAATAGCTCGCATCGATGGAATCACCCATTTAAGGGTCTAAGCTATAAATAGTATGACCTCTCTAAGCTTTAGCTTGGTTGCTTGTTAGTAAATCGATAGTGCTTTAATTGAGATTGTCAAATATATGGTTGTTGATCGAGAGATGAACAACCATATCTATAACTAAGGCTACCTATGTCAATGAGCGAGAATTTGCATGAATAGCCAATCACCATATCCCCCAGCAAATGTCATGCTCCGAGGTTACTCCCTAGATGTAACACGGGACTTGGAACCACAAAGATCCCAAGATAACCCTTGGTCATAGCATCTCAAGCGTAACAAATGATAAGCGGAAGAAATCATAGATAAAGACTCAGAATATAATAAATGGAATGTCGAATCAAGAGATACAATCATCCAATGGAATACCACAACACTATGTCTGAAAAGACTCTACAACTAGCGTAAGGAGTTGATGGGACAATACCCCAACTAACTCGACAATCTGAAGGGTAAGGAAAACATCAAACTAAAGTAAGGTCTAGTCCTCGAACTATGAGGGCTCACCAAGGCTGACAGGGAGTGGCCGGGAACTCTAGCCACATAGCTGTGAAGGTACACTTGAATCTGTATTATCAATGGATGCAGCGCAATATGCATTAGTAATATGAAATGTACTAAGTATATGGGAAATGCGTGAACATGATGAATAAAACATGCTAAGTATACTTAAATAACTGAAATAGTTCTTTTAAAGATAAAACTGACGTAATGACTCTAAACTTACCATAAACTGAAACATAATTATAAACCATAAGTATGAAATTTGAGTAAGAGTCAAATGCAAGTTTTAAAAGCATAATTGTTTTTTTGTGGGAGGTTCTCTAACCGATATAGATCATGTGAGCTACATGGAATTTAATGTATCCACCCCATCGAGAGGACCCAATATACCTTGCCAGGGTATAAAGGCATTATTGTGGCGTGATCACTAAATACTGATGCCCAACAGAGGGGACTTAATATCGATGGGGGCACATAGTTTTGGGACTAAAGGTACTCTCACCCAGTCCAACTAGGTGCTAAATACTACTCCCAAAACATACATATATCTCATATAATACTAATGACATATCTGATGTCAAAGCTATTTATAATCAATGACATATCTGATGTCAAGGTTGTTCATAACTGGTGACATATCTGATGACAAAACTATTTGAAAAGCAATAAGACATATTTGATGCCATGCAATCCAAATTCATACATATATAGACTTAGCATAGCCATAATTCAAAACATGCTTTTCTTTCTAAATTCATACTTGAAAAATTAGGCATGCAATTTCATAATGTACATAGAGGCCATGATATCTAATCATGCCAAGTTTCTCTTGAAAACATGCAAATTCATAGTTTCATGCTAGAAATCAACTTTCATGCTTGGCTTTCAAAACCAATAAGAGAATCATAATCAAATCATGAATAATCAATAAGAAACCATGAATTTTAACATAGAAGCTGATTTCAAAAACTTTCCCCAATTTTTTATCAAAACCCTAATTTTATAAGCTCATAATTCAACATAAGGATTGGAGATTTTTGGCACAAGGGTAAGAAGAACCCATTGTTAAAGACCCACATACCTGGGTGGAAGATTACCCACTTGATTTGGAAAAGATTAGGAGACTTGACTTGGAGCTTGAAGACTTGAAGCTTGAAGGAGAATTTCCTCTTTGAGTGAAAAATGAGGAGCTTAAGATAGACTTAGGATAATATGGGTGAAAACCCTTCTAAAAGTAGTCAAAATGACTTCACTTAGTAGACAATAGGGTGGAAAATGACCAAAATGCCCAGGGTTTTAACTTAGAAAAACTGACTTAAAACCCGGCTTCAGGTTCCACGGATCCTTCCCACGAATCGTAGAACCAGTCACGACTCGTGGAATGGAGTCGTGGCCCCTGAGCCAAAATTCCAGGCTGCTAAATATTTTCTAGGGTTCCACAAGACGACTCGTGGAAGCTTCCACGAGTCGTAGGACCTAGTCGTGGAAGTCAAGGAAATTGACTTACCTCTTATCAACTTCCATGAGTTAACAGTATGACCCGTAGAAACTTCTACGAGTCATGGAAGTGACTCGTGGTTGTCAGTACTGAGGTTGGTCTTTAGGACTGGGATCACGAGTCACTCCCACGACTCATGGAACCTTTCACGACTCGTGGACTTGACCCATGGTCCCTGGAAGTCCAACATTCTCTACAAGTAAGAATTTAAAATTTGGACACGTTTCCGGGGTGTTAAAATATCTCCCTCTTGGAATCATTCATCCTCGAATAAAGTCTAAACAAGGGATACTGAGGGGAAAACAGCCCAACCAAACACAAAACATAGAAATCAAGGGAACATCATGAAAACTGAACTTCTCAACTTGAAAACATGATAAACTAACTTCATAAAACATGGATGCATGGTAGGATCATAAGAGAAATTGGTGGAATAGAATCGGAGGGACATACTAAGGAGGAAACTATTACCTCAAGCTGGAGCTGAGTCGGAAAGAAAGAGATGAGGATATTTTACCTTTATGGCCTCCTCCACTTCCCAAGTGGCACCTTCTACAAGCTAATTCCTCCAAAGGACTTTCACCGAAGTGACTTCTTTGTTTCTCAACCTCCGAACCTGATGATCAGGGATCTCCGCGGGAACCTCCTCATAAGTGAGACTATCCTTCACACCCACATCTTCCTAAGGAATAATCAAAGTCAGATCACCAACACACTTCTTCAATAAGGAAACATGGAAAACTGGATGAACCGCTTCCAACTCCATTGGTAACTCCAACTCATAAGCAACACTACCAACTCTCCTCGAAATTCGATAAGGACCTACAAAATGGGGACTAAGCTTTCCTTTCTTGCCAAACCTCATCACACCCTTCATGGGTGAAACCTTAAGGAAAACCCAATCATCAACTTCAAACTCCAACTCCCTTCTCCTCACATCCGCATAAGATTTTGTTGACTCTCAGCGGTCTTCAACCTCTCACGAATAAGTTGAACTTTCTCCATGGTCTCATGCACAGAACCTGGACCAATCAAGGCTGCCTCACTAACCTCGAACCAACCAATAGGAAATCTACACATTTGGCCATAAAGTGCCTCATACGGAGCCATCTGGATGCTAGAGTGAAAGTTGTTGTTGTAGGCAAACTCGATAAGAGGTAAGTGATCATCCCAATTACCTTTGAAATCAATCACACACTCTCTCAACATATCCTCCAAAGTCTTAATATTACGCTCTGCCTGGCCATCTTTCTGAGGATGAAAAGTTATGCTAAGCTTCACCTTAGTACCAAGACCTTTCTGAAATGACTTTCAAAACTGAGATGTAAACTGAGGACCTCTATCAGAAATGATAGACAAAGGAACACCATGCAATCGGACTATCTCCCGAATGTAGAGTCTGGCATAATCATCCAATGTATCCGTAGTCTTAACAACCAAGAAATGGGATGACTTGGTCATCCGGTCAATGATTACCCAAATGGAATCATATTGCCTTCGAGTACGAGGCAAACCCATAATAAAGTCCATATTGATTGCTTCCAATTTCCAAGTGGGAAGGTCAATATCTGGAAGGATGCCACCTGGCCTTTGATGTTCCACCTTTACCTGTTGACAGTTGGGACACTTAGCCATAAATCCGGCTATGTCCCTCTTCATATCATTCCACCAAAAGACTTCCCGTAGATCAAGGTACATCTTAGTGGCACCTGAATGAATGGAATATCTAGAACTGTAAGCCCCGGCAAAAATCTGTTATCTCAACCCATCAACATCTAGCACACACAAGCAACCCTGATAACAAAGCACACCATCTCCCCCTTGGGAGAAAACCTCAACCCTTTGCGGATGAATTGCACCCTTAAGCTGAAGTAGAACGGGATCTTGGTCTTGCTTGGCTTTCACCTCAGCCACCAAGGATGATTCTGCACCATCGGTCACAATCACACCACCTTCGGTCAAGTCCATAAGGCGAACTCCCAACCGAGCAAGCCTATGAACTTCTTTAACCAAATCCTTCTTTCCATCTTCAATAGAACTTACACTTCCCATGGGCAACCTACTCAAAGCATCCGCCACAATATTGGCCTTACCCGGATGGTAAAGCACACTCATATCATAATCCTTAAGGAGTTCAAGCCACCTCCTTTGTCGCATATTCAATTACTTTTGAGTGGACACATATTAAAGACTCTTATGATTGGTGAGAACATCCACTAGGGCAGTCAAACCAACTCTCATATGAGCTCCCGGCGGTTCATTCATCTGACCATAAACTAGGGCCACTTTTGATTCTGTGCACACCATACAAGTAATGTCTCCAAATCTTCAAAGCAAAGACCACAGCTACTAACTCAAGATCATGAGTAGGATAGTTCTTCTCATGAGTCTTAAGCTGTCTAGAAGCATAAGCAATCACCTTACCATGCTGCATCAAAACACAACCCAAACCAATCCTAGAAGCATCACAATACACAACAAAATCATCTAAGCCCTCGGGTAGAGCTAACACTGGAGCGGTGGTCAATTTAGTCTTCAACTCCTGAAAACTCTTCTCATACGAATTAGACCACTAAAATTTTACCTTTTTCTGAGTCAATTGAGTCAAAGGCGAAGCAATGGAAGAGAAACCTTCCACAAACCTCCGTTCGTAACCAGCCAAACCTAAAAAGCTCCTAATATCATACGGAGAAGTATGTCTAAGCCAGTTCTTTACTACCTCTATCTTTTGAGAATCAACCCGAATACCATCACCTGTCACAATGTGACCCAGAAAATCCACAGACTGCATCCAGAACTCACACTTGCTAAACTTAGCAAACAACTACCTATCCTTGAGAGTTTGCAACACAACTCTCAAGTGATCCGCATGCTCCTCCTCACTCCGAGAGTAGATGAGGATATCATCAATGAAAACAATCACAAACATATCCAAATACTATTTGAACACATGGTTCATCAAATCCATAATGGCTACAGGAGTATTCATTAGACCAAAAGACATCACAACAAATTCATAATGACCATACCGAGTCCTGAAGGCTGTCTTTGGGATATAACATTCCCGAACTCGAAGTTGATGATAACCGGATCTAAGGTTGATTTTGGAGAAGATACTAGCACCGTGAAGCTGATCGAACAAGTCATCAATCCTAGTAATGGGATACTTATTGTTGATTGTGACCTTGTTCAATTGGCAGTAATCAATACACATTCTAAGAGATCCATCCTTCTTCCGAACAAACAAAATTGGGGCACCCCAAGGAGAGATACTGGGCCTGATGAAACCTTTATCAAGAAAGTCTTTCAACTGATCTTTCAACTCCTTGAGTTCCACAGGGGCCATTCTATAGGGAGGAATAGAGATAGGATTCATATTCAGAAGGAGATCTATCCCAAAGTCGATTTCCTGCTTGGAAGGGACTCTGGGCAAATCATCGAGAAATACTTCTGGGAATTCATTCATAATAGGAATAGACTGAATAGTCGGGGTCTTAGACTCCGTGTCCACAACCCGAACTATATAATAGACATAACCTTTAGAAATCATCTTCCTAGCCCTAAGATAAGATATGAAATGACCTTCAAAGAAAAGGGACTACCTTGCCATTCTAGGACAGGTTCATTAGGAAACTTGAAACTGACAACACGAGTACGACAATCAACTGATGCATAACATGCATATAACCAGTCCATACCAAGAATAACATCAAAATCAGTCATCTCTAACTCTACTAAATCCGCTGAAGTGACTCTATGAAGGACTGATATAGGGCAATTTTGGTAGACTCTTTCGGCTAGGACTGACTCACCAACAGAAGTAGAAACATGAAAGTGTTTTAAAAGCAATTTAGGATGAACCTCAAACTTACAAGCCACATAAGGACTGATCCTATCTGGAGAACTCTCTTGATCCTACCTAGAGGACATAGCATAAAGATGGTTCTGGCACTGACCACCAGAACTAGAAGTTGCGCCCTGCGGGGCTGGTCTACCAGCTGAAGATGCTGGGGTAGACTGAGTCCTACCACCTCCTTGCCCCTTATTGGCCGAAGGGCAATCTCTGATATGGTACCCAGTCTGACCACACCCAAAACAACCCTCTCTACCAGCCAAACACTCACTAAGGTGAGTCTTCCCACACTTAATACAAGCTGGGTAGGAAAACCCCTTAGCAACACTACCTTGAGACTAGGAATAGGAACCAGATCCTCTACCACCCTGATCATAACGAGGCTTTTGAGCCTGAGTAAGAGAACTAGCAGAAGAATGAACGGATCTTGATGACTTATTCTAGAAAGAAGAGCGATGTCCACCTCCGACAATGTGATAACCAAAACCTGATCCCTCGGATCTAACCCTCTTTTTCTCCCTTGCCATCTCCCTAAGCTTGTCACCCTCAATCTGATGGGCATGAGTCATAAGTCGAGATATGTTCATATCACTCAACAACAAAGCAGACCTATACTCTTTCTTCACCACATCAAAAACCCCATATATGAACTTGCTCATTTGATCATGCGGGCCCGCTACCATGGAGGGAGAGAAGCACATCTAGACAATTGAGTGAACTTCAAAATATACTCTTGCACCAACATCGAACCCTATCTCAGGTTCACAAATTCCTCCACCTTCACTTGTCTCAACTCACGGGGAAAGAACCTATAAAGAAAGGCTCCCTCAAAACACTCCCAAGTCGTGGGGGTCGCATCCCTCACCCTAGCCTCCTTCCATTGCGTGAACCAAATGTGAGCCACATCCTTGAGTTGATAGGATGCAAGCTCAACACAATCAACCCCAACCACTTGCATAACTTCAAAGATCTTCTTCATTTTATCAATAAAGTTGAGCGGGTCCTCACTTACTTTCAAACCCCAAAACTTTGGCGGATTCATACGGATGAAGTCACGAACTTGGGCCGCTACCCAACTTTGAGGATGGACTAGGGCAGGAGACTGTTGATTGTTCGGAGTGGCCAAAGTTTGGGCTAGCAAATGGATGGCATTTCTAAACTCATCATTTGTGACATAGAGAATCAAAACTTGAGGAGCAGCATTCCAAGTGTCTCGGGGAGGCATAGCACATCGAGGAGGCATAGTCTGAAATGAATAAGATAAGGATTAGAAAGACAATAAAGTTAAGTTCTATCGCACGACATGATCATGAAAGAAATGAATTTTTCCTAAGACATATCATAGCTTCCCTCTCATATGTGTGGGGCACTGCACACATATAAAAAAGATGCTACTCGATGTGGCTTTAAGACATCCTAGGACTCTTGAACCTGAGACTCTGATACCAAGTTTGTTACGCCATAAGGTTACCCCCTAGACGTAACACGGGACTTGGAACCACAAAGATCCCAATCTAACCCTTGGTCATAGCATTCTAAAGCGTAACAAAAGATAAGTGGAAGCAATCATAGATAAAGACTCAAAATATCATAAATGGAAAGTCAAATCAAGAGATACAATCATCCAATTGAACCCCACAACACTATGTCTAAAAAGCCTCTACAACTAGCGTAAGAAGTTGATGGGACAATTCCCCAACTAACTCGACAATCTGAAGGCTAAGGAAAATATCAAACTAAAGTAAGGTCTAGTCCTCGAACTATGAGGGCTCACCAAAGCTGACTGCGAATGGCCAAGAACTCTAGCCACGTAACTGTGAAGGTACACCTGAATCTGCATCATCAAAGGATACAGAGCAATATGTGTTAGTACTATGTAATGTACTAAGTATATGAGCAATGCGTGAACATGATGAAAAAAACATGCTAAGTATACTTAAATAATTTAAATCGTGCTTTTAAAGATAAAACTGACGCAATAACTCTAAACTTACCATAAACTGAAACATAATTATAAACCATAAGTCTAAAATCTGAGTAAGAGTCAAATGCAAGTTTTAAAAGCATAATTGTTTTTTATGGGAGGTTTTCTAACCGACATAGACCATGTGAGCTACATGAAATTCTATGTATCCGCCCCATTGAGAGGACCCAATATACCTTGCCAGAGTATAAAGGCATTATTGTGGCATGATCACTAAATATTGATGCCCAACAGAGGGGAATTAATACCTACGGGGGCACGTATTTTTGGGACTAAGGGTACTCTCACTCAGTCCAACTCGGTGCTAAATACTACTCCCAAAACATACATATAGCTCATATAATACTGATGACATATATGATGTCAAGGCTGTTTATAATCAATGACATATCTGATGTCAAAGTCGTTCATAACTGGTGACATATCTGACGCCAAACCTGTTTGAAAAGCAATAAGACATATCTGATGCCATGCAATTCAAATTCATACATATATAGACTTAACATAGCCATAATTCAAAACATGCTTTTCTTTCTAAATTCATACTTGAAAAATTAGGCATGCAATTTCATAATGTACATAGAGGCCATGATATCTAATCATGCCAAGTTTCTCTTGAAAACATGCAAATTCATAGTTTCATGCTAGAAATCAACTTTCATGCTTGGGCTTTCAAAACCAATAAGAGAATCATAATCAAATCATGAATAATCAATAAGAAACCATGAATTTAAACATAAAACCTGATTTCATAAACTTTCCCCAATTTTTTATCAAAACCCTAATTTTATAAGCTCATAATTCAACATAAGGATTGGAGATTTTTGGCACAAGGGTAAAAAGAACCCATTGTTAAAGACCCACATACCTTGGTGGAAGATTACACACTTGATTTGGAAAATATTAGGAGACTTGACTTGAAGCTTGGAGACTTTAAGCTTGAAGGAGAATTTCCTCTTTGAGTGAAGAATGAGGAGCTTAAGATAGAATTAGGATAATATGGGTGAAAACCCTTCTAAAAGTAGTCAAAATGACTTCACTTAGTAGACAATAGGGTGGGAAGTGACCAAAATACCCCAGGGTTTTAACTTAGAAAAACTGACTTAAAACCCGGCTTCAGGTTCCACGGATCCTTCCCACGAATCGTAGAACCAATCACAACTCATGGAATGGAGTCGTGGTCCCTGATCCAAAATTCTAGGCTGCTGAATATTTTCTATGGTTCCACAGGATGACTTGTGGAAGCATCCATGAGTCATAGGACCTAGTCGTGGAAGTCAGTAAAATTGACTGACCTATGATCAACTTCCATGAGTCAACAGTATGACCCGTAGAAACTTCTACGAGTTGTGGAAGTGACTCGTGGTTGTATGTACTGAGGTTGGTCTACAGGACTGGGATCACAAGTCACTCCCACGACTCGTGGAACCATCCTGACTCGTGGACTTTACATGTGGTCCCTGGAATCACAAGTCACTCCCATGAGTGTAAGCTTCCTGGTGATGGAGATGGTGAGATAAATTATTATCCAGACCCCAAGTTTTAGCATGCTTTCTGAGAGTCCATATTGGATGCACACTCCCGAAAGGATGGAGTAGTCTCTAGTGGACAGTCTCCAGATGATGAGGCATAGTCCTCCAGGGTGTTGCACCTTTCTTTCCCTATTTGAGATTATGGCATTGAGGGAAATGCTTCTTTTGATGAGAGGGGTGCTACTTCCTATTATTGCTTTTGGTTGCCTGTGATTGGGCTTGAGAAACTTTTTAGTTCCCTGCTAGACTTTATTTGGCCCTTGTCGGTACATCTTTATGTTATATTTTTGTTTTTGAGCTTAATTGTGCCCTTGCCGGGCTTGAAATTTTTTTATTGTTGATGATTGTGTTGCCGGGTTGGTCTTACACGCCCCATTGTTTTACTATCCGTGCTTTACAAATGTGTTAAAGTCCTACACCGAGGCTTGTTTTTAAATGAAACATGAGCTCATAATTTGGTTATCGCCTTGTTAATAGTAGTTTAGCAATAAACTCTGAGGGTTTTCTTAATATCACGGTTCTTTTCCAAGGAGCAAAAGTTTAGTTTTTCTTTATTTTTCTTTTGTTTTTGTGTCGAACCGGGTTGGTATTTCCCTATGATAGATTGAGAGGTGACATTCTTAATGGAAAATTTCAAGTTTTAGTTTAAAATTGAGTCTGCAGTTGCTTGTCTTGAAATGGACCCACCAAAAACATTTCTTGGCAAGTTATTTTTGGAAATAAAAGGAAGAAGGGAAATGAATTTTTGAGGAAAAGCATTCTCTTGTCATGACTTGCACATTCTTGCTTTGGCTTGATTGACTCACAAATGAGTGTGTAATGAAGTCAGAATAGCTTGTTGAAAGTCATTTGTCCCAATTGATTTTGAGACTAATGAGAGAAGTCTTGTGGCATGATGCTTTGTATGGTGAGGCTTTACCTTGATTCTCGTGCATATGTGTCATCTAGAACTCGGCTCGAATGTGATTCAAGGCGAAATTCTAGGTGTGACCGAGCTTGGAAGATGACCTTAGGCCCTTTTTGATAGCCACTTTACCCAATTGACTTCCCTCAACATCAATCCTAGTGAACCCCTTTGAGCTTGTGACCATTCTTTGGCACCTTGTTTAATACCTTGACCTTTTTGGAACCTCTATCTTGGCACTCGTCCTCCCTAATTTCTTGGAAGTGAAACGTAGGCTAAAATCCTAAGTTTGGGGGGAGAAATAGAAAGACAACATGGACAAATGCCTAAGTTTGGGGGTGCATGTGATCAAATGAGGAGAAGAAAAGGAACGCACTTCAGGTGCAAGTAGCACCTTAAGTTTGAATTGAAAATGTAAAATCCAATCAGAAAAATGAAAAGCAAGAGTAGGTGCTACCAAATGTAGGTGATACAAGGAGTTTGATTGAACCTAATTGAAAAGGAAAAGCTTGGGTTGTGTAAGGGAGAAACAAGGTGAAGTTGAAATTTAAAAATGTGAGCAGTGTTCGAAATGATAACAAAGAGCATTAGGGAGATGTAGTCACTTGAACCAAATGAAATCCTTACCTTATCCCTAGCCAACATTGTAACCCTCAAGTACTTGGTAATTCCGAGCTTGGCTACCCTACATTAGTGGCAATTTACATGAAGGGCAAGCCTATTGTTTGACGTGTGTGCACTTGAACTTCCTTGAGAGAGTGAGAGGCTTCTTGGTTCTCCTATAATCCCTTTGTTTGAAAATTATATGATTGTGAGTGGGATTCTCTGTTGTGGTGAATGGCATCATGCACTCGAATTGAAACATGAAGTCTATTTCAATTGAGAGGAATGAATGAGAAAAGTTGTATGGCGAATCTCGAGGCAAACCTTGATGATCCATGCTAATGACTTGAGAAGCTTAAATGTCTTATTTTGAATGACAAAATTCCCTTGATTTTGAATGAGAAATGAAGTCCTTTTGGAAAAGGATTTTAAATGACCAATTGCCTTGATAATTTGGTGGTTCAAATTGAGATAAGCATTATAGTTGAGTCTTTTCGTTTGAGTCTTTTTGTTTATTCTTTTCCTTGATTTTTAGTATAGATTAGTCTTTTGTGCCTTGATTGAGTCTAGAGCATAATTCATTCCTTGCCTTGTGCGTATCTTGCTTGAGGACAAGCAATAGTTCAAGTTTGGGGGTTTTATAATTCGATAATCTACAAACTTATTGAGCCTTTATCCATGAATTATTTCCATGTTTTGAATAGATTTAGAGGTTCTTATGTCCTTTATTAATGTCTATGCAAGTACTTGTGATCAAAGATGGAAAACAAGGAAATGGATCCAAAAAGAGATTAAAAGGAGTGAAGTGTGAAGTGATCAAAAAAGATAAAGATTATGCCTTGAGATGTGGTGCTTGTGCGACACGCACAAGCCTTGGTGCATTCCGCACCTCTCACCGCATGGAGCCTTGCATCGATTGAAGAATCTGTTATGAGGTGTGGTCACTGTGCAACGCGCACCACTCATGGTGCAAACCATACCTCCTTTGCACGACATCTCCCAAGTCAGTTGAAGTCAATGGTTCAACTGAAGAGGGTGTGCAACGCGCACATCGCGCCGCACACCACCCGAAGGAAATTTTTTTCTAGAAATTTAGTGACGTTTTGGGAAAGTATTTAAACCCATTTTGGGCATAATTGTAAAAAGAATTCTTCAGTGTTGCATACTCTTGAAAAATTTTAGCTTAGAGAACAAGTTTCCTCTCTAAGAATAAGAAGACGGTTTCAATCAATTCTCTCTTCCAATTCTTAGTTAACCATTTGTCTACAAAACTGAGCTTAGATATTGAAATTACACTTGAATGAAGAGGAATTTGGTTTACCCACTTGGTATATCGCTTTCCTTAGCATGAGTAGCTAATTTCATTGTCTAAGGATGCGTTGATAATGGGTGCTTGACAAATGGGTGTGGGTGTTGCTAACTCTCACTTATAATTGCTTATTTGACATGGGTCTAGTAGTTTCACCAAGTTTTAATCCTAAAATTGGAGGTTGCAAATATTGATTTACCTTACATGGTTATGTTGTTTCTTGAAACAGAATTACATAGCTTCGGATGTGAAATTACTAGTGGGAACTTGGGTTTCCATTTAGATTTTAGGCAGAAATAGCTCACATAGACGGAATCACCTATTTAAGGGTCTAAGCTAGAAATAGTATGACCTCCCTAAGCTTTAGCTTTGTTGCTTGTTAGTAAATCGATAGTGCTTTAATCAAGATTGTCGGATATATAGTTGTTGATCAGAGATGAACAACCATACCTATAACCAAGGCTATGTCAATGAGCGAGAATTTGAATGAATAGGCAATCACCCTATCCCACACTAAAGCTCCATTGGATGCACATCCCTAGTCATCTACTCTCATCTGTACACCCATTTTAATTTACCATCTTGCATTGAATTGAGATTATTGTGACAGAATCCCAATTCCCCCCAATCCTTTACTTTCGTGTTTACAAACATTTACTCTCTCAGTGAAGTTGTTTCTATACAATCATTATTGTGCTATCTACAAGTCTCTGTGGGTATGACCCCGACATCCATTGGGTACTTACAAATGTGTTTTTCTTGACGATCGTCGATACCTACTAATTGGAGAGTAAGTTTGAGCATTTATCACTAGCCCTACGGCTCCAACGACACCGATGGTATTGATAGTTTCAACTCGGTAATTTGCTACACTCCTTGCCATAAATTCAAGAAGTGTGGAGGTGATTGATAATTCTCTATCCCTTCACGCACCATTTTTTACCCAATCCTCAATCTCTTTAGCGGAGTTCGCACCCTATGCTTCCTCGGCTCCCCAAAATCAATATTTGCAACCACCAATTTTAGAGTTAAAATATGGTGAAATCACTAGATCCATATCAAATAAGCATTTATAAACAACAATTAGCAACACCCACACCCATTTATCAAGTACCCATCATCAACACATCCCTAGATAAGAGGTTTAGCTATTCATGTTTAAGGAAAGAGATATACCAAATGGGTAATACAATTTCCCTTCCATTCAAGCTAAATTTCCCAATATCCAAGCTCAATTTGTACACAAATGATGGTTCCAAGAATTGGAAAGAAGGAATTGGGAGAAACCCCCTTCTTGTTCTTAGAAGGGAAAACTTGTTCACAAAACTAAGAATAGTTCAAAACTATTCAAAACTATTTACAATTGTGCCTGAAATGGGTTTATAAACATTCCCAAAATGTCACATAAATTTGGACAAAATTTCCCTTTGGGTGGTGTGTGGCGCGACGTGTGGTTCGCATGTGAGCATCGCACACCCTCTTTAGTGATCCAGTGACTCAGGCCAATAGGGAAGCTCCATGTGAAGTGGGGTGCAGTTCGCATAAGGAATTGTGTGCATCGCACAGTGACCGCACCCCTTAGGATATCCTTCAGTGAACTTTGAGATCCATGCAGTGGAAGGTGCATTCCGCACCAAGTCAAGTGTGTATCGCACAAGCACCGCATCTCTCAGCAGATTCTTCGTCTAGTTTTCTCACTTCACACTTCACTCTTTTTTCGCTTTTTTTTGGTTCATTTCCTTGTTTTCTATCTCTGATCATAAGTATCTGCATAGACATCAATAAAGGCTAAGAAGTTGGAAGATTACCGACTTATCAATCATCGAGCTTCTCAAGTCATTGGCATTAACCTTCAAGGTTTTCCTCAAGATTCGCTACACAACTTTTCTCATTCATTACTCTCAATTGATATTAAGACTTCACTATGTACTCCAAAGATGCAATCCACTTACCATAAGAGAGAATCCCACTCACAATCATGAAATTTATAATATAGGGATTATAAGAGAACACAAAGACTCTCACTCTCTCGAAAAAGTTCAAGTGCACACATATTGAACCATAGGCTTTCCCTTAATGTTATTTGCCACTAATGTAGAGTTGTAAAGCTCTGAATCTCTATGGACTTGCGAGTATGGATGTAGGCTAGGGTTAAGGTGAGGATTTCATTTTGATAAAGTGACTAAACCTTCCTAATGCTATCATTAGCATTCAAGCACACCGCTCACATCTTTGATTTAACCTCACCTTATTCCTCCCTCTCACAACCCAAGTTTTACCAACAACTATTCTTCCAAACACCCTTTTGTTTAGCTCATTTGGTAGCACCACTCTATTTTTTTCTTTTTCATTCATTCATCTCTCAACACTTAAGGCCTTTTACAAGATAAGCATAGGGTGTTACCTCAAATTAAAGCTCAACTACTTTTTGCAACATTAATGCACACACCCCAAACTTAGGCTTTTGCCTACATCAGTATTCCATTTTTCATTCATATCCCCCCCCCCAAACTTAGGCTTTTAGCCTACACTTTCATTTCAAGCAATTAGGGAGGATGGGTGCCAAGATAGAGGATTCAAAAGGGTCAAAGTGTCTAACAATGGGTGCCTAGGAAAAGGTTAAAGGCTCAAAAGGGTTAACTAGGATCAATGTTAAGGGAAGGAATTTTTAGGTAAAGTGGATATTTAAAAAGGGACTAAGTTCATCTTCCAAGCGAAGCAACATCTAGAATTTCTCCTTGAATCACATTCAGGGCAAGTTTGAGATGGCATGCATACGAAAAATGAAGTAAAACTTACCACACAAGGGATCACATCACAAGGCATCAACAATTAGTCTCGAAATCAATTGGAATGAATGACTTTGACAAGCTATTCTAAGTTCCGCACAACTCATTTGTGAATCAACAAGGAAAATGGAGAATGTGCAAGTAATGACAATAGAATGCTTTTCCAAAAATCATTTTCTCCTTTTTTTTGTCTATTTCCAAATTCTTTTGCCAAGAAAAATAAAGTTTTGGTGGTCCCATTCGAGGCAAGTGCAAAATGGACTCAAAATAAACACTAAAACTTGGCATTTTCCCTTAAGAAAGTTGCATATCAATCTATCATAGGGAAATGTCATCTGGTTCGACGCAAAAATGAAGAAAGAAAATTTGTGTTCCTTGGGAAAGAACCGAAGTATGAAGAAAACCCTCGGCGTTCATTAAAATCTAACTATTATCTACAAAAGCAATATTCAAACTATGCACTCATGGATTAGTTGAGAATGAGGCCTGGCGATGGCACTAAGCACAGTTTATAAAGCACGGGTAGTAAAACAATTAGCGTGTAAGACTAACCCGTATCAAAAATAGCACCCACCCAACACTAATACAAAGCATTGCCCTCAATGCACAAGAATAAGAAAGGAGGAATAGATAAAAAGACTCCCTAGAATAACTTGGATCTTCAGACTAGCCTCGTAATAGGGTATAGGGGTACCTGTGTCTCGCACATGCCATATGCAATTCACCTAGAGTGCAAGTACCCATCATTGTATAGCAGTGGTCTGTTCCCCACATGCACCCTATATACATGTCGCAGGTCGGCAGATGCAAGTGCATATGGGAAAAGCAGATTGCATTGGAAATCCTCCGTAACTACCGGTGATATGTCTCCCACTTGCATTTGGTCTACGTGCCACAAGTTGAGACATGCATTTTGTAGGTCTCATTTCAATTGGGCTCCAATTTTTAGCTAAAGTAGCAGTGTACTACTTTCTGCATGCCACATGACCTATGTGTCATGGAGCCTCACTTGGATTTCACAGGTAATCGTGCATGTGAACCTCGATTGTTGGAAAGTTTCCACAAGGTTCTGGATTACAAGGGCATTTTATCTGTGTGTCACAAGTTGCCACATGCATTTCACAAGTGACACGCAGGTGCTTCTTGGGCTTCTAGACATTCCATTTGGCACACCAAGGACAACTCTACCTAACAAATAACAAAAACAACAGAAAGTAAAGAAAGAAAATGCAAAAAACAAAATGAACACTTAGGCTGCCTCCCAGGAAGCGATTGGTTTAACGTCACAGCTCGATGGGGATACCTCATAACCATCATTCATCAAGGTAAGTCACCCCTATGAAGGTGATTTCTTCTGTAAAACCCAAGTTTTAATTTACCCTCTGGCCATTCACTTTAAATTTAGACCCATTTTTTGCTTAAAGTTCAATTGCCCCATTCGGAAAGGCTTGAGACACGTTAAAAGGACCATACCACTTGGACTTTAACTTTCCTGGGAATACGTAAGGTCTAGAATTGAATAGAATCACTCGATCCCGAGAAGAAAAATTCCCGCTTCAATATATGTTGATCATGAAAGTGCTTCATTCGAGCTTTGTAAAGAGATGCACTCTCGTAAGCTTGTATCCAAAACTCATCAATTTTGTTGAGGTCTTTGACCCGAGCATGGGTAGCCTTTTCCAAATTGAAATTCAATCTTTTCAATGCCCACATGGACTTATGCTCAATATCTACGGGTAAATGACAAGCTTTACCAAACACCATTTGATATGGGGACATGCCAATAGGCGTTTAATAAGTAGTCCAATAGGCCCATGATGTATCATCTAATTATCTTGCCCAATCAGTTATATTAGCATTCACCATTTTTGTTAGTATGGACTTGATATCCCTGTTTGACACTTTGACTTGGCTACTTATTTATGAATGATAAAGAGTACCAACCTTATTCTTCACACCATACTTCTCAATTAACATACTAAATACCCGATTACAAAAATGGGGCCCCCCATCACTGATGATGGCACGAAAGGTGCCAAATCGAGAGAAGATATGCTTCTTTAAAAATGCAGTCACACTCTTCCCTTCATTATTAGGTAGTGTCACCATTTACACCCACTTGTACACATAGTCAATAGCCATGAGAATGTAAGTGTTTCCATAAAATCTTACTAAAGGTCCCATGAAGTGTATTCCCCATACATCGAATAGCTCAACCTCCATGATAGGAGTCAAAGGAAGTTCATGGCAATGAGAGATGACCCACTCACATTAGCAGTGATCACAATGCTTGACAATATTATGTGCATTTTGGTGGAGAGTCAGCTAATAGAATCCACATTGTAAAACTTTTGAGGCCATTTGCATACTACCATGATGACCTCCAATAGCCGAGGACTGGCATGCTTCTAAAATAGCTATCACCTCCACCTCTGGGAAATATCTACAAATCATTCCATCTGCACAAATTTAGAAGAAAAAAGTTTTGTCCTAATAAAATTTTCGGACATCGTGTAAGAATTTTTTCTATTTGTGAGAAGTCAAGCCTTCGGGGATAACATCACTTGCCAAGAAGTTGGCAGAATCAGCAAAGCATGATCTGAGATTATAGGAGGAAGCCAAAATATGCTCGTTGGGGAAGGCATCATTTATCTCAAGATCTCCCAAAGGTCTTCCTTCTTCCTCCAAATGAGAAATATAGTCTGCCACCTGATTTTCACAACCTCGGCGGTCCTTTGCCTCAAAGTCAAACTCTTGTAGCAAGAGAACCCATCGAATGAGCCTAGGCTTAGCATCTTTCTTTGCCATTAGGTATCGGATTACAGCATGATCTGTATGCACCACTATTTTTGTTCCCAATAAATAAGCTCAAAACTTCTCGAAAGCAAATACAACTGCAAGCAACTCTTGCTCCGTTACTGTGTAGTTCATTTGATCATTATTCAATGTCTTGCTCGCATAGTAGACCGAATGGAATATTTTTTTATTCTTTTCCCCATCATGGCCCCAAGGCAATACCACTAGCATCACACATTAATTCAAATAGAATTGACCAATCATATACTACAATGATAAGAGCAGATATGAGTTTTTTCTTCAAGATAAGGAATGTTTTCATATAATTGTCATCAAAGTCAAACTTAGAATCCTTATCCAATAACCTACACAAAGGGTGGGCCACCTTTGAGAAATCCTTGATGAATCTCCTATAGAAGTCTGCATGTCCTAAGAAACTTCTCACCTCTTTTACAGTTTTTAGAGGGGGTATCTTGGAGATGACTTCAATCTTTGCTTGGTCTACTTCAATCCCCTTATCAGATATCTTATGACCCAAAATAATACCCTATTTCACCATGAAGTGACATTTTTCTCAATTTAGAACCAAATTGGTTTCTTCACATTGTTTCAGCACGTCAATCAAATAGGACAAACAATCTTCAAATGAATCACTCACAAAAGAGAAATCATCCATGAAAATTTCCATGGTGTCTTCTACCATATATGAGAAGATGGACATCATACACCATTGAAATGTAGCCGAGGCGTTGCAAAGCCCAAATGGTATTCTTTTGAATGCAAAGGTTCCATAGGGGCATGTAAAATTCATCTTCTCTTTGTCTACTGGGGTGATTGAGATATGATTGTACCCCGAATATCCATCAAGAAAATAACAATAACCTCACCTAAAAAGTTGATCAAACATTTGATCTATGAACGAAAGAGGGAAGTGGTCTTTCTCTGTCCATGTATTTAGTTTTCGGTAGTCAATCCATACCCTCTATCCAGTTACCCGACAGAGGGATATCATATCATATTTGTCATTTGGGACTACAGTGGTCCCCCCTTTCTTTGATATGCACTAGACTGGGCTGACCCAAGTACTATCAGATATTAGGAACACAACCCTCATATACAACCATTTAATGATCTCCTTATTAACCACCTCTTACATAGGTGGATTTATCCTCTTTTGATGCTCAATAGATGGTGTACAATTCTCTTGAAGATTAATCTTATGGGTGAAAATAATCAGAGGTATGCCAATTATATCGACAATGGTACACCCAAGTGCCCGAATGTATTTCTTAGGACTGCAAGCAAGGCTTCCACTTGCCATTCTTCCACTTGATAGAGATGATCACAGGTGAGGTTTCATTTGCACCAAGATATGCATACCTCAAGTGTGACGGTAAGGGTTTGATCTCTAATACCAGAGGTTCAATGATTGAGGGTTTAGATGGGGGAGTTTGACGGTTCTTTAAATCAAGATCGAGTTTCTTTGGTTGATAAGAGTAGGAACCTAATCCTACCAAGGAACTACACACTTCTTCATAACCTTTAATGCCGTCACTATCATGATTTAGCAAGACCGCTTCCAATGATTCTTCCAAAAATCTTCCCTCCGATTTTTTCTCGACACTTTCCTCAATGCTATAAATAATGGATACAACTTCTAAATATTGGGCTCCTTCATTGATCTACACACATCAAGAGTTACTTCTTCATAATTCATTGAGAACTTAAGTTCCCCACAATCTATATCAACCAAGGCTCTTCCGGTGGCCAAGAACGGATGTCCCAATATGATCAAAATCTCATTATTACTAGCACAATCAATAATTACCAAGTCCATAGGGAAGACCACTTGGTCCACCTTCACCAAAATGTCATATACAATCCCCACGGGATATTTAATTGATCTATCCACCATATGCAACTTCATCCTTGTTGGCATGGGGGAACCAAGTCCTGATTTCTTGAAAGTAGAAAGGTGCATAAGATTAATGCTTGCGTCCACATCACAATGAACTTTTTTGAATTCATGCAAAACTAATTATACAAGGCATATTGATGGTACCTCGATTGTCTTGCTTGGTCATTGAGTGGCTTGTCATTGTAGCATTACATTGATAAGGTATTTCAGTCATTCCATATTCCATAGGTTTCTTCTTGGTACACAAGTATTTCATAAATATTGCCTATCTGGGCATTTGTGTTAGGTATTCCACCAATGGAACATTGACTGAGATTTTTTTCAACAAGGAGATGAACTTTCCATAGTAGGCATCCGCTTTCTTATGCGCCAAACATTTAGGGAAAGGAGGAGGACACCCTGGAAATGGTTTGTATACTTTGGAGATCTTGTTCTCTTGACCTTTAGCATCATCAATTTCATCTTGAGATGTGGCCATTGGCAGTCCACTTTCCTCATCATTCTCAACCTGATTCCTAAGAGTCATGCAACTCCTAGTAATGATTTCTCCACAACCTTCATTGCTTTTAAGATTTGTTGTTATGTCCTCAACAAACATACCCTTAAATTATACATCCACTCCAGACTCAATTTGGGAGGCCAGCTATTTTATTCTCTCTTCAAGGAGCCTAATGGAGATAGAGTGATAATTCACGATTTGAGTAAACAACAATAGATCATGTTTTAGCTCATGAACGCTAATGTCAGTGGACACCGCTCTCGCTAATACCCTCTCAAGCATGATCTCAATTTTTTATCCTGTGGACTCTTCTCTCCTCCTATCTTTCCTTATGGTTACATGCTCAAGGTTTTGACCTTGATTCCCATATTCATGTCTCAACGAGCTTTGACTCACCCCTTAAAGACTAGCATGTGAATCGATACCTTGGTTTGCAATAAATGAAACTTCTCCATCATTGAGGAAATAAATCTCATCATCAACTAGCTCTTCCCTTTCACATATACCGATAGCATTCACACTCCCTACCTTTGTCTATCTCACATGATTAGTAATCACTTCAAGGAGAGTCATGCTAGTTTCCATCTCTCTATCCCTTCTTGTATCATTTCTCTTCCGCTCTTCAAGCACATTCGCGAAGGTGGCACTCGTTGCCCCCTTGGCTCCCCAAGTATCCCAAGCACGATTTGTTTTAGTCACCTTTTCAGGTAACACTTTAGCAAACTCAAATGTTTGGTCCATCAAAGCTCCCCCAGCCAAGTTGTTAATGACAGTCTTATTGAGAGGGTCTAAAGACCGATAGAAATGTTAGAGGAGTATGTCATCTGGAAGGCCATGTGTCGGATATTTCTCCACTTTTCTCTTGAACCTCAGCCATGCCTCAAGAAGAGGTTCACCATCTACTTGCTCAAAGTTGATAATTTCATCTCACAATTATAACATTTGGCACGGAGGAAAAAATCTATCTGGAAAAGCGTTGAGCAACTCCTCCTAAGATGATATTGTGCCAATGGAAAGCTCTTCAATCCAGATTATTAATTCTCCCATGAAGGAAAATGGAAATAGACATAACAGAATTGATTCTTGGCTAATGTTAGCTATGTCAAATGACTGGCACACACCTATGAAATTTCTTATGTGCCGATTAGCATCCTTGTGTAGGAGTCCTCTAAATAAGCCCTTGATTTGTAGAAGTTGGAGCATGGTACTAGTAATGTGAAAAATGACATTCTCTACCGTGAGGGGTAGGAAAATGGTGCTTCTCACATAAACTTGACCCATTGGGTCCTCCTTGTTGATATATTTACCAACGCTAGCATAGGAACTAGCTTGGCTCATGGTTGACTTATTCACAACACAAAAACAACAAATACAAAAAAGAAAATAAGACGCATAATGTATGCTAATCAATAAACAAAAGATGGGACTCAAAAACCAATCCCCGACAATGGTGCCATTTTTAATAATGCCAAAATAACTCTCCAGTTAAGGAGGTGGTTACAATCATCGCAAAACAATTACCCAACAAGAGTCGAGGTCAAATCTACGAGGATTGGAGTAGAGATTTACCAAGATTCATAAATTAATTTGCACAAGCATGCATGTTATCTAAACAATAAAAGTAAATGGGGGAAGAGTTTAAACAAGTAATTGGTTTAGTATGTAAGACAACGAGTTTACAAGATTGCAAATTACCAAAGTTGAGAAACTAGGGGTGTGCTTCTGATGGGGTCATATATTGGAATTGAGATCAATTATTAGACTCATGCATAATTAAAGTGTAGGTAGCCTTAGTTAAAGGTATGCTCGATTGTTTTTCAACCTATCAAACACGTATATACCATGGGTTCTTTCAAACCCCAAGGTTTAATAACTATGCAACCAATTGGCTTAAGTGGGTTGAGCTATCTATAGCCTTACCCTTAGATGAGAAATTCTTAAGTTAAGCTATGTCTAGCCTCAACTATTGATAGAATTCTCAAATCCTTACTATTCAATCCTCACCCAATTATAGAACTTCTTTCTCACGTAAGAACATAATTAGAAAGCTAAATTAATGTTTGCAACCATCAATTATTTGATTAAAACTTGAAGAATTCAATAGACCCACACATAATAAACAATTATAAGCACAAATAATTAATACACAATCCCAATTTCAGGCACCCATCTTGCACACACCCCTAGAAGAGAATCTAGCCAATCATAATAAAGGTAATAGAAAATATATGTAACACCCTAGGAAATTTAAGCTTAGAACCAACCTAGAAAATTCAAAAGTGTGAACTGTCCAAGTCAGAACAGGAACCACAGATGGTTTCCACGGACCGTGGATGTTTCCCATGGAAAAAGTCCTGCAGATGGTTCTCAGGACCTGATCCACGAAAAGGATCCATAAACCATGGATGGAACCATGGGTCATGGTTACCCCTCATGGAACTAGGATCCACGAGTAGGATCCACGGCTCGTGGAACCTTTCATGGACTGTGGACCACCCTCGTGGACCAACTCTAAATCAAGCAATTTTTCCAAAGAACCACGATTGAGATCCATGATTTGTGGTTCACTCCACGCCCCGTGGTTCCTATCCGTGGAAACCAACTTTGGCTAAATTCAGTAGTTTTTAATTAAATGTCTTAGTGATAGTTTAGACCTTTCCTCTTATTTTAAATCCGACAATAAGTCATTTTAGGCTTATTTTAATAAGTCTTCACCCAATTTAGTTCAGTTTTCCTCATTTCATCGCTCAAGCCTTAGAAAGAAAGAACAGAAGCAGTTTTCTCTCTACCAACCTAGGGCTTTCTTCTCCAAAGCTTCAGAACTCCATCCCCAATCTAGGAATCATCTTCTACCAGGTATGTGGGTATTTAGTAAGAATTTTTTTCACCCTTATGCCCAAAACCTTAGACCTTTTTCATTGAAATTATGGCTTTTAGAAATTAGAGTTCTTACCTAATTATGTTAAAGTTTACAGAATTCGGTCCTCATGATTTATATCTTGTTTTAGAAGATTTGTACCATGTTTTCAGTAAATTGCATGAGTTTTATAAAGGTTTGAGAAATCAAGAATTCAGCCCTAATTTGTAGTATTTTCTCATGAATTAGTTTGATTCAGAATATCAGCATTAAAGTTTTAAACAAAGTTTGGTCAGCTTTCAGTTATAGTCTTTAGAAAATAATGATTTCAGATTAGCCTAGTTCTGACACAGAAATTCAAGACTTCAGTTTTAAATGAGCTAGCATATTATTTTTTGGGAATAGT
The DNA here is from genome assembly GCA_003996215.1 of Jaltomata sinuosa. Taxonomy (NCBI): domain Eukaryota; kingdom Viridiplantae; phylum Streptophyta; class Magnoliopsida; order Solanales; family Solanaceae; genus Jaltomata; species Jaltomata sinuosa. The sequence continues at coordinate 125,230 of QJPP01001750.1, read as the reverse complement.
ACTTAGTACCAAGTTGGACTAGGGTCCAGCATACCCTTAAGTCCTAGAACTACGTGCCACCATAGGATTTTTTAGCCCCTCGGTTTAGTGATCATGCCATCCATGCCTTTATACCCTAGAAAGGTATATTGGGTCCTCCTGATGGGGCGTATACATTGGACTCTATATTTAGATCACATGGTTTATGTCGGTTAACAGGCTCTCCCACATTATTAGCTTCAGTAGTATGCATTAGTCCCTCAGTTCACGTGTTTTACAATTTTTCATTATGATTTTAAGATTACTCTTGCATTCAGATTCTTATACATAACTATATTTTAGGCCTATGTACTACAGTTCAGTTTATAGTTTTAAATAGCATGATAGCATTTTAGTTTGTTCAGTTATTTGCACATCCCGCATGCTCAGTACATTCGAAGTACTGACATATACTTTATATGTTGCATCCTATCATAATGCAAGTATAGGTTCAATCTCGTGATCAGATCAACTCAGCGCCATACTAGTAACAACCAGTGGTGAGTCCTCATTATTCAAGGATGTATTTTATGCTGCTTTTTCCTTAGTCATTTATTTTTTAGTATTTTGGAGTTAGCTGGGGGCTTGTCCCAGCAACTCATCAGTAGTAGAGGCTTTCAGACATAGTGTTAGATTTTTAGTTTATTCAGTCATGTTACATTTTAGACTCAAATACTTTTATTAAGAATTTTCAGTCTTTACTTCTAAATTGCAATTTATATACAGTTTAGCTTCCACCTAGTTATTGATACTAATCAGAATGCTTAGCTTATGCTAGATCAAGGGTTAACTTGGGGTGACTTGTGGCTCTATGCATTGTGTTAAGTCTAGGTCATAGGATCGGTGTATGAAAAACTTGGTATCAGAGCATCAGATTCAAGAGTCCTAAGGTATTTGAAAGTCGCATTAAGTAGAGTCTTTTTCATGGGTGTGAAGCATGCCATACTTATGAGAGAGAGGCTACGAGACATATTTAGGAAACTCTACTTCTTTCATGATTCAGTATCGTGTGATAAATCTTAACTCCAATTCTCCCATTCTAATTAATTCGTTATGTGTTTTAGATCATTCCTCCTCTCAGAGTAATCACTCGTAATGCTAATCCTTCAGTTCCAGATCATGAGGTTACAAATTTTGAATTCAAGAATGCCATCCAGATATTGGCATAAGCTGTGATTACCCAAGTGAATCAGCAGCCACCTGTTCCTGCTAACCCAAATATTGGGACAGGTGCTGCCAGAGTTAGGGATTTCATTCGTATGAATTCACCGGAGTTCTTTGGGTCGAGAGTAGATGAGGATCTATAGAACTTCATTGATTAGGTGAAGAAGGTTCTCGATATAATACAGGTTTCAGGGGTCGAGAGTGTTGAGCTAACATTCTATCAGCTTAAGGATGTGGCTCACATCTAGTTCACACAGTGGAAGGACATCAGAGGCAGGAATGCAGCTCTAATGACTTGGGACTACTTTACTAGAGCTTTTTTGGACAAGTTTTTCCCGAGAGAGTTGAGAGAAGCTAAGTCATAGGAATTTGTAAATCTGAGGCAGGGGTCCATGTCTGTTCAGGAATATGGATTGAAGTTTACTCAGATCTCTAGGTATGCTCCAGCAATGGTGGCTAAGCCAAGGGCCCGAATAAGTAAGTACATTTTGGGTATCTCTAACTTGGTCAAGAAGGAATGTAAGACTGCCATGCTAGTCACAGATATGGACATCTCTAGACTCATGACTGATGGTCAACAGATGGAGGAAGAATAGCTTAAAGAGATAGCAAGGGAAAGTAAGAAGTCTAGGATGGGTAATTATGACTATCCTCAGCAGAGGTCGGGCAGTATAAATCACTCATAGTTTTAGCAGAGATCTTCAGCTCCAGCACCTTCGTTAGCTAGTGATCCATCTCCCAGACCTTGTTAGGACCAAAGAAAGAGGGCAGTAGGCTCTAAGTCATAGGGTAGTGTTTTAGGTAACCGCACTTTCCCAGCATGCCCTAAGTATGGTAAGAATCATCTAGGTGAGTGTTTTGCTGGCAGAGAGGGGTGTTTTTGGGTATGGTCAGCTTGGCCATAGGTTGAAGGAGTTCCCCTTATCCAGACAGAGACATGGAGGTAACCGAGCTCAGTCTACCACTTCAGTAGCTCAAACAGGTCGCATAACTCTACAGGGTACTACATCTGGCATAAGCGGCAGTCAGCATCAAAATTGTCTCTATGTCATGTCATCATAGTAGGATCAGAAAAGTTCACCAGAGGTAGTCACTGGTATGTTGTCAGTCTTCTCTCTTAATGTTTATGATTTGTTAGACCCGGGGGCTTCACTATTTTTCATAACCCCATATGTTGTATGAAAATTCAGAGTTAGTCCCAAAATACTCTTAGAACCCTTCTATGTCTCCACCCCAGTGGGTGAGTCAATCTTAGCTATGAGGGTATACAGAAATTTCCCTGTTTTAGTCCTTCATAAAATCACCTCAGCCGACTTAGTGGATTTAAATATGACCAACTTCGATGTCAATCTTGGCATGGATTGGATACACACCTCTTATGCCTCAGTCGACTGCAGAACTAGAGTCGTAAAATTCCAGTTTCTAGATAAGCATGTCTTAGAATAGTGGGGTAGTCCTCCAACGTCAAAGGGTCATTTCATATCTTACCTCAAAGCCAGAAATATGATCTTAAAAGGCTATGTCTACCATATAGTTTGGGTCAAGGATTCAGAATCTGAAACCCCATCTCTCCAGTCAGTTCTTGTGGTTAATGAGCTCCCTTAAGTGTTTCCTGAGGATCTGGTCGGAGTCCCTCCTGACTAGGAGGTCGACTTTAGGATTGACCTTCTTCCAGATATGTATCCCATCTCCATTCCTCCTTACAGGATGACTCCTGCAGAGCTTAAAGAGTTGAAAGATCAGCTAAGAGACCTTCTAGATAAAGGTTTCATTAGACCCATCATCTCTTCATGGGGTGATCCAGTCCTCTTTGTGCGTAAGAAAGACAGTTCACTCAGAATGTGTATAGACTACCGTCAACTGAACAAAGTCACAATCAAGAATAAGTATCCCATTCCCAGGATTGATTAATTTTTTGACCAGTTTCAAGGTGCCAGTTACTTCTCCAAGATTGACCTCAGATCTGGTTATCATCAGCTCAGAGTTAGAGATTGTGACTGTCATGCCCCGAGGCTACCCCCTAGGTGTTACACGGGACCCAGTACCACAAGTGCCCCAAGCTAACCCTTGGTCATAGCGTAACTCAAGTATTCATAAGATAATAAAGCGAAAGCATAAATAGGAAGCTAGACAACTAAATCTATAAATGATAAATCCAATATGAAACATAATCTGAAAGAGAGACTCGAATACTTTCTATGTCTGAAAAATCTCTACACATGACATAAGGAGTTTCTAGAACAAGATCCTAGCAAACTCGAAGTACGAAAGTAAACAACCATAAAATAACTAGGATCATAACTAGCCCTTGAACAATGAGGACTCACCAACACTAACTGGAATGGCCTGTAGTCTCTAACCACGTGCCTGAGGGAGGAAATCTGAGTTTGCATCATCAAGAAGATACAGTGCAAAATATGCGTCAGTACTATAGGATATACCAAGTATGTGAGATATGCATAATTATGATAAAAATATACTTAAAACATGTTTGAAATAAGTTCGTACATATAAAAGGAAGCATAAATAAATATCAAGATATAAAACATAAAACATGAAATGAAGTCAAGATTCAAAGTAGAGTATCATATAACTTTATAGCTTGAAAATAATCATGCGGAAGTTTCTCTTAACCGACATACACTATGCTAAACTACATGGAGTCCAGTTTCATGCACCCACACTAAAAAAGGTTGTCCTAACCAGTTAAGGTTAGAACCATGTCATAAGGATCCTTTCATAAGCCACGGAGGGTAACCTATGGTGGCAACGTAGTTTTGGATTATGAGTTTTCTGAAACCCTCATCGCTCGGTGCTAAATACTAGTCCCAAAACATAACATGAGGCTCACATATATGTGACATATCTAGATGTCAAATCTTGTTCATAAACATGTTCATAACCCAGATCTTCATACTACTCACGAACCTTGGTTTAGAAATTGATTCATGAGCATTGATGGCACATCGGGTGTCTTGTTTTGCATAATAATTCATAACTTGAAAATTTGCATGGCCCTAGTTCAGTTTCATAATAACATATACTTTCATAGGAACTAGGCATGCACTTGCTTAAAATTCATGAAATCATGATATCAAATACCCCAATTTTCTTAAATCAATTCATGCATGAAAAATTGACTATACTTAGCCTTCAATTCATGAAATAGGAGTTCACTTGTAAAACCACATGCAAAATTATATAATTTAACATTAAATTTCATAGTAGAATCATGAGAAAATAATTTATCGAAAAGCCCATAAGAATTGGATAAGAATCCTAATTTAGAAATCTATAAATTCAATTTAGAAGATTGGGGTTTTGGGCATAAGGGTGAAGTAATTCCCTTATTAAATACCCACATACCTGAATTGAAGCTTTCCCAACTAAGAATGAGAGGAGTGGAGACTTGGAATTGAATCCCTTGCTATGGAGCTTGAAACTTGGAGAGGATGAAGTTTCTTCCCTCTTTAGGTGGGTGAATGAGGAATAAGGAAATACTTGGGCTAAATAAGGATGAATATCCTACTAAAAGTGGTCAAAACGACCTCACTTAATAGTTTAAAGGGTAGGAAATTACAAAAATATCCCTTGAATTTAATTAGGAAAAAGTTGTAAAAAGTTCAACTTCAGGGATCATGGGTGCATTCCACGAGCCATAAAATTAACCACGACTAGTGGTTTCCACTCGTGATTCCTGGACCAAGATTCAAGCTACAGAAGAGGTTCTACGGGTCTATAGGATAAATCGTATAATAAATTACAGTCCGTAGACCCATTCATAGTTCCTGGAGAATTTGGCAAACCTCAGATCAATTTCCACAAGTCAATAGGATGGTCCGTAGTTCAAACTACGGGCTGTAGAAGCCACTCGTGGTTCCTAGGGAAACTGTCAGCCCTCTGATCTGATTCCACAAGTGGACAGGACGGGCCGTAGATTGAACTATGGTCCATAGAACCCACTCGTGGTTATCAAACCAGATGTTGAACTAGAAGATACAAACCATGGGCTTATTCCATGGCTCGTGGTTCAAACCACGGCCCGTGGTTTTGATCCGTAATTCCTGAGATGAATAAAATTTTCATATTTTTTAAGTTTGAAAGTTGGATCAAATTCTAGGGTGTAGCAATATCTCCCCCTTGGGATAATTCGTCCTTGAATGAAGACTATGCAAGGAAAAATGGAGAGAAAATAGCCCAACCAAACAACAGAACATGAAAACTAAAGAATGAACATGAAAATTCAGCTTTTCAACTTAAAACATGATTGAACTAACTTCGGAAAACATGAATGCATGCTAGAATCATGAGAGAAACTGATGGAATAAGATGGGAGGGACATACTAAGGAGGAAACTATTACTTTAAGCTGAAATTGAGTTGGGAGGAAAGAGATGAGGGTACTTGGCCTTCATGGCCACTTCCGCTTCCCAAGTAGCTCCCTAAACTAGCTGATTTCTTCAAAGGACCTTCACCGAAGTGACTTCTTTGTTTCTCAACCTCTAAATCAGATGATCAAGAATCTTCACGGGAGATTTCTCATAAGTAAGGTTATCCTTCACACTCATATCTTCCAAAGGAAAAATCAAGGTTAGATCACCAACACACTTCTTTAACAAAGAAAAATGGAAAACTAGATGAACCGCTTCTAAATCTATTGGCAAATCCAACTCATAAGAGACACTACCAACTCTTCTCAGAATCCGATAAGGACCTACAAGCGGGGACTAAGCTTTCCTTTCTTACCAAATCTCATCACACCCTTCATGGGTGACACCTTCAGAAATACCCAATCATCAACCTCAAACTCCAACTCTCTTCTCCTCACATCTGCATATGATTTCTATCGACTCTAAGCGGTCTTCAACCTCGCCCTAATGGTCTGAACTTTATCCATTGTCTCATGAATTGAATCTGGACCAATCAAAGCTGCCTCATCTACCTCAAACCAACCAATAAGAGATCTACACCTCCGCCTATAAAGTGCCTCATAAGGAGCCATCTAGATTCTAGAATGAAAGTTGTTGTTGTAGGAAAACTCGATAAAAGGTAAGTGATCATCCCAATTACCTTTGAAATCAATCACACAAGCTCTCCACATATCCTCCAAAGTATAAATAGTATGCTCTACCTAGCCATCCATCTGAGGGTGAAAAGTTGTGCTAATCTTAACCTGGGTACCAAGTCCCTTCTGGAATGACTTCTAAAACTGGGATGTAAACTGAGTACCCCTATCAGAAATGATAGAGAATGGAACACCATTCAATCTGACTATTACTCGAATGTAGAGTCTGACATAATCATCTGCTGAATCCATAGTCTTAACAGCTAAGAAGTGGGATGACTTAGTCATTCGATTGATAATCACCCAAATAGAATCATGTTGCCTTCGAGTACGGAGCAAACAAGTAATTAAATACATATTGATCGCTTCCCATTTCCAAGTAGGAAGATCAATATCCTGAGTCATACCACCCTATTGCTAATGCTCTACTTTCACTTGTTGACAGTTGGGACACTTAGCCACAAAACATGATATGTCCCTCTTTATGCCATTCCACCAATAGACTTCCATTAGGTCACGGTACATCTTGGTGGAACTGGGGTGAATAGAATACCTGGAGCTATGAGCTTCTGCCAAAATCCGTTGTCTCAACCCAACTAAGTCAGGAACACACAATCGATCCTAATATCGAAGTACACCATCTCCCCCATGGGAGAAAACCTTTATCCTTTGCTGATGGACTGCGCCCTTTAACTGGGGCAAAATAGGATCACTGACTTGCTTTTCTTTCACTTCAGCTACCAAAGATGATTCGGAACCATTTTGAACAATAACACCACCTTCTGTCAAATCCATAAGGCAAACTTCCAATCGAGCAAGTCGAGGAACATCCTTGGCCAATTCCTTCTTTTCGTCCTTAAATGAAGATACACTACCCATGGATAAACTACTAATTGCATCCACCACGACATTGGTCTTACCTGGGTGGTAAAACACACTCATATCATAATCCTTAAGAAGCTCAAGCTATCTCCTTTAACAAAGATTCAATTCCTTTTGAGTGAACACATACTGAAGACTCTTATGATCGGTGAACACATCCACATGAACACCATACAAGTAATGTCTCCAAATCTTTAAAGAAAAACCATGGCCGCTAACTCAAGATCATGAGTAGGGTATTTATTCTCATGATTCTTAAGTTGTCTAGAAGCATAGGCAATCACCTTACCACACAACCCAAACCAATCCTAGAAGTATCACAGTACACAACAAAGTCATCTAGGCCCTCGAGTAGAGCTAACACTGGGTTATGGTCAATCTAGTCTACAATTCCTAAAAGTTCTTCTGACATAGATCAGACCACTGAAATTTAACCTTCTTCTCAGTCAACCGCATCAATGGGGCAGCAATGGAAGAAAACCCTTCCACAAATCTCCTATAGTAACCAGCCAAACCCAAAAAACTTCTAATATCATACGGGGAAGTGGGTCTAGGCCAGTTCTTTACTGCCTCAATCTTTTGAGAATAAATTTGAATACCATCTCTAGTCATAATATGACCCAGAAAAGTGACAGACTGCATCCAAAACTCACATTTTCTAAACTTAGAAAATAACTATCGATTCTTAAGAGTTTGCAACATAACTCTCAAATGGTGCGCATGTTCTCCTTATTCCTAGAAAAGATAAAGATATCATTAACGAACACAATCACAAACATATCCAAATACTGATTGAACACACGGTTTATCAAATCAATAAAAGCTACAGGGGCATTCGTTAGTCCAAAAGACATAACCATAAATTCGTAATGACCATACCAAGTTCTAAAGGCTACCTTAGGAATGTCACACTCTCGAACATGAAGCTGATGATAATCGGATCTAAGGTCGATCTTAGAGAAGTAACTAGCACCCTCAAGCTAATCAAACAAGTCATCAATCCTAGGAATGGGATACTTATTCTTGATTGTGACCTTGTTCAACTGATAGTAGTCGATACACATTCTGAGGGAACCATCTTTCTTTCGCACGAATAGCACTGGTGCACCACATGGAGAGATGTTGGATTGAATAAAACCCTTATCAAGGAGATTTTTCAATTGATATTTTAGTTCCTTAAGCTCCATGGGAGCCATTCTATAGGGATGAATAGAGATAGGATGCGTATCCAGAAGAAGATCTTTTCCAAAGTTGATCTCCCGCTTAGGAGGGACTCCGGGAAAATCTTTGAGAAACACTTCTGGAAACTCATTCACAATAGGAACTGACTGGAGAGGTAGGGTTTTGGACTCCGTTTCTATAACTCAAACTATATAATTGATATAACCCTTAGAAATCATCTTCTTAGCCTTGAGATATATGAAATGACCGTTTGAGGATGGAGGACTACCCTGCCACTCTAAGACAGGTTCATTTGGAAACTTGAAACTGACTATTCGGGTACGATAATCAACTGAGGCAAAACATGCATACAACCAATTCACCCCAAGAATAACATCAAAATCGGTCATCTCTAACTCTACTAGATCCGCTGAAGTAACCCTATGAACGACTGTGATAGGACAATTTCGATAGATTTTTTTGGCTAGGACTGACTCACTAATAGGAGTAGAAACACAAAAGGGTTATAAGAGCTGATCAGGACTAATCTCAAACTTGCAAGCCACATAAGGAGTCACAAAAGATAAGGAGGAACCAGGGTCTAATAAAGCATGCACATCGAAGGAGAAAATTTTCAATATACCAGTAATAACGTCTGGGGAACTCTCCTAGTCCTGGCGAGAATACATGGCATAAAGGCAGTTCCAGCGTTGACCACCACCAGAACTAGAAGCAACACTCTGCTGAGTCGGTCAGCTACCTAGGGCTGCTGGAGTAGACTGAGTCCTACCCCCTCCTTGTCCCTTCTTAGCTGAAGGGCAATCCTTAATCATGTGTCCAGCCTGTCCACACCCAAAGCATACCCATGTGCCATAACGACACTCTCCTGGGTGATTCTTCCCATACTAGTTGTAATTAGGGTGAGAAGGCCTCTTTGCAACACTCCCTTGAGAATAGGAACCATATCCTCTATCAATCTTATCATGACAAGGCCTTAGGGCCTGCGTAGGATCACTAGCTGAAGAATGAACGGACCCTATTTATTCTGGACCTCTGATGGCCAAAACCTGAACTCTTTGATCTAACTCTCTTATTCTCCCCTGCCATCCCCCTCAACTTGTCTCCCTCAATCTGATGGGCATAAGTCATAAGTCGAGAAATATCCATGTCACCCAAAAGAATATATGTGGCTTCTTCACATAAATGAAAGAAACTGTACTCGATGCGGCTTTTAAATACCCTAGGATTCTTGAACCTGATGCTCTGATACCAAGTTTTTCATGCCCCGAGGCTACCCCCTAAATGTAACACGGGACCTGGGACTACAAGTTCTCCAAGCTAACCTTTGGTCATAGCGTAACTCAGGTATTCATAAGATAACATAGAGGAAGCATAAATAGGAAGCTAGACAACCAAATCTATAAATGATAAAGCCAAGATGAAACATAATTCGAAAGAGAGACTCGAATACTTTCTATGTCTGACAAGCCTCTACACATGATATAAGGAGTTACTAGGACAAGACCCTAGCTAACTGAAGTACGAAAGTAAACAACCATAAAATAAATAGGATCATAACTAGCCCTCGAATAATAAGGACTCACCAACACTGACTGGAATGGCATGCGGACTCTAGCCACGTTCCTAAGGAAGGAAATCTTAGTCTGCATCATCAAGAGGATGAAGCACAAAATATGCGTCAGTACTATAGGATGTACCGAGTATGTGAGATATGCATAATCATGATAAAAATATACTTAAACATGATTGAAATGAGTTCGTACATATATGAGGAAGTATAAGTAAATATCAAGATATAAAACATAAAATGAAGTCAAGATTCAAAGTAGAGTGTCATATAACTTTATAGCTTGAAAATAATCATACGGGAGTTTCTATTAACCGACATAAACCATGCTGAGCTACATGGAGTCCAATTTCATTTACCCACGCTGAAAAAGGTTGTCCTAACTGGCCAAGATTAGAACCATGTCATAAGGATCCTGTCATAAGCCATGGAGGAAACCTATGGTAGCAACGTAGTTTTGGATTTTAGGTTATCTGGAACCCTCATCGCTCGGTGCTAAATACTACTCCCAAAACATAACATGAGGCTCACATATATGTGACATATCTAGATGTCAAAACTTTTTCATAAACATGTTCATAACCCGAATCTTCATACTACTCACGAACCTTGGTTTAGAAAATGATTTATGAGCATTGATGGCACATCGGGTATCTTGTCTTGCATAATAATTCATAACTTGAAAACTTGCATGGCCCTAGTTAAATTTGATAATAACATGTACTTTCATAAAATATAGGAACTAGGCATGCAGTTGCTTAAAATTCATGAAATCATGATATCAAATACTCCAATTTGCTTAAATCAATTCATGCATGCAAAATTGACTATATTTAGCCTTCAATTCATAAAATAATAGTTCACTTGTAAAAACCCATGCAAAATCATACAATTTAACATTAGATTTCATAGTAGAATCATGAGAAAACAATTTATAGAAAAGCCCATAAGAATTGGATAAGAACCCTAATTTAGAAATCCATAAATTCAATTTAGAAGATAGGGGTTCTGGGCATAAGGGTGAAGGAATTCCCCTATTGAATACCCACATACCTGAATTGAAGCTTTCCCAACTAAGAATGATAGGAGTGGAGACTTGGAATTGAATCCCTTACTATAGAGCTTGAAACTTGGAGAGGATGAAGTTTCTTCCCTCTTTATGTGGGTGAATAAGGAATAAGGAAAGACTTAAGCTAATTAAGGATGAAACCCTACTAAAAGTGGTCAAAACGACGTCACTTAATAGTTAAAAGGGTAGGAAATTACAAAAATACCTCTTGGATTTAATTAGGAAAAAGTTGTAAAAATTTCAGCTTCATGGATCACGGGTGCACTCCACGAGTCGTAGAATGAACCGCGACTCGTGGTTTCCACTCGTGATTCTTGGCCCAAGATTCAAGCTGCAGAAGAGATTCTACGGGTCAACAAGAAGGAATGCCTCTATCAATGATACATTGACCACTACTCGAGGCTAGAAGGGCAGAATCTTTTCTACCTCTTTGCATAAAAAGAGATTGAGATGACGAAGTGGATGCGCCTTGATTTCCTCCAACTCCTTACTTAATGTCACAATGGAGTCCTCACCCCTGCCTTTAGAAGAAAAAGCCTTCATACTATATTTGACTTGCATATGTTAAGCATATAACCTTTCATCACATTCAGTCGACTTTCAATTCAATCTCTGAGGAAGAGAAAGATATAGTTTATATACAGAAGAAACCTAGTTTTGAGTTCTATTAAGGACCCGAAGAAGATAGGAGAACTGGGCATTCACAAGACTGCTTTGATTCTCATCATGATACATTCTTTTAGTAAGTGGGTGGTGGTCCTTAGACCCATTCGTAGTTCCTTGAGAATTTGGCAGACCTCAGATCAATTTCCACGAGTCAACAGGATGGTCTATAGTTTAAATTACAGGTCGTAGAAGCCACTCATGGTTTCTAGGGAAACTGTGAGCCCTCTGATCTAATTCCACGAGTGGACAGGATGGGGCATAGATTGAACTACGGTCCGTAGAACCTACTCGTGCTTCTCAGGCCAGAGGCTGAACCAGCAGATACAAACCACGGGTTTATTCCACGGTTTCTGGTTCAAACCACGGCTTGTGGTTTCGACTCATAATTCCTGAGATGAGCAAAATTTTCAGATTTTCTGAGTTTGAAAGCTGGATCAAATTCTAGGGTGTTACAATGATATTCCGAAGACAGCCTTCAGAACTCGGTATGGTCATTATGAATTTGTAGTTATGTCTTTTGGACTAACAAATGCTCCCATGGCCTTTATGGATTTAATGAACAAGGTATTCAAACAATACTTGGATATGTTCACCATTGTCTTCATTAATGACATTTGAGTATATTCTCGGAATAAGGAGGAGCATGCTAATCATTTGAGAGTTGTGCTGCAAACTCTCAAGGATCGCCAGCTATTCGCCAAGTTCAGTAAATGCGAGTTTTGTTTATAGTCAATTGCTTTTCTAGGTCATATAGTGTCTAAGGAGGGCATTCGAGTAGATTCACAGAAGATAGAGGCAGTAAAGAACTGGCCTAGACCCACCTCAAAGACCTGTAGAAAATCTCCAACAAAGTGTCATTTCATATCCTGTGATTTGACACTTGCTTCAGTTTCTTGTTGAACCTCAAGCATGTCTCATATAGTGCCTTTGTGTTCAGCTGCCTGAAGTTATAGATTTCCCGCTTAAGCTGCAATATCCTGGATGGCGGGAAAAACCTCTCTAAGAAAGCTCTTTTAATTCCCTCAATGTAGTGATCAAATCATGTAGAAGCTCTGCCAGCTAGAGAGTTACTTCTCCTATCAAAGAGAATGTGAATAACCGATGTGTGATAGCATCTTGAGTCACCCCACGTAACTTGTAAGCTTTGCAAATCCCCACAAAGTTCATCAAGTGCAAATTAGCATCGTTAGTAGCTTTGCCTGTAAACAATCCTTTCATATTCAGCAATTGTATCATGGTTCTTGTAATATCAAACTTTTCCCCGGGGGAAGTGGAGGTGGTAATATGGCACCAGTTACTCCTGCATTATCTCGGTCAGCATCATCATCATCAACATCATAATGAGGGATATATCAGGGTTTATGTTACTGGTGGCCCCTATTCCCTCTCTACCTGACCTGATCATGGTGTGCATTATATGGAGCTGCCTTGTCTCGTCTAGCTTGCTCATTTATTCCATTCTGATAGGAAGCCTCTCATCTTGCTTTATCCTCTACTGAAGCTTGGTGTTGCTCTTTTTCTAGCCAAGATGCCTTCTCTTGGCGTGCCCTATCCTGCTCTTCAGCCAACATTCTGGTTGTGGCCTCTTCTACAGTTTCAATAACTCCATCCTTGGCTATCTCCCTTAAAGTTCTCTGAAGTTCAAGATCAAGTGGAATCAGAGGATTGCCTTGACTCCATGTGTTGGGCATACACAAGTGTGCACCCTAAAAATAAAATAAAAATAACAGAAAAAGTAAATCAGGAAATAAGGACTAACACTCAAATAAACACAATTGCTTTAATCCAAAATCATATTCTCCGGCAATGGTGCCAAAATTTGATACACCCGAATTACACCTATTAAAAGAAGTATAAAGTAGTCGTTGTTCAAATATAGAACCTAACCAAGGTTAAGCTCTATCCCACAGGGAATATGGTTAGACCTAGGTCAACTATGGTTATTTGCGCTCTTAGCCGTATTATTTCCAAAATGGAGGGAGTTGTGTAACAAGTAATCTTTGAAAGTAGAAATCAAACATGTAGCAGAGTATCAGTTCAACTTGTTGTTAATCAGTGAGAGAAGTGACTAGGATTGTGTTCCCTATGAGTTCATAATGCAGTAAGGCATTGTACTAGCAATCTATTTTGGTGCTCAACATGAAAGATCGGTAAGTTAAGTTCAACTAAATGGTTGGTCCCCTAGTTAGATGAATATTACCATGCAACTTGGTCTGTCTATGGGTATTTACTTTACTAACCCTTATGTTTGATCCCAAATTAGCTATTCCAGGACAAGGTCAAGCTATTAAATGAGGGTTAATAGCCTCAAATCTCCGTTGTATAATCCATTTTCCCATTCGTTAACCCATTGGTCCAACAAGTAAGAATAAGGTAGGTTCTAAAGTTTGTAGTCGTTAAAATGCAATCAAAGCGAAGGGAAAAACAATACATGCATAAACACCATTCAAGAATTACTAAGTACTTTGCATACTTTGTTAATTCATCATGGTTTCCACAACCCTAGTTGTGGATTTAGCTACTCATGATCATAAGAAAACAACCAGAATTATATGAGGAATTCATAATTATAAACTTACAAGATAAATAAAAGAATCCAAAAATTTCAATTAATCAAAAACACTTCAATAATCAAAGATCAAGATGTATTTTCTCTCAAAAACCAAGAACAAATAAGAGTTGATGTTTTCTAATACTGTTGTAATGAATAATAGAGCGTAAAACATAAAAAAATCTAGGAAAAGTATTTATAGATATTAAAAATCCTATCCTAATAAACTAGGAGAATAGAACTTGTCAGCTTCCACGGACGTAATTGACAAGCCGTAGATGGTTCCACAGTCTGTAGAAGTGGCTCATGAATATCAGGCATCTTGGCTTCTTTTAGGTTCAAGTTCACGAGGTCATTCAACGGCTCGTGGAGATCCACAGCTTATGGAATGCCTTCGTGGAACTCAAGCTAATTTGCATCTCCTTTGATCCAGTTCTACGGACAGGATCCACGGATCGTGGATGATTCCACGACTCGTGGATGCCTCCCATGGAAGTCAGGCAACTTGTACACTTTGCAGCATATGATCCATGACCCTAGCTATTCCACAGCAAGTGGATGATTCCTTCAGTCGTGGAAGTCACTTTTGGCCATCTTGCAATCTTTTTTCTTTACTTAGCTTTTGAGCCCTGTTTTTCTACACAATACTAAAAAAACATATCAAATCTACTAAAAACGCTAAAGACCATACACCAATCCCAAGTTTTAAGCATTTAAAGTGTTGTGAAATTATGGCATATCACATGTCAATATCAGACTAACGACACCCATATCAATATTTTATAATTCGGATAAAAAATCGAGTCAAAACTCGACCTTTGGGGCTTATCGATGAAATCAGAAATAGACTCAGTAGTTACCTTCCCTATGAGGTAAGGATTGCATGGCCAAGACCGAGTGAAGACGGGAGTGAATTTGGACCTCAAATAGTCCGGAAAGTTTACTTTAATGATGGAGAAAATTAGGAATTTAAGACACAATTTGCAAACAAAATATAGAATTAAAGCTTAGACGAGCAATAGAAGGAGAGCAGGAAGAGAAATCACTTACAATCTCAGTAAATTGCCAAGAAATAAAGAAAAACCTCCTTAACCAAGCTCACACTTACAACGGGAAATGTTTTAAACTTAGACAAGTAAATGAGGAAGAAGACCCTTTAAACACTCAGCAATCGCCACTCCTACAAAACTTTGGTTGTAGGTGTGACACTGCAGGAGCGGAGAAATTCTCACTGGAATGGAGGCCTGCTACCTTCTCCAACTCCGCAGGAGCGAGCTCGCAACAGTGATAAAATGACACAAGAGCGGAAACAGGTGCACAGTGCACCCTCAGCAGGAGCGGACGAGCTTCGCAAAGTAAGAGTCGCTGACATCACCAGTATTCTCTAGTACGGCTAGCTCACTGTAGGAGTGGCTGCACCAGTACCAGCTGCATCAAAAACTTCAACCAACTTCTAAAGTCTCTGAACGAACCCCCAGGATTCATTTGGAGTCCCGCAAACACAAACCAAATATGCTACCCAACTGAAAATGACAATCTAGACTCAAAGGTATCGATAAAATGACCACTGGAAATCGTCTTGATGAGATGGTGACTGAGGTCAACACATTAACTAAAAACACTAAAAGTTACCCAAGTACCCAAAATGAGTTTGAAAGCCTTTGGCCCCGAACCAAAGGTCTCACTAGCCCAAAATCCATGTTCTAGAGCTAACAGCGCTGATGGAATTCTCATCCGAGCCTGTTTACTCAAAATATTTATCAAAGTCAAATATTTTAACTTTAAGAGTTCTAAAATAGGAAAACTCTTCTAAAACTCGACCGAAAACCTTAAGAAATGCACCATCCATCCCAGCAAGTCACATCAGCAGAGTAGAAGCTAGGAGAAGGGTCAAAATGAGAAAAACACATGAAAAAAGAGAAAATGACCATTAGGGTCATGACATTGTATTGTACTTGGAAAATAAAAAGTCATGTTAGTGAAAAAGTCTGTCAGTGTGTTTCCCTCTCCCTAAGAACATGTGCAAATTATATTTTTCCCTAATTCCCCAGTGTTTTATTCCATTCACTTCCATACTACTACTCCGTGGTTATTATATATGCCATCCTACACATTTCACATTGTCAGAGAGTTAATTTCACTAACCAAGGGCAACAATTGATTACACACATTGCTCAATTCTTTCTTGAATGTCTCTTGCTTCTACACATAAGTTGATGGTATCTATGATTCTGCTTGCTCAATCATATACAAACTCTATAAGATTATTTCGGATGCAAAAAGTTGTAGAACTTGGACCAAGATTGCCTTTTGAGGCCCCATTTATATTATTCTTATACCACCCCCACCGGAGGATACAACAATTGCATGGTTTACTCAACATCTATGGTTTGTATGATTGGAAGAACACGTAATAGGATTTGAGTGTAATTACACAGTTTGACCTGTTTGTTTGGCTAAGTAATTACTTGGTTAGTAGAGAATTGAGCGTTATTGAGATGGGGAAATTACACTTTCCAATTCTCAAGGGGAGTTGAGAATTGAGATAACATCATGTAATTACAAGGTTACATGTAATTTCTTTTCTTTTATTTTGTTTTAATTAATTTTTTATTTGTATTAATTTAGTTTCTTTTTTTATTTTTACTTTTAAATTGCTTTTTTTATTAAATATTTATTTTTATTTTTATTATTTATTTTTCATTTTATTTCTTCTCATTTTCCAAACTTTACTTCTTGCGATTTCATGTAATTGTTCATATTTTTTATTTCTTATTTATTTTCTTCATTTAGCATAATTGTGTTATTATTTTAGCTTTTGTAACTATACCTTCTAATATTAGAAAAAAATGAGTCATAACAAACTTGACATATATAATGAGTGAGTGATAAGGCATAAGTACAACCCTAAACTATGGCCGAAATCCCAGAGACACACCTAAACTTTACATAGGTCCTATTATCCCCTCTCCCCCCCCCCCGAACTCTTTTGAAATGTAATTATTTACACCTTAAAATTAGATAACCAAATTTCTTGGGTGTTGTGCACGGCGTGCCACCTGAAAATTATTTTTTCTTTATTTTTTTCTTCTTCCTTTATTTCTCGCTTCCTTTTATATCCCACTTAAATCTCTTTTTTTCTTTTACATTTTGTTTACTTAGGGTGTGTTTGATATGAAGGAAAATATATTCCATGAAAAATAGTTTCCATGAATATGTTTTTTATAGAAAACAAGTTGATCACTTACTTATTTTCTCATGTTTGATTGATTAGTGAAAAATATTTTCCGAATAATATTTTTGAGTGTTTGGTTGATGAGTGAAAAAAAAAAATTCAAAAAATATTTTTTAGTCTTTGGCTAGAGAGTAGAAAATATTTTTATGGGGTAGGTGGGAGGGGGGGGTTTTTGGTGGTGTGGGTGGGTAAGGTGGGTATGGGATAGGATAGTGGGTGGAGTGGTTGAGGGTGGGTTATTTTTTAAAATTGAATTTTTGGGTGGGCTGGAAGGGGGGTAAGATGGGCTGGGTTAAGTGGTGGGGGGAGATTAGTACATAAAAAAAATTAAATTTTTTTTTCTTAAAATAAATTGTGGTAGGTGGGGTTGGGAGTTGGAGGTGGATGGCGTTGGGATAAGGGGGGTGGGGTAACAACAAAATATATAAAATTAATTTTATCTAAAAAAATTCAAAAAAAAAAAAACCAAAAAATTGAGGGGTGAGGTGGGGTGGGGTGGGGAACAAAAAAATTAAAAAAAATTGGTGATAGGTGCGTGGAGGTTGGAGATAGGGTGTGGGTGGGGGTGGTGGGGGTTGGGAGGGAGGTGATGATAAGGAGAAAGAAAGAAAAAGAGAAAAAGAAAAGAAAAAGAAAGAAATAAAGATATTAAAGAAAGAAAAAGAAAGTATTTTTTGGCTTCTTATAGGACCTATGTAATGTTTAGGTGTGTCTCTGAAATTTTGGTTATAGTTTAGGGTGGTACTTATGCCTTATCTATAATGAATGATGTTATTAAAGTAATATTTCATTATTGAATGAGGTTATAGACTTATGTTTTTCATTTATTTTGAATTATATTTACTTTAGTTATGTTGAAACTTATTTTATGGTATGTTAGAATTTGATATAAGAGTATTATATTAATTTATTTATTTTTTATTTTGAATTTAGGTTATAGTTTCAATTTCAGTTTATTTGCTTTAGTACTTTATAAAAAAAAAATTGGGCTAGGTGCCCATTTATTCATAAAAGCTAATCTATTTACACAACAAGGCTCAAAAGTGGAAAGACCCAAATAAACAAAATAAAAAGTTGTATCCATTAAGACAAAACAAATCTGACTCCTTTAGCAAAGTATGTAGGAACATCCACGCACCTCTTCATCTTCGTAAGAACTTTGTCGACTTGCTGCCCTAGCTTCCCTGTTACTGAGATGATGTGGAAAAGGAGACTCCAAGAAGCTCATCATCAATGGCCATAGATCGCTTAAGAGCTGAAGCCTCATCCCCAGCTAAGTATTCAGATACATAATCTTCCTTCCTCGTATCCTTTAATCTTTGGGTTGAGCTCCGATGGAGCTAATACCACCAAAAATTTAGGGAAATGATTTAGGGAGATAGAAATCTAATAAATCGATCTTTGGTTTATGCATCAGTTAGATCCAGAATGAAATCGAAGCTCCTAAGAAAAGCTCTGGCCACTCTATTGTCTGGATACTAGTTCCTTCAACACCCCAAGCTCTCATGAGGTGCAAGCATATATATCCAAGTGAAATTGTTTCTAACAAGAGGTACGACCATCCCTTTTTGTTTTTGAAGTTTCTTTTTCGATCTGAATCAACTTTGCATTATATGACTTGTTCTTTGTACTGCTATCTATGTTTCTGCTATCAAACTTGGTCTCTCACACAAAACCTTCATGTTTGTCCCTTTATTCTCCTTTTTCCCAATTTCTTGACTCAGTGGAATGAGCTTCAAGGCTAATACCACCTCTAAATCCCAGGTATCAGTAGAAAGTAGAACACGAAGGTTGTTGGTATTATTGTTGTAGCTGTTACATGTTCTTTACCATAACAATGGGAACCTTTTAACCAGTCCTGGTCATACCTCTAAAGGTGGTATGTCCAATTCTGTTAAAGGTCCAGAATTATTGTATAGAACCTATGTAACAACTCCATGTTTTGATAAAAAAACTGTATCTGGATTCATATGTCCTTTTTGTTCCTTCTTATATGTGGTATTCCTGCTTTGTCAATGTTTAGGATTCTTTTTCCTTCTGATGGCACCTCATTAAAGTTGTTGAATGTGAAATCACCTGGAAAACTAAAAACAAGGTTAGTAAAAAAGTCAGCAAGAGTATTACCTTTCCTGAGGGAGAGTATTACTCTTACTGTTATAACCTCCACCAAAGTTCTTATTGAGTTGAATATCATTGTCACCCTCCATGGGACCTTCCATTCTTGATTAAGAATTTGTACCATAGTCCATGAGTTTGATTCCACCATAATCTGATAAATACCACTGTTCTTCCAATACTCTAAGCACTCCTTAATTGCAGTGGCTTCTGAAATCAGGCTGGTTGTGTCTTGAATCCTTGAACCATTTGCCACCACTAAATTCCCTTATGCATTTATGATGCAAAAAGCTTTAGAGCTTGGGCCTAGATTCCCCCTTGAAGCACCATCAGTGTTTCCTTTCATCCAAAGCTGGGAGGCGGTATCCATCTAATAGCTCTAATAGTGTATGAATTTCTATATCTCTGCAAGGCATCATATATATTCACCCAACTTTTCCCCTGTACCTCCGTGTGGAATCTGACTTTGATAAACATCACAATATGATCACTGATCTCCCAATACACCTTCCTATCTTGATAAGTACCACCATGTAGAATGGTATTCCTCCCTTTCCACAAGAACCAAATTATAAATAGAGGGACAATTTTGAAAACTTATTTAGATCTGCAATTACCTTCAACAACTCTCCACAGTCTCACACTTTGTTTCACATTGAGTCTTTGATCAATAATACCTGCTACCCTACAATAATGATTCCATACCTTATCTGCTACCTCACCTTTAAGAAAAATGTGTTGTATGGTTTCTCTTTTTAGAGCATTACAACATTCACAAGCTTTTAAAATATTGGGATTCCACCTGTTCATAACAGCTGCCATAAGAACCTTACCAAGCCAGACTCTCCAAGTAAGAAAGGATAATTTAAAAAGCAGTCCTTTGCTCCAAAGATCTTTCAAATCTTCATTTACTTCTGCTTTTTGTCTCAAAATTTCCCAAGCACTTTTAGTAGTGAAACCTCCAGTGCTATTCTTAGTCCACCAAGGTTTGTCCCTCACATTAACAAGTTGTAACCCTCCGATGTTATTTCGGACATGTTCAACAACATAGTTTGGGATTTCCTTCTGCATTTCTTCAAAATCCCAACCATTTTCATTTAAAAAAGAATCAATATCCTTTAGGGGATGACATGTTTGTACATCTGTATTGTGATGATATAATGGTCCTAAATTAGTCCAATTATCAAACCATATTATGGATGAACTATTTTTTGGTTCCCACCATACAAACTGCTCCAGCCTCTTTCTGTTATCCACCATTGCCTTCCAAACATGAGAGTCTCATTTCCATTCAATCAATGTGGGAATCTGCTTCTTACATAATTTATTCCACATGAAAACAGTACACAAATTATTTTGTGTCCTAAATCTCCACCACAATTTAGCATGCATTGCTTGAGCAACATCTTTGAGAGACCTGAAGCCTAAACCACCTTCACTTTTTGGTAGACAAACCTTATCCCAAGCATACCAGTGTTTGCTTCTTTCAGATTCTTTGTTATGCCAAAAAAACCTTGCAAATATTTTCTGAAGATCTTTAATAACACTTCTATGAGGGAAAATTGCTGAGAGAACATAGATAGGTATACTCTGTAGGACACTTTTTAAGAGCACTTCTTTGCCCCCATATGACAATAGTTTCCCCTTCCAGGCTTGCATCCCCTTACTCTGTCCAACAAATCAGATTAATGTTCCTTCTTTTTCTTTGAATTAGAAATAGGGCATCCAAGGTACTTCAAAGTAAAAGATCCTATATTCACTCCTGTAATTTGTTCCATCTATTGCACCACTTCTTCAGATGCATTTTGGTGCATATAAAGGAATCTCTTTTCTTTATTCACCTTTTGTCCTGATTCCTGCTCATATTCTTGCAAAATCAACATAATCTTCCAAATAGAATACTCATTAGAAGAAGGAAAGATTATGGTATCATCAACATATGCTAAATGGTTAAGATCAGGGCTCCACTTAGGTATCTTATAGCCAATATAACAAGCATCCTCAAATAAGTGATTCAGTGCCCTAGTCATAACCTCTGCAGCAATAATAAAAAGAGCAGGGGATAAAGGATCTCCTTGTTTTACCCCCCTAGTAGAGTGAAAAAACCAACTGGCTGACCATTTAGCAAGATAGAGTAGTAATTGTTGGAGATGAGCCTCCAGATCATATCCACTATCCCATTAGAGAAACTCTATTTTTCTGAGGACCTTCATTAAAAAGAACCAGGACACTCTGTCATAGGCTTTAGCCATGTCTAACTTCAAAACCACATTGGAGGGTTTCCCTCTTTTGCGTATATCAGTGATCAAATCCTGAGTCAAAAGCACATTCTCAACAATATTTCTTCCTTTAACAAAGCCAGACTGATTAGGAGAGATCAATTTAGGAAATATATTCTCCAATCTTTGTTGCACTATTCTTGAAAGGATCTTATTCACAAAGTTACTCAAACTAATAGGTCTCAAGTCAGAAAAGGACTGCACAATGTCTCTTTTAGGTATGAGAACCAGGTTAGTATGAGTAATGGATTTAGGAAGAGTGTTTCCTGCAAAGAAATTCATCACTATTCTTATCACATCTTCTTCTACAATATCCCAATAAGACTGGAAAAATCTTCCAGATAGCCCATCTGGTCCATAAGCACTATCACCATTAAGGCTGAAAACTGCCTTTCTGTAACACCCCAAAATTTGATTCAGCTTTCAAACTTAGAAAATCTGCAAATTTTGACTTTTCCAGGAACTACGGGGTGAAACCACGGATCGTGGTTTGAACCACGAGCCATGGAATGAACCCATGGTTTAGGTCTGTAGGATCAGCCTCTAGTCTAAGAACTACGAGTGGGTTCTATGGACCATTCTGTCCACTCATGAAATCAAACCTGAGGGCTGTATAATTCCCCAAGAATGATGAATGGGTCTATGGACCATAGTTTATTCTATGGTCCATCCTGTTAACTCGTAGAACAACATCTATAGTTGATTATCTCGGCTAGGAACCACGAGTCGTGTTTCAATCTATGGCTCGTGGATTGCACCCGCAATTCCTGAAGCCAAGATTTTAACAATTTATTTCTAATTAAGTTCCAGGGGTATTCTCATAATTACCTACCCTTTTAACTCTTAAGTGAGGTCTTTTTGGCCACTTTTAGTAGGGTTTTTACTCCTATTAGCCTAAGTCTTTCATTATTCCTCATTCTTCTACTAAAAAAGGAAAAGGACTCCTTCAAGCTCCAAGTCTCAAGCTGCAAGTTCAAGTCTCCATTTATTTTCATTTTAGATCCTTCAATAAGGTATATGGGTATTCAATAAGAGATTCCTTTCACCCTTGTTCCCAAAACCCCATGTTTTACTTTGATTTATGAAATTGTGAAATTAGGGTTCTTGCCCAATTTTGGGAAAACTTATGGGCTCAGTTTTAAAGCCTCAATTCATGGTTTCTCATTACTTATCTATGATTTATTTGAGGTTCCTTAATTGACTTCAAAAGCCCATGCATTAAAGATGATTTCTAGCATGATTCCATTGAATTGCATATTTTCAAGTAAAAATTGGCATGTTTAGATAACATGACCCCATGTATTTATGAAATTGCATGCCTAATTCTTCAAGTTATGAATTTAGAAAGAAAAGTATGTTTTGGAATTATGGCTATGCTAAGCTTTAAGACTTATGATTTGAATTTGCATAAAATTAGATTTGTTTTTGTGCTTTTCAACAGATTTGGGATTAGATATGTCACGGGTATATTATGAGCAAAGTTTTAAAAGACAGTCTCGAGGCTCGCCTCGGGGTTCTCCCAGGGGCGAGGCACTGGCAAAATGCCTCGGGGCTCATGTGTGGGGCTTAGGTCCTGTGAGGCTTACGCCCTAAGCACCCGAGCGTACGCCCCAAACATGCCTAACGCCCAATGTTCTGGGCTCGCCTAATAGTTCTACCCAATTATATGTCAAATTTATTTGTCAACATTATTGATTCTCATAATTCTTCAATAAACGAATGATGCTTAGTACTCCTCATCTATAGAAATAAGAAAGTTGAGAAAACTAATTGCTTATTTACTATTTGAGAATGTCATGAGGGTGAATATCACTTAACATTTCTTTTTAAAATACATAGCCAGATTTTACATCTTCACCTGTCATCGGTCTTCATGTTTTTAGTTCATATGTCTCAAAATTATCATATTTTATTATTTTGTTATTTGAAAGTATTTTTTTTATTCATGAAGGAGTGACGTTTTAATTATAATACTAATAGTTTATTAATTATTTCTTTTTTGAGTGGTAAATTGCATCGTATAGTCATATATTCTAAGAAATAGTGATTTTTTTATTGTTTGGAGTTAAAATGTTAGAGTTGATTTGAATCTCATAATAGCTTTTATATCATTGCATTATTTCTAACTGTAAAATGATGTTAGAAGTTTTATTTTCTATGAGTTTCTTTAATCATGTTTTAAATTTTAAAAACTTATTAATATATTTTTTTTTATAATTTTTGAGTTATTATACTATTTTACTATATTATAAATTAAAAATTAAAGATCCATGGGTCTTACGCCCTAACGCCCCGGGGCTTACGCCTTGCCATGTGCTAAGTAAAATGTCTTGCCTTACGCCCCTGCCTTTTAAAACACTGATTATGAGCTATATGTATGTTTTGGGAGTAGTATTAAGCACCTAGCGATGAGGGTTCTAGATAACCCAAGTCCAAAACAACATTGCTAGCATAGGTTAAGTGGGTCCTCGTTAGTTGAGAGTGTCTTCTCAAGAAGAAGGGTCCTCGTTAGTTGAGAGCGTCCCCTTATGAAAGTGGTTTCACTCTATGATATGTATAGTACCCCGTACCTTGGCAAGGTTCTGGATAGCTTTGCCAACTAGGGTGATATAGTTGGATTCCATGTAGCTAACATGGTCTATTATTGGTTATAAGAAACTCCCGTATGAAGGTTTTAAGTATTAAGATATTCTATTTTATGCTTGATCTCAACCTATGGTATTTATTTATGATATCTCTTTATGCATAATCTTGATTTTAATTATGTTTTCAAGCATGTTTTTACCTTACTTACGCATATCTCACATATTCAGTACATCATGTAGTATTGACATATATTTTGCACTGCATCCTCTTGATGATGCAGATTCAGGCTCTCTTCCTCAGGCTCTTGGCTAGACGACGCCGGATATCCAGATCTTGTTGGTGATTCCTCATCCTTCGAGGAGTAGTATTAGTCTAGTTATTTTTCTTATCTTTCTTTTAGATTTCTAAGTTAGTTGGGGTCTTGTCCCATCAACTCTTTATGACAGTTTAGAGGCTTCAAACATAGCTAAACTTGTACTCTGTGTTTTGGTTTTGGTATTTTGTATACCTTGTTCCTACTTAGATATGATTGCCTATTTTCATTTAGTATGCTTCCGGTATGTTTCTTGTATTTATCTGAGTTATGCTATGACCAAGGGTTAACTTGGGGCACTTATGGTCCCAGGTCTATGTTACAACTAGGGGGTAGCCTCGAGGTATGACAAACTTAGTATCAGAGCCTCAGGTTCAAGATTCCTAGAGTGTCTGAAACCTGCATCGAGTAGAGTCTCTTTGATGTGTGTGAAGCACGCCACACTTATGAGAGAAAGCTACGAGGTGTCTTAGGAAAAAGAACTTCACTTCTTTCATAATCAATATCGTGCGATAGAGTTTAACTCTATTACTCCTCTAATCCATTCTTTATGCATTTTAGATTATGCCTCTTCGCCGTGCCATACCTTGCCGAGCTGCTCAAAATGCTAACCCTCTGATTCCCGACCCCGAGGTCACTAATACACAGTTCAGAAATGCCATTCATATGCTAGCTCAGACTATGGCTGCTCAGGTCAATCATCAGGCTCCTATCCCCGCCCACTCTCAAGGTGTAGTAGTGGCCCAAGTTTGAGATTTCATTCGCATGAACCCACCTGAGTTCTGGGGTTTAAAAGTTGGTGAGGATCCGCAAAATTTCATGGATGAGGTAAAGAAGATCTTTGGTGTAATGCAAGTGGTTTGTATTGATGGTATTGAGCTAGCTTCCTATCAACTCAAGGATGTGGCTCATATTTGGTTCACTTAGTGGAAAGATGCTAGGTCTAGGGATGTGGTCCCTATGACTTGGGAATGCTTTGAGATGGCTTTTCGTAACTGGTTCTTCCCGAGGGAGTTGAGCCAAGCTAAAGCCGAAGAGTTCATGAATTTGAGGCAAGGTTCTATGTCAGTTCAGGAGTACGAATTGAAGTTTACCCAGCTTTTTAGGTATGCTCCTTCCATGATGGCTGACCCATGGGATAAGATGAGTAAGTATGTTTACGGAGTATCAGATTTGGTAAAGAAGGAGTGTAGGTCCGCAATGCTTTTGGGTGACATGCATATTTCTCGACTTCTGACTCATGCCCATCAAATTGAGGGAGACAAGTTGAGGGAAAAGGCAAGGGAGAAAAAGAGGGTTAGATCAGAGAGTTCATGTTTTGGCCATCCTAGGTCCGGAGGTGGACATCGCTCTTTGGTTTAGAAGAAATCATAAGGGCCCGTTCATTCTTCATATAGTGCTCCTACCCAGGCCCCAAGGCCTCATCATGATTAGGTGGGTAGAGGATCTGGTTCCTATTCATAGGGGAGTGTTGCAAAGGGGACCCCTTAACCTTCTTGCAACAAGTGTGGTAGGAGTCATCTTGGTGAGTGTTTAGCTAGTTCATGTGGATGCTTTGGAGGTGGTCAAGTTGGACACATGATTAGAGATTTTACTTTAGCTAAGAAGGGACAAGGAGGTAGCAGGACTCAGTCTGCGCTAGCATCCCCAACAAGGCACTGCTTCTAGTTCTGGTGGTTAGTGCCAGAATTGCCTTTATGCCATGTCCTCTTGCTAGGACCAGAAGAGTTCATTGGACGTTGTTACTGGTATGTTGAAAGTCTTCTCTCTTGATGTGTATGCTTTATTGGACCCTGGTGCCTCCTTGTCTTT
Source organism: Jaltomata sinuosa (assembly GCA_003996215.1). Taxonomy (NCBI): domain Eukaryota; kingdom Viridiplantae; phylum Streptophyta; class Magnoliopsida; order Solanales; family Solanaceae; genus Jaltomata; species Jaltomata sinuosa. Next base: position 98,727 of record QJPP01001750.1, on the reverse strand, counting down.
TGTGACCTCTTATGTTGCTTGCAAGTTCGGGATTTATCCTGAAAAGCTTTTGAAACCCTTTTGTGTTTCTACTCCAGTTGGTGAGTCAGTCCTAGCCAAAAGAATCTATCAAAATTTCCCTATCTCAATCCTTCATAGAGTCACTTCAGCGAATCTAGTAGAGTTAGAGATGATTAATTTTGATGTCATTCTTGGTATGAATTGGTTGTATGCATGTTATGCCTTGGTTGATTGTTGTACTCGAGTTGTTAGTTTCAAGTTTCTAAATGAACCTATCTTAGAGTAGCAAGGTAGTCCTCCATCCTTAAAGGGTCATTTCATATCGTATCTCAAGGCTAGGAAAATAATTTCTAAGGGTTATGTTTATCATATAGTTCAGGTTATGGAAATGGAGTCCGAGACCACATCTCCCTAATCAGTCCCTATTGTGAATGAGTTCCTGAAGTGTTTCCTGAGGATTTACCCGGAGTCATGATAAGTCAGTAATTTACAAACTTATTGAGCTTAAATACATGAATTATTGCTATGTTTTGAATAGATTTAGAGGTTCGTATGGCCTTTATTGATGTCTATGCAGGTACTTTTGATAAATGATGAGAAACAAGGAAATGGACCCAAAAAGATCACAAAACGAGTGAAGTGTGCAGGGTTTCGAAAAGCTGGAGATTCTAACCTGAGATGCGGCAGCCGTGCAACACACACAAGCCGAGGTGCGAACCGCACCACCTTCGCACGAAGCTCCAAAAGTCAGCTGAAGTCACTGGTCCAATCGAAGAGGGTGTGCGACGCGTACATCACGATATGTGAATTGCACATCGTGCCACATACCACCCGAAAGGGCAATTTTATCCTAAATTTTAGTGACATTTTGGGATGCTATAAAAGGCTCATTTATGATCAACTTGTAAATAACTTTCTTCAGTCCTGAATATACTGAAGAACGTTTTGCTTGGAGACTATGTTTTCACCTCCATTGAGAAGAGGGTTTCAATCTAATTCTCTTGGTTAACACTTGTGTGCTCAAATTGAATCTAGAACTTGAGAATCAGCTCTAATGGAAGAGATTTTAACTTACCCAGCTGGTATCTCTTTCTCTCTTGCTATGAGTGGCTAATTTCTCTTGTCTAGGGGTGTATTGATGATGGGTGCTTAATAAATAGGTGTGGGTGTTATTTATTCTTGCTTATAATTGCTTAATTAACATGGGTCTAGTAGTTTCACCAAGATTTAATCCTAAAATTGGTGGTTGCAAACATTAATTTTCATTACTTGCCTATGTGATTGCTTGAGAAAGAATTTCATGGTTTCGGATTTGAAATTACTAGTGGGAACTTGGGATTCCACTCAGATTTGAGGCTAGAGATAGCTCTTATCGACGAAATCACCCATTTAAGGGTCTAAGCTAGAGATAGTGTGATCTCCCTAAGCTTAGATTGGTTGTTTATTGATCAAACCGATGATGCTCTAACCGAGATCATCGGATATAAGATTGTTGATCGAGAGATAAGCAATTCTTACCCATGACCAATGCTACTTATGTCATTAAGCGAGAATAAGTATGAATTGATAATCACCCTATCCCATAACTAAATCCCCATCGGATATGCATCCCTAGTCGTCTAGTCAACTTGGTACACCCGCTTTCATTTTATTGCTTTTTAATTGAATTGTGATTGATGTGACAACATCCCCATTCCCCCATCTTTTTACTTTATATTTTGAGCATTTACTTTTGCTTTGAACTCAATTCAATACAATCTCTATTTAGCTACTCCAAGTCCCTTGGGTATGACCCCGACACTCATTGGGATTATAAATTTTATTTTACTGCACGATCGCCGTGGCCCCCAACTTTGGGGAGCACTATTTGAGAGTTCATCAAAAATGGCGCCGTTGCTGGGGACTTGTGTAACATCCCAGAATTTGAACCAGCTTTCTAAGTTTGAAACTCTGAAAAATTCATGTTCCCAGGAATTACGGGTCCAAACCACGGACCGTGGTTTGAATCACGGGTCGTGAAATAGAACTGTGGTTGCCTTCTGCTGGTACAGCCTCTGGTCTGAGAAGCATAAATTAGTTCTACAGACCGTGGTTCTAACTATGGTCCATCCTGTCAACTCATGGAATCAGATTAGAGGGTTGATAAGTTCCCAAAGAACTACAACTTGGGTCTACGACCCGTGATTCTTTCTACGAGTCCGTCCTGTTGACCCATAGACCGCCTTTTGCAGCTTGTTCTTTTGGCTAGGAATGACGAATGGAAACCACGAGCCATGGTTTGGTCTACGACCTGTAGAACCCATATGTGGTCCCTAAAAGTCAACTTTTTCTAGCTTTTTCCTAATTACGTCCCAGAGGTATTTAAGTCATTACCCATGCTTTTACCTCCTAAATGATGTTGTTTTGACTATTTCTAGAAGGGTTTTCACCCTCATTAGCGTAAGTCCCTTCTAAAATCTTCATTCATCTTCCAAAAAGAGAAAAAACTCCTTCAAGCTCCAAGTCTCAAGCTTCAAGATCAAGCCTCCTTTCTTTTCAAATTCAAGTGGGTTAACTTCAATCAAGGTATGTGGGTATTCAACAATGGGTTTCTTTCACCCTTGTGCCTAAAACTCCCAATTCTTATTTTGAATTATGAACTTGTTAAATTAGGGTTTTGATCTAAATTGGGGAAAACTTATGAAATCAGATTCTATGTATCAATTTATGGTTTCTTATGGTTTATTTATGATTTGATCAAGATTCCTTAATTGAATTCAAAAGCCCATGCATCAAAACTTATTTCTAGAATGATTCCATTGAATTGCATGATTTCAAGTGAAAGTTTACATGTTTAGATAACATGTCCTTATGTATTTACGAAATTACATGAATAATTATTCAAGTATGATTTAAGAAAGGAAAGTATTGTTTTGAATTATAGCTATGCTAAGCTTCATGAACTTATGATATGAGAATTGCATGATGCCCGATATGTTTTCATGCTTTTCAACATGATTTGGCCTGAGATTGTTCCACTATGAAATTATGAGCTATATGTATATATTTTGGGAGTAGTATTTAGTACCGAGTGACGAGGGTTCGATTACCCAAGTCCAAAACTACGTTGCCAGTGTAGGTTATGAAATGAAGTGCCCTATGGGCTTATGAGAGTGGTACCACATATTGATCATGGTGTCCTGTGCTTAGTGGGCATTAGGACAGCTTTGCCAACTAGGGTTATATAGTTAGATATGGTGACTCATTCCTTGGCACAGTTAAAGTCAGCTTTGCTAACTAGGGTTATATAGTTAGAATCCATGTAGCTCACATTGTCTATTGTCGGTTATAAGAAATTCCCTTATGAATGTTTTGATTTGTTTAAGCTTATGAAATCTATTTTCAAGTTTTGACTCTTATCTCATGTTTACCATTCAAGTTATGATATTTACTTATGATATCCCTTTTATGCATGAACTCAATTTTAAGCACGTTTTCAGCATGTTTTCATTATGATTATGCATGTCTCACATACTCGGTACATCCTATAGTACTGTCACATATTTTATGTTTCATCCTCTTAATGATGCAGATTCAGGCTCCTTCCCTCAGACACGTGGCTAGAGATTTTAGGCCATTCTCAGTCCGCTGTTGGTGAGTCCTCATGGTTTGAGGGCTAGTTATGATCTTAGCTAGTTTATGGTTATTTACTTTCGTACTTTGAGTTAGCTAGGCTCTTGTCCTAGCAACTCCTTATGTTATGTGTAGAGGATTTTCAGATATAGACAGTATTCGAGTCGCTTCCTTGGAGTTTTATGTCTTTTGACTCGATTATCTATATGTTTGATTTTGAATCTTCTTACTATGCTTTTGCTTATCTATTGTTTTGCTAGAGTACGCTATGACCAATGGTTAATCTAGAGCACTTGTGCTCTGGATCCCGTGTTATGTCTAGGGGGTGGCCTCGGGGCATGACAAACATGGTATCAAAGCCTCAGGTTCAAGAGTCCTAGGATGTCTGAAAGCCGCATCGAGTAGAGTCTCTTTCATGTGTGTGAAGTGCGCCGCACATATGAGAGGGAAGCTATGAGATGTCTTAGAAAACTTCACTTCTTTCATGATCATATCATGTGATAGAGTTTAACTCTAGTGTTTCTCTAATCCTTACCTTGTACATTTTAGATTATGCCTCGACGTGCTATGCCTCGACGTGCTATGCCTCACCGAGCCGCTCGGAATATTGCTCCTCCAGTTATGGCTCCCTAGGTCACAAATGATGAGTTCAAGAATTCCATCCATTTGCTAGCCTAAACTATGGCCGCTCAGGACAACCAGCCGGCTCCTATCCCCATCCATCCTTAAGGTGGGGTAGCGGCCTGAGTTCGTGATTTTGTCTGAATAAACCTACCTGAATTTTGGGGTTCGAAAGTGAGTGAGGACCCACTTAACTTTGTTGAAGAAGATCTTTGATATTATGCAAGTGGCTAGTGTTGATTGTGTGGAGCTCGCATCCTATCAACTCAAGGATGTAGATCATATCTGGTTCACTCAATGGAAGGAAGCTAGAGCTAGGAAAGTAGTTCCTATGACTTGGGAGTGTTTCGAGAGAGCCTTCTTTGATCGGTTCTTTCCCCGAGAGTTGACGCAAGTAAAGGTTGAGAAGTTTGTGAACTTGAGACAAGGGTCGATTTCAGTCCAAGAGTACAGTTTGAAGTTTACTCAGTTGTCTAGGTATGCCCTTTCTATAGTAGCTGACCCGCATGACCAAATGATTGTTTATCTATAGGGTTTCAAATATGGTGAAGAAGAAGTGTAGGTATGCTATGATATTGAGTGATATGAATATTTCCAGGCTTATGACTCATGCTCACCAGATCGTGGGAGACAAGCTTAGGGAGATGGCTAGGGAGAACAAAAGAGTCAGATCTGAGGGTTCGGGATTTAGCCATCAAAAGTCTAGAGGAGGACATCGCTCTTCCTTTCAGAAGAGGTCATCAGGACCCGTGCATTCCTCAGCCAGTACTCCTTCCCAGGCCTCCAGACGCCATCATGATCAGTCTGGTAGAGGTGCAGGGTCTTATTCTTAGGGTAGTAGTGCTAAACGGCCCTCTTTTCCCATTTATACCAAGTGTGGGAAGAATCATCCCGGTGAGTGTTTAGCTGGATCAGGTGGTTGCTTTGGATGTGGTCAGGTTGGCCACAAGATTAAGAATTGCCCTTCAGCTAAGAAAGGACAGGGAGGTAGTAGGGCTCAGTCCACTCCAGCAACCCCAGGAGGTCGACCAGCCCAGCAGGGCACAGCTTCTAGTTCTGGTGGTCAACGCCAGAACTGCCTTTATGTTATGTCCTCTCGCCAGGACCAGGAGAGCTCGCCCGATGTTATCACTGGTATGTTAAAAGTCCTCTCTCTAGATGTGTATGCTTTGTTGGACCCTAGAGCCTCCCTATCTTTTGTGACCCCTTATGTAGCATGTAATTCAAATTTATCCAGAATTACTTTTAGAAACTTTTAGTGTATCTACTTTTATTGGTGAGTCTGTCCTAGCCAAAAGAATCTACCGAAATTGCCCTATCTTAGTCCCTTATAGAGTCACTTCAGTGGATTTAGTAGAGTTGGAAATGACTGATTTTGATTTTATTATGGGTATGGCTTGGTTGTATGCTTGTTATGCCTCTGTTGATTGTCGTACTCGTGTTGTCAATTTTAAGTTTCCGAATGAACCCGTCTTAGAATGGCAAGGTTGTCCCCCTTCCTCAAAAGGTCATTTTATATCTTATCTTAAGGCTTGGAAGATAATTTCTAAAAGGTATGTTTATCACATAGTTCGGGTTATGCACACGAAGTCCGAGACCCCACCCCTTTAGTCTGTTCCTATTGTGAATGAGTTCCTAGAAGTGTTTCTCGAGGATTTGCCCAGAGTCCCTCCCGAGTGGGAGATCAACTTTGGGATAGATTTTCTCCCAGATGTGAATCTTATCTCTATTCCTCCCTATAGAATGGCTACTGCGGAACATAAGGAATTAAAGGATCAGTTGAAGGATCTTCTTGATAAGGGTTTAGTCAGGCCTAGCATTTCTCCATGGGGTGCCCAAGTTTAGTTTATTCGGAAGAAAGATGGTTCTCTTAGAATGTGTATTGACTACCGTTAGTTAAACAAGGTCACAATCAAGAATAAGTATCTTATTCCTAGGATTGATCACTTGTTCGATCACCTTCAGGGTGCTAGTTTCTTCTCCAAAATTGACCTTAGATCCGATTATCATCAACTTCATATTAGAGAGTGCGATATTCCAAAGACATCCTTCAGGACTCGGTATGGTCATTATGAATATATTGTGATGTCTTTTGGTCTAACGAATGCTCCTGCAGATTTTATGAATTTGATGAACCGTGTATTTAAGTAGTATTTGGATACATTTGTGATTGTTTTCATTGATGATATCCGTATCTCTCGGAATGAGAAGGAGCATGCGGACCATTTGAGGGTTGTGTTGCAGACTTACTTTCAAGGATAGGCAGTTGTTTGCTAATTTTAGCAAGTGTGAGTTCTGGATGCAGTCTGTGGCTTTTTTGGGTCACATTGTGTCTCATAATGGTATTCGAGTTGATTCTCAAAAGATCGAGGCAGTAAAGAACTGGCCTAGACCCACTTCCCCATCTGATATTAGGAGATTTTTGGGTTTGGTTGGTTACTACAGGAGATTTGTGGAAGAATTTCTTCCATTGCTGCCCCTTTGACTTGGTTGACTCAGAAGAAGGTAAAATTTTAGTGGTCAAATCTATGTGAGAAGAACTTTCAGGAATTGAAGACCAGATTAACCACACCCCCAGTGTTGGCTCTACCCGAGGTCCTAGATGACTTTGTTGTGTATTGTGATGCTTTTAGGATTGGTTTTGGTTGTGTTTTGATGCAGCGTGGTAAAGTGATTGCTTATGCCTCTAGACATCTTAAGATTCATGAAAATGACTACCCTACTCATGATCTTGAGCTAACAGTCGTGGTTTTTGCTTTGAAGATTTGGAGACATTACTTGTATGGTGTGTATATGGATGTTTTCATCGATCATAAGTATGAATTGAATTTGCGACAAAGGATATGGCTTGAGCTTCTTAAGGATTATAATATGAGTGTGCTTTACCACCCGGGTAAGGCAAATATTATGGCGGATGCACTTAGCAGATTGTCCATGGGTAGCGTGTCTTCTGTTGAAGATGGAAAGAAGGAATTGGTTAAGGAGGTGTATAGGCTTAATCGGTTGGGAGTTTGCCTTATGGACTCGACAGAAGGTGGTGTTATTGTTCAGAATGGTTCTGAATCATCCTTGGTAGCTGAAGTGAAGGCAAAGCAAGATAGTGATCCCATTTTGCTTCAGCTAAAGGGTGCAGTTAACCAACAGAGAGTTGAGGTTTTCTCCAAAGGGGGAGATGGTGTGCTTCGTTATCAGGGTCGACTGTGTGTGCCAGATATAGATGGGTTGAGACAGCAGATTTTGACTGAGGCTCATAATTCCAGATATTTCATTCACCCTGGTGCCACCAACATGTACCATGATCTATGGGAAGTCTATTGGTGGAATGGTATGAAGAGAGACATAGCCGATTTTATGGCTAAGTGTCCAAAATGTAAGCAAGTGAAGGTAGAGCATCAGCGACTGGGTGGCATGACTCAGGATATTAACCTTCCTACTTAGAAGTGGGAGGCAATCAATATAGACTTCATTACAGGTTTGCCTCATACTCGATGGCAACATAATTCCATTTGGGTGATTGTCAATCGGATGACAAAGTCATCCCACTTCTTGGTTGTTAAGACTACGGATTCAGCGGATGATTATGCTAAACTCTACATTTGGGAGATAGTCTGATTGCATGGTGTCCTATTGTCCATCATTTCAGATAGAGGTACTCAATTTACCTCATAGTTTTGGAGATCATTTTAGAGAGGTCTTGGTACTCAGGTAAAGCTTAGCACAGCTTTTAACCCTCAGACAGATGGCCAGGCAGAGCGTACCATTCATACTTTGGAGGATATGTTGAGAGCTTGTGTGATTGACTTCAAAGATAATTAGGATGATCACTTACCTCTTATCGAGTTTTCCTACAACAACTTTCACTCTAGCATCCAGATGACTCCTTATAAGGCACTTTATGGCCGAAGGCGTAGATCTCTTATTGGTTGGTTTGAGGTAGGTGAGGCAGCTTTGATTGGTCTCGATTTGGTTCATGGGACTACGGAGAAGGTTCAGATGATTAGGGAAAGATTAAAGACCGCTCAGAGTCGACAGAAATCATATGCGAATGTGAGGAAGAGAGAGTTGGAATTTGAAGTCGATGATTGAGTTTTTCTGAAGGTGTCACCCATGAAGGGTGTGATGAGATTTGGCAATAAAGGGAAGCTTAGTCCAATTTTGTAAGTCCTTATCGGATTCTGAGTAGAGTTGGTAGCATTGTTTATGATTTGAATTTGCCATCGAATTTAGAAGTGGTTCATCCGGTCTTCCATATTTCCTTATTGAAGAAGTGTGTTGGTGACCCGACCTTGATTGTCCCTTTGGATGATGTGGGTGTGAAGGATAGTCTCACTATGAGGAGGTTCCCATGGAGATCCTTGATTGTCAGATACAGAGGTTGAGAAACAAAGAAGTCGCTTCAGTAAAGGTCCTTTGGAGGAACCATCTAGTTGAGGGAGCTACTTGGGAAGCAGAATTACCCATGAAAGCCAAGTACCCTCATCTCTTTCCTTCTGATTTTGCTTCAGCGTGAGGTAATAGTTTCCTCCTTAGTTTGTTCCTCCGATCCTATTCCATCAGTTTCTCTCATGATCCTAGCATGCATTCATGTTTTTGAAGTTGATTCAATCATGTTTTAAGTTGAAAAGTTCAATTTTCATGTTTATTCCTTGTTTTCCATGTTTTGTTGCTGGTTGGGTTGTTTTCTCTTCAATTTCCCTTGTTTAGTCTTCATTGGAGGACGAATGATCCCAAGGGGGAGATATTGTAACACCTCGGAATTTGAACCAGCTTTCTAAGTTTGAAACTCATAAAATTTCATGTTCCCAGGAATTACGGGTCCAAACCATGGACCGTGGTTTGAACCACGGGTCATGAAATGGGATCGTGGTTGCCTTCTACTGGTTCAGCCTCTGGTTTGAGAACCACAAATTGGTTCTACGGACCGTGGTTCTTACTACGGTCCGTCCTGTCAACTAATGGAATCAGATCAGAGGGTTGATAAGTTCCCCATGAACTATGACTTAGATCTACGACCTATGATTCTTTCTATGGGTCTGTCCTGTTGACCAGTAGACCACCTTCTGTAGCTTGTTCTTTTGGACAGGAATGACGGATGGAAACCACGAGCCGTAGTTTGGTCTACGACCTGTGGAACCCATCTGTGGTCCCTGAAAGTCAACTTTTTCCAGCTTTTTCCTAATTACGTCCCAGGGGTATTTTAGTCATTACCCACCTTTTTAACTCCTATATGATATCATTTTGACTATTTCTAGAAGGGCTTTCACCCTCATTAGCCTAATTTCCTTTTAAAATCTTCATTCATCTCCCAAAAAGAGAAAGATCTCCTTCAAGCTCAAAGTCTCAAGCTTCATGATCAAGCCTCCTTTCTTTTCAATTTCAAGTGGGTTAACTTCAATCAAGGTATGTGGGTATTCAACAATGGGTTCCTTTCACCCTTGTACCCAAAACTCCCAATTCTTATTTTGAATTACGAACATGTGAAATTAGAGTTTTGATCTAAATTGGGGAAAACTTATGAAATTAGTTTCTATGTATCAATTCATGGTTTCTTATGGTTTATTTATGATTTGATCAAGATTCTTTAATTGGTTTCAAAAGCCCATGCATCAAAACTTATTTCTAGCATGATTTCATTAAATTGCATAATTTCAAGTGAAAGTTTACATGTTTAGATAACATGTCCTTATGTATTTAGGAAATTACATGCTTAATTCTTCAAGTATGATTTAAGAAAGAAAAGTATGTTTTGAATATGGCTATGCTAAGTTTCATGAACTTATGATATGAGAATTGCATGATGTTCGATTTGTGTTTTCATGATTTTCAACAAGATTTGGCATGAGATTGTGCCACTATGAAATTATGAGCTGTATGTATATGTTTTGAGGGTAGTATTTAGCACCGAACGACGAGGGTTCGATTACCCAAGTCCAAAACTACATTGCAAGCTAAGTTATGAAATAAAGTGCCCTATGGGCTTACAAGAGTGGTACCACATATTGATCATGGTGTCTTGTGCTTAGTGGGCATTAGGACAGCTTTGCCAACAAGGGTTATATAGTTGGATATGGTAACTCATTCCTTGGCACGGTTCAAGTCAGCTTTGCTAACTAGGGTTATGTAGTTAGATTCCATGTAGCTCGGATGGTCTATTGTCGGTTATAAGAAACTCCCTTACGAATGTTTTGATTTGTTTAAGCTTATGAAATCTATTTTGAAGTTTTGACTCTTATCTCATGTTTACCATTTAAGTTATGATATTTACTTATGATATCCCTTTTATGCATGAACTCAGTTTTAAGCACGTTTTCAGCATATTTTCATCATGATCATGCTTGTCTAACGTACTTGTTCTATCTTATAGTACTGACGCATATTTTGTGTTGCATCCTCTTGATAATGCAAATTCAGGCTCTTTCCCTCAGACACGTGGCTAGAGATTTCAGGCCATTCCCAGTCCGTTGTAGGTGAGTCCTCATGGTTCGAGGGCTAGTTATGATCTTAGCTAGTTTATGGTTATTTACTTCCGTACTTTGAGTTAGATAGGGTCTTGTCCTAGCAACTCCTTATGTTATGTGTAGAGGCTTTTCAGACATAGACAGTATTCGAGTCTCTTCCTTGGAGTTGTATGTCTTTTGACTCGATTATCTATATGTTTGATTTTGAATCTTCTTACTATGCTTCCACTTATCTATTGGTTTGCTTTAGTATGCTATGACCAAGGATTAATCTAGAGCACTTGTGCTCCAGGTCCTGTATTAAGTCTAGGGGGTAGCCTTGGGGCGTGACAACTTGAGTTGTTAGCTATTTTTGATTGTAGATTTGAAATCACCATGTAGAGTGCTTGTTCTTTTATTTTATTTGTTGTTTTTGATTTGAACAGGTTGCATCTAGGAATCCCAACTACTTCTCACTCGACCTATATGTACTTGTTGAGGTTAATATAGTAGACCATAGGTTGTTGATGTGGGGAGCCGAGGGAGCAATGTGTGCTACCTATGCTAAAGAAATTGATGAATGGAGGAAGAATGGTGCGCGAAGGGATAGAGAACTATCAATCAGTAAATCACTCCTTGAATTCACAACCATGAGTGTGACGAATAACACAGTTAAGATGGTTAACACCATTGGTGTTGGTCGGGATGTGGGATTAGTAGAAGAAGTGGAGTGTTCTAGTGAATATAGTAAGGAAACATTGTCTTCAAATCATGAGATGGGTTCCCATGAAGGTCTCGAAAAAGAAATCCCATGTACGAGGAGACAAGATCATGGGAATCAAGGTTGGAACGTGCATAATGATGGTTCTAGAGTTGAGAGTATGCTTGCGAGAGTGCTAGAAAAGGTAAAGTCCACTAACAAAGTTGTCAGGAGTTCGAGGTACGATCTTGGAAGTCTGGCTCAAACCATGCATTCACACTCTATTTCTATCAAACGACTTGAAGAAAGAATGTTTTGACTCACCTCCCAATTCGAATCTAAGAAATTAAAAAGAGATGAAGAAATAGATTGTGAGATGGAAGGTGACCGGAATAATCACCAGAGCTCCAATCCTTATGTGTCTCCACCTAAGGCTGATGCCCATACATATCAGCCCACTGTGAGCAACCCCGGATATTCAAAAATCGAAGATATGTTGTCTCTAGTTTATAAAAAGGTTGAGTTAATTGATAGTTGGGTGAAGGATCTAAAGAGCAAAGTGTCAACTCTTCACCAAATGGTGAGCGCACACTCGACTTCTATTAAGCATCTTGAGGCAAAAATGAATCACTTATCTTCACAAATGAATCCTCGGATTAAGGGGACACTTCCAAGTGACACTACAATGAACCCAAAGAACGATGGCCATATTATGGCAATTGTTACTAGGAGTGGACGAATGTGTAGTGGGGTGAAGAAGACATCTGATGAGGTTGTTGTAGATCCAAATGGTGAAGTGGATGAAAATCCGATGGTTGGGGTGAAGCCTAGTGCATCAAACATGAGTTCTAACGATGGTCACATGAATGAAGAGAAGGATGAGGCTGATCCTCCTTCTCAAGTTACTATTGATATTGAGGAGGAGGTTCCTAGTATACCGAATGTCCCACATCCTATGCCAAAAGGACCCCCTCCTTATCCTCAAAGATTGACCAAGAAGAAGGAGGAAAATCAATTCAAGAAATTTGTGGACATGTTTAACAAGTTGTCCATCATCATTCCCTTGGTCGATGCATTACTGCAAATGCCCGGGTATGCAAGGTTCATGAAGGATCTTCTCAAGAAAAAGCGAGTCAAGAAGTATTTGGGCCTACTGGAAGAGGTCGCATTCTTAGGAGCAATTTACCTTGGAAAATCTTGAATTAGAGGTACCATCATCGAGCCGTGACGTTAAACCAAGCGCTTCTTAGGAGGCAACCCAAGCATGCACCAATACTTTCCATATTTTTGCTTTTTATTGTTATTTTGTGTGTTGTTTTTATTGGCTTTGTAGTTAGGAACCAAGCTAAGGGTGTTGGAGCAAATATCAAAAGGTGTGCCGCACTATGCGATAGCATTACACACTATGCGCATCGCACACTGGTTTCGCACCACCAACCAGAACACTGGCAATTCCATCAAAAAATAAATAAAAAATCAGCCCTTCATGCGATGGTTGGGGCGATCGCACATCATGATATGCGCTTCGCATGTCCTTCGCACAACAGTAGCTAAAACACTGGCACCAAAATCCCATATGGTCGTGCGCCTACTGATGCGGTTTGCCACATAGCATGTGCATTTTGCACAAGGTTCCAGGGAGTACCTTCTTCCTTGAACACTCTAATTTCATTGAGGACAATGCCTCATTTTGGTTTGAGGGTGCTTTAAGCTTGGTAATTGCCTCATTAATAGCAATTTAGCAATAATCTCTGAGGGTTTTCTTAATAACACGGTTCTTTCCCAAGGAGCTAAAGTTTTCTTTATCTTCCTTTTTCTTTTGTTTTTTTGTCGAACTGGGTTGGTGTTTCCCTATGATAGATTAAGAGGTGACTTTTTTAAGGTAAAATGTCAAGTTTTAGTTTAAAAATTGAGTCCATAGTTGCTTGTCTAGAAATGGGCCCACCAAAAAATTTCTCTTGGCAAATTGATTTGAAAATAAAAGGAAGACGGGAAATGAATTTTTGAGGAAAAACATTCTCTTTTCATCACTTGCACACTCTCGCTTTGGCTTGATTGACTCACAAACGAGTGTGTAATGAACTCGGAATATCTTGTCGAAAATCATTTGTCCCAATTGATTTTGATACTAATAAAAGAAGTTTTGTGGCATGATACCTTGTGTGGTGAGGCTTTACCTTGATTCTTGTGCATAAGTGTCATCTAGAACTTGCCACGAATGTGATTCAAGACAAAATTCTAGGTATGACCGAGCTTGGAAAATGACCTTAGGCCCTCTTTGATAGCCACTTCACCCAAATGACTTCCCATGACATCAATCCTAGTGACTCCCTTTGAGCTTGTGACCGTTATTTGACACCTTGCTAACACCTTGACCTTTTTGGGACCTCTATCTTGGCACCCATCCTCCGTAATTGCTTGAAAATGAAATGTAGGCTAAAAGCCTAAGTTTGGGAGGGGGGGGGGAATGAAGGATAACATAGGCAAATGCCTAAGTTTGGGGTGTATGTGATCAAATGAGGAGAAGAAAAGAAATGCACTCAAAGTGCAAGGTAGCACCTTAGGTTTGAATTGAAAATTTTCTCCAAAATTTCAATCCAATGAGCAAAATGAAAAGCAAAAATAGGCGCTACCAAACAAAGGCGATACAAGGAGTTTGAATGATCCTGAGTAAAAAGGAGAAATCTTGGGATTGTGTGAGGGAGAAATAAGGTGAAGTTGAAATTTGAAAATGTGAGCGGTGATTCGAAATGAGAACAAAGAGCATTAGAGAGGTGTAACCACTTGAACCAAATGAAATCCTCACCTTAGCCCTAGACAACATCGTAACCCACAAGTCCTTGGTGATTCCGAGCTTGGCTACCCTACATTAGTGGCGATCTACATGAAGGGCAAGCCTATGGTTCTATGAGTGTGCACTTGAATTTCCTTGAGAGCGTGAGAGTCTCTTTGGTTCTCCTATAATCCCGATTGCTTGTGAATTGAATGAGTATGAGGGGGATTCTCTCTTGTGGTGAGTGGCATCATGCACTCAAATTGAAGCATGAGGTCACTATTTCAATTGAGGGGAATGAATGAGATAAGTTGCATGGCGAATCTCAAGGCAAACCTTGATGGTCCATGCCAATGACTTGAGAAGCTTAAATGTCTCGTTTTGAATGACAAAACTCCCTTGATTTTGAATGCGAAATGAAGTCCTTTTGGAAAAAGTTTTGAAATGGCCAAATGCCTCGAGTTTGTGGGGGTTCAAATTGAGATAAGCATCTTAGTTGAGTCTTTTGTTTGAGTATTTTGTTTATTCTTTTTCTTATTTTTTTTAGTTTAGATTAGTCTATTATGCCTTAATTGAGTCTAAAGCATAATTCATTCCTTGCCTTGTGAGTATCTTGCTTGAGGACAAGCAATAGTTCAAGTTTGGGGGTTTGATAAGTCGGTAATCTACTAACTTATTGAGCCTAAATCCATGAATTATTGCTATATTTTGAATAGATTTAGAGATTCTTATGGCCTTTATTGATGTTTATGCAGGTACTTTTGATAAATGATGAGAAACAAGGAAATGGACCCAAAAAGAGCTCAAAAGGAGTGAAGTGTGAAGTGTTTCAAAAAGCTGGAGATTTTGACCTGAGATGTGGCAGCCGTGCGACACGCATAAGCCGAGGTGCGAACCGCACCTCCTCCGCATGAAGTTGCAAAAGCCACTAAAAAATCTGTTATGAGGTGTGGTCGCTATGCGACGCACACATCCTAAGGTGCAAATAGCACCACCTTCGCACGAAGCTCCCAAAGTCAGCTGAAGTCACTGGTCCAATAAAAGAAGGTGTGTGATTCGCACATCACGACATGTGAACCACATGTCGCACCATACACCACTCGAAAGGGCAATTTTGTCCTAAATTTTAGTGACATTTTTGGAAGCTATAAAAGGCTCATTTAGGCTCAAATTGTAAATAACTTTCTTTAGTCTTGAATATTCTGAAGAGCTTTTTGGTTGGAGACTAAGTTTTCACCTGCATTGAGAAGAGGGTTTCAATCTAATTCTCTTGGTTAACACTTGTGCGCTCAAATTGAATCTATAACTTGATATTCAGCTCTAATGGAAGAGATTTTGACTTACCCAGCTAGTATCTCTTTCTCTCTTGATATGAGTGGCTAATTTCTCTTGCTATGAGCGGATAATTTCTCTTGTCTAGAGGTGTATTGATGATGGGTGCTTAACAAATGGGTGTGGGTGTTATTTATTCTTGCTTATAATTGCTTGATTGACATGGGTCTAGTAATTTCACCAAGTTTTAATCCTAAAATTGGTGGTTGCAAATATTAATTTTCATTACTTGGCAATATGATTTCTTGAGAAAGGATTTCATGGTTTCGGATGTGAAATTACTAGTGGAAACTTGGGATTCCACTCAGATTTAAGGGTAGAGATAGCTCTTATCGACGGAATCACTCATTTAAGGGTCTAAGCTAGAGATAGTGTGACCTACCCAAGCTTAGATTGGTTGTTCATTGATCAAACCGATGATGCTCTAACTGAGATCATCGGATATAAGATTGTTGATCGAGAGATAAGAAATTCTTACCCATGACCAATGCTACTTATTTCATTAAGCGAGAATAAGTATGAATTGATAATCACCCTATCCCATAACTAAAGCCCCATCGGATATGCATCCCTAGTCATCTAGTCAACTTGGTACACTTTCGTTTTATTACTTTTTTAATTGAATTGTGATTGTAGTGACAACATCTCAATTCCCCTATCCTTTTACTTTATATTTTGAGCATTTACTCTCGCTTTGAACTCAATTCGATACAATCTCAATTTAGCTACTCCAAGTCCCTTGGGTATGACCCCAACACTCGTTGGGATTATAAATTTTGTTTTACTACACGATCCCCGTGGCCCCCAACTTTAGGGAGAATGATTTAAGCGTTCATCAAGTCCCTCCCGAGTAGGAGATTGACTTTAGGATAGACCTTCTCCCAGATACACATCCTATCTCTATTATTTCTTATAGGATGGCTCCCGTGGAACTTAAGAAATTGAAGGATCAGTTGAGGGACCTCCTTGATAAGGGTTTTATTCGAACTAGCATCTCTCCATGGGGTGCTCTAGTGTTATTCGTGTGAAAGAAAGATGGTTCCCTCAGAATGTGTATCGACTACCATTAGTTGAACAAGGTCACAATCAAAAATAAGTACCCCATTCCTAGGATTGATGACTTGTTCGATCAGATTCAGGGTGCCAGTTACTTCTCCAAGATCAACCTTAGATCTGGTTATCATCAGCTCTGTGTTTGAGAGTGTGACATTCTGAACACAACCTTCAGAACTCGGTATGGTCATTATGAGTTTATGGTCATGTCTTTTAAACTAACGAATGCTCCTATAGCCTTTATGGATTTGATGAACCATGTATTCAAATAGTATTTGGATATGTTTTTGATTGTTTTTATTGATGATATTCTTATCTATTCTCGGAGTAAGGAGGAGCATGCGGACCATTTGAGAGTTGTGTTGCAAACTCTTAAGAATCGACAATTATTTGTTAAGTTTAGCAAGTGTGAGTTTTGAGTGCAGTCTATTGCTTTTCTGGGTCATATTGTAACTAGAGATGGTATTCGAGTTGATTCTCAAAAGATTGAGGCAGTAAAGAACTGACCTAGACCCCCTTCCCCATTCGATATTAGGATCTTTTTAACTTTGGCTGGTTACTACAGGAGATTTGTGGAAGGTTTTTCTTCCATTGCTTCTCATTGACTCGGTTGACTTAGAAAAAGGTTAAATTTCAGTGGTCAGATCTATGTAAGAAGAACTTTCAGGAATTGAAGACTAGATTGACCACAACTTCAGTGTTGGCTCTACCCGAGGGCCTAGATGACTTTGTGTTGTATTGTGATACTTCTAGGATTGGTTTGGGTTGTACTTTGATGCAACGTGTCAAGGTGATTGCTTATGCTTTTAGACAACTTAAGATTCATGAGAAAAACTACCCTGCTCGTGATCTTGAGTTGACGGCCGTGGTTTTTGCTTTGAAGATTTGGAGACACTACTTGTATAGTTTTCATGTGGATGTATTCACCAATCATAAGAGTCTTTAGTATGTGTTCACTAAAAAGGAATTGAATCTTCGTCAAAGGACATGGCTTTAGCTTCTTAAGAATTATGATATGAGTATGCTTTACCATCCGGGTAAGGCCAATGTCGTGGTAAATGCGCTTAGTAGGTTGTCTATGGGTAGTGTGACTTCGATTGAAGATGGAAAGAAGGACTTATCCAAGGATGTACATCGACTTACTAGATTAGGAGTTTGCCTTATGGACTCGACAAAAGGTGGTGTTATTGTTCAGAATGGTTCCGAATCTTCCTTGGTAGCTGAAGTGAAAGAAAAGCAAGACAGTGATCCTATTTTGCACCAGCTGAAGGGTGCAGTCCATCAGCAAAGGGTAGAGGTTTTCTCCCAAGGGGGAGATGGTGTGCTTCGATATTAGGATCGATTGTGTGTTCCTGACATAGATGGGTTGAGAGTGGATTTTGATAGAGGCTCATAGCTCCAGGTATTCTATTCACCCCGGTGCTACCAAGATGTACCGTGACCTATGGGAAGTCTATTGGTGGAATGGCATGAAGAGGGATATAGAAGGTTTTGTGGCTAAGTGTCCTAACTGTCAACAAGTGAAAATAGAGTATCAGCAACCGAGTGGCATAACTCAGGATATTGATCTTCCTACTTGGAAGTGGGAAGCGATCAATGTGGACTCATTACTGGTTTGCCTCGTACTCGAAGGCAACATGATTCTATTTGGGTGATTGTTGACAGGATGACTAAGTCATCCCACTTCTTGGCTGTTAAGACTATGAATTCAACAGATGATTATGCCAGACTCTATATTTGGGAGATAGTTAGGTTGCATGGTGTTTCATTGTCTATCATTTCAGATAAGGGTACTCAGCTTACATCCCAATTTTGGAAGTCATTTCAGAAAGGTCTTGGTACTCAGGTAAAGCTTCGCATAACTTTTCACCCACAAACGGATGGCTAAGTAGAGCGTACTGTTCAGACTTTGGAGGATATGTTGAGATCTTGTGTGATTGATTTCAAAGGTATTTGGGATGATCACTTATCTCTTATCGAGTTTTCCTACAACAACAGCTTCCATTCTAGCATCCAGATGGCTCCCTAAAAGGCATTTTATGGGCGGAGGTGTAGGTGTCCTATTCGCTGGTTTGGGGTAGGTGAGGTGGATTTGATTGGTCCAAATTCAGTTCATGAGACCATAGAGAAAGTTCAAATCATTAGGGAGAGGTTGAAGACCACTCAGAGTCAACAAAAATCATATGCAGATGTGAGGAGAAGAGAGTTGGAGTTTAAGATTGATTATTGGGTATTTCTGAAGATGTTACCCATGAAAGGTGTGATGAGATTTGTTAAGAAAGGGAAGCTTAGTCCCCGTTATGTAGGTCCTTATCAGATTCTGAGGAGAGTTGGTAGTGTTGCTTATGAGTTGGAGTTGCCGATGGATTTAGAAGCGATTCATCTAGTTTTTCTTGTTTCCTTATTGAAGAAGTGTGTTGGTGATCCGGCCTTTATTGTTCCTTTGGAGGATGTGAGTATGAAGGATAGCCTTACTTATGAGGAAGTTCCTGTGGAGATTCTTGATCATCAGATTCGGAGGTTGAGAAACAAAGAAGTTGCTTTGATGAAAGTCCTTTGGAGAAATCAGCTAGTTGAGAGAGCTACTTGGGAAGCGAAAGCAGTCATGAAAGCTAAGTACCCCCATCTCTTTCCTTCCGATTCAGTTTTAGCTTGAGGTAATAGTTTACTCCTTAGTATGTCCCTCCGATTCTATTCCATCAGTTTCCCTCATGATCTTAGCATGCATTCATGTTTTTCGAAGTTAGTTCAATCATGTTTTAAGTTAAAAGCTCAGTTTTCATATTTATCCTTGAGTTTTCATGTTTTGTGGTTGGTTGGGTTGTTTTCTCTCTAGTTTTCCTTGCTTAGTCTTCATTCGAGGACTAATAATCCTAAGAGGGAGATATTGTAACACCCCATAATTTGATCCAGCTTTCAACTTAGAAAATCTGCAAATTTTGACTTTTCTAGGAACTACGGGTCCAAACCACTGACTGTGGTTTGAACCACAAGCTGTGGTATGAACTCGTGGTTTAAGTCTGCAGGATCAGCCACTGGTCTGAGAACCACGAGTGGGTTCTACGGATCATAGTTCATTCTACGGATCGTCCTGTCCACTCGTGGAATCAAACCTGAGGGCTGCATAATTCCCCAGGAACCACGAATGGGTCTACGGACCATAGTTTATTCTACGGTCCATCCTATTGACTCGTAGAATAACATCTGCAGTTGATCATCTCAGCCAGGAACCACGAGTGGAAACCACGAGTCATGGTTAGGTCTATGGCTCGTGGATTGCACCCGTGATTCCTGAAGCTGAGATTTTTAACAGTTTATTTCTAATTAAGTCCTAGGGGTATTTTTGTAATTACCCACCCTTTTAACTCTTAAGTGAGGTCATTTTGACTACTTTTAGTAGGGTTTTTACTCCTATTAGCCTAAGTCTTTCATTATTCCTCATTCATCTACCAAAAGAGGAAAAAAACTTCTTCAGGTTCCATGTCTCAAGCTCCAAGTTCAACTCTCCATTTCTTTTCATCTTAGATCAAGCAAGCTTCAATAAGGTATATGGGTATTCAATAAGGGATTCCTTTCACCCTTATGCTCAAAACCCCATGTTTTACTTTGATTTATGAAATTGTGAAATTAGGGTTCTTATCCAATTTGCGGAAAACTTATGGGCTCAGTTTTAAAGCATCAATTCATGGTTTCTCATTATTTATATATGATTTATTTGAGGTTCCTTAATTAATTTCAAAAGCTCATTCATTAAAGATGGTTTCTAGCATGATTCCATTGAATTACATGTTTTCAAGTGAAAATTGGCATGTTTAGATAACATGACCTTATGTATTTATGAAATTACACGCCTAATTCTTCAAGTTATGAATTTAGAAAGAAAAGTATGTTTTGGAATTATTGTTATGCTAAGCTTTAAGAATTATGATTTGAATTTGCATGACACTAGAAATGTCTTTATGCTTTCAACAAATTTGGCATTAGATATGTCACGAGTATATTATGAGCTATATGTATATTTTGAGAGTAGTATTTAGCACCGATCAATGAAGGTTCTAGATAATTCAAGTCCAAAACTACGTTGCTAGTGTAGGTTAAGAGGGTCCTGATTAGTTGAGAGTGTCTCCTCATGAAGAAGGGTCCTCGTTAGTTGAGAGCGTCCCCTTATGAAAGTGGTTCCACGCTACGATATGTATAGTACCCCGCACCTTGGCAAGGTTCGGGGTAACTTTGCCAACTAGAGTGATATAGTTGGATTCCATGTAGCTCACATAGTCTATTGTCGGTTATAAGAAACTCATGTATGAAGGTTTTAAGTATTAAGCTATTATATGTCATGCTTGATCTCAACCTATGGTATTTATTTATGATATCTCTTTATGCATGATCTCGATTTTAGTTATGTTTTCAAGTATGTTTTTACCTTACTTATGCATATCTCACATATTCAGTACATCCTATAGTACTAATGCATAATTTGCGTTGCATCCTCTTGATGATGCAGATTCAGGCTCTCTTCCTCTGGCTCATGACTAAACGACGCCGGATATTCATATCTTGTTGGTGAGCCTCATCCTTCAAGGACTAGTATTAGTCTAGTTATTTTGCTTATCTTTCTTTCAAATTTTTGAGTTAGTTGGGGTCTTGTCCCATCAACTCTTTATGATAGTTTAGAGGCTTCAGACATAGCTAGACTTGTACTCTGTGTTTTGGATTTGGTATTTCGTAGACCTTGTTCCTACTTAGATATAGTTGCCTATCTTCATTTAGTATGCTTCCGCTATGTTTCTTGTATTTATCTGAGTTATGCTATGACCAAGGGTTAACTTAGGGCACTTGTGGTCTCAGATCTCGTATTACGTCTAGGGAGTAGCCTCGGGGTGTGACACTTTCTTATCTCATCTTCCTCAGGAATTGCCCCTAGGCAAGCATTGTCCTCTTCTGTGATAAGCTCAGGAATATGATGTAAAAGAGGGAAATTTGTGGCATCCCTTTCTTGAGTAAATTGCTTCTTGTAGGAGTCAATTGCTTCATTAGCAATTTGATCTTCCTCTTCAAGCCAACACCCCTGATCATTTAAAATCCTGGTTACCTTGAGCTTGTTTCTCCTCCCTTTTATAATGCTGTGGAAGAATTTTGTATTTATATCACCACTTTCAAACCAATCATACCCAGCCTTCTGCTGCCAGAAGCTTTCCTCTAAGTGAAGATATCTGGAGTATTCTGCTTTAACCTTCTGCATGACAATTCTGTTTCCTGGGTTGGAAATTCTTCAAATAATTTCTCCTTGATCTTGGCAATCTCTTCTCTAATGATTAACTGTTGAAAGATGTCTTCATATGTGTGTCTACTCCATAGAATGAGGGCCTTCTTTACCTGCTTAATCTATCTTTTGAAATCAAGGAAAGGGTTGTTAGACCAACCAGTATCCCAATTTCTTCTGACCACCTCTTTGAACTCAGCATGTTCAGTCCAAAATTTCAAAAATCTGAAAGACTTATGAAATTTGATGTTACTATTCTCACAGTTGAGTAGCAAGGGGGCATGGTCTGATCCATCTCTGGGAAAGTGCTCCACTTCTAACTTAGAAAATAGGCTTTGAAGTGCAGCATTAGTAAACAGTCTATCAAGCCTCTCAAAGATGCAATCATCTCCTGCTCTTCCATTCCACCAAGTGAATGGACTTCCTTTATGGTGAGTCAGCACCAGTTCACATGATTCAACACAATCTTTAAAGTCTTCTATATCTTCATCTACCACAAGCAGTCCTTCAATCTTGTCTGAAGCATTCAACATAGTGTTAAAATCCCCCCTATAATCCAAGGGCTAGAGAGACCATTGGCTGTAGAGTAAATGCTATCCCATAGGTCTAGTCTTTGACTTTTGTCATATTTAGCATAGACTATTGTCACCAAGAAGGATAATCCAAGGGACTAGTTGCTCAGAGATAAAGATAAAAGTTGTTCAGTATCACTTTCAACAGTAGCATTAAAATCATGATTCACAAAGCACCAAATCTTGCCATTACAGTTGTGAAACATGAGAGGCATCTGTAATCTACTTCTGTATTTGTTGATCTTTCTAGTGTGCTGAAAAGGTTCTAAAAGTGCTATGAAAGCAAATTTATGAAAATTATGAAGCATCTGAATTCTTTGGAAAGCATTTTTGAACTTAACAGATCTGATATTCCAAAAGAACACCTTCATAATTGCTTATTATTATTTTGGGAACCCCCACCTCTCTTTGGTTGTATTGTGCAGGGTTGTGTTGCCTCTCCATTACCATATTTTTTTCCTTTCCTTGTTGACTTGATAGATTTAATGGTTCTTGGGGATACATCTGCCTCTCTAAAGATCTGATCTTCCTGATAGTATGTGATGCTATTCCTCTCTCCACCTTCTAGTAATCCAGCAAATTCCACATGATCTTCAATTTTTTGGGTAAGAATATCATGTAGCACTGCATTAGGTGATTCTGCACCTCCAATTCAGATTTAGTCATCAACAACAATTGGGATGTCCACAATGGCCAATTTATTATCTCCTGAGGGGGCACTATGCTCATATTTATTTTCATATATCACCACACTATGCTTTGAACCATTATTAACTATTGAGGATTCTTGATCCTGTGAGTTATTAGCATTCCCATGTTTCCCCTAATTTTTATTTACAGGCCCTTGTTGTTGTGTTATAGGGATTATGGATTCTTCCCCAGCTACTGGTTCAACTTCATCACCTGCTTCATCATTGGACTTCAGTATCACAATCCCTACTGTCTTTTCTGTTGTCTTTGCTGATGATGAGGCTTCCTTCTCTTTCCCATGGCTAGGAAAGGACCTGGTGATCCAGTCCTTGGTGGATAGATCATTGACCCCCTACCCTTGTTTATTAATATCATGGTTGTTGATAGCAGATGTAATAATGTTGCTAGAGGATTGTATATGCTCCTCTCCATCTTTTATCAGTGCTTCAAATGGATTGTCATTACGGATACCCCTTTTAGGTGTTGTAGCCTCTTCATTGAGGTATCCATTGTCATCTTTAGTAACAGTAAACCTTCTCTTGGTAGGGTTCCATCTTTGTGTCTGGCCATGGTATCTTCTCCCTTAATCCTTTGTTGTTGTAGTCTCCACTCCCCTCTTTTGTGAGTTGTTCTGGGAACTATTCTCCGGTTGTTTATTCTCTAGTTTAGTTTGCCTCAGTTCTGGGTGTAGGATCCTACAATCCTGCTCATTGTGTCCTTGTAGATTGCACTTCTTGCAATACTTCAGTAGGAAGTCATAATTA
Source organism: Jaltomata sinuosa (assembly GCA_003996215.1). Lineage (NCBI taxonomy): Eukaryota > Viridiplantae > Streptophyta > Magnoliopsida > Solanales > Solanaceae > Jaltomata > Jaltomata sinuosa. Next base: position 74,910 of record QJPP01001750.1, on the reverse strand, counting down.
ATCTTCACTTGTTCAATTCTTGATTCCTCATTGGCTTCATTGACAATTTTCATTTCAACATACATATGGAGTTCTGCCACTAGTTCTACTTGCACCTTGACCCTAACACAACTAGGTCTAGTCTTGTTCACAGTAGCCATATCCAAGTGAATTGGCTTGCCCACCGCAGATGCTAATGAAAACAGAGACTCTTTCACAAAGTAGGTTGGCTTGAGGTCAGGGAATGAGATCCAAGCCATAGCTTATGTTGTTTTCTCATCAATCTTGAATTTAGCATCATATATTAAGGGCCTCATCTGATAGGAGTAACCATCCTTAGCATTAATATAGTATACATTTTTTGACATAACATTGACAAAGTCCTAAATCCTGTCGAATCTCATTAAGATGTGACGATTTCTCAATAATTCAATTTTGCAATCACCTTTCACATTGAGTTGTTTAGGAATTTGTAATCCGAGGTCCTCCAAATCAGGCCATCCATATGAAAATTTTCCAATGACAGTATATTGCAATTCTTCTATCAAATTCATTCGATTCACCTCTTCCTCTGTGCACCTGACACGAGGGATCCCATTAATATAGTTGAGTTTTTTTATGGGGATAGGTTCCACTACTTGTTTCGTTTGAGCCGTGCCATTGACGATATCAATTGGTTTCAGTAAATCAGCATACTGATTTAAATATGAACAAGAACCCAGGGTAGGCACAAAAATCGCTAGGCATTTTAGGCTCGGGAGGGGTTTTAAGGGGGACGACAGGAAAATTATTAAGAGTATTAGCTAGGGGTGACTGGTCAGCCATAGGAACAGGATGACCAGTGGCCAGATTGGCCATTTTTGGTAGTGTGTAAGGCTTAGATATTGACGGCGGCGGCGGCTAGGTTGAGAGCATTCCTAATATTCCTATGCAAAATACAAAAGGAATTGAAATTTCAAGGGAGGAAATTCATTAGCAACATTTGTTTTAGTACTATTGACTTGTTCTTTCACATTGCATGTTGTTCATTTTTCACTTACCATAATAAATGTGTTCTTTTAGTTTTTAAAATTAACTAAACTAAAATATTATTAATTTGAAAAATACATATCATTTTTTTACAAAAATATATGAAAAATACATATCGATACTTTCAGGAATTTTTAAAACAACAAAAAGTTATTTTCACTGTTTTTCACTCCAAATTACTCACAAAAATTCAAAAATAACTCCCATTTGTATTCTAGCAAAACACAACTTCAAATTATATTAATGATCAAACACAATTTTAATTTATTTTCGCGACCAAATATAACTCTAATTTTAAGTATCATTTTCTACTTTGAAAATAAAAACTAGAGAAAATGCATAAGTCTTCCCTAAAGTTGAACGTGATTTGCAAGTAGACACCTAAACTTTACGGGAGTTCTATTACCCCATTCAATCAATTTCAATTAAAATACATCTTTTTCGCACCAGCCTCGGTCTCAAATGTTGTGCCTGTATCTCACCTTCCCTTAATTTTTTTTCTTTTACTTTATTTAGTTTAATTTACTAATCATTTCCTTTTTTCCCCTCTTATCTTTTTCATTTTTCCCAGCATCTTTTTGCTTCTATTTTTCCCCTGAATCTTCTTTTCCACTCTTTGTCCAAGCTTCATAATCATTGAATTGTTCTCAATAGTTGAAAAGAAATGTGTTATTATCTCTGATTTTCTTTAATCAACAATATTTTCTGTTCATTGTTCAGTGTACACAATCCCAATATCTTGCCCCCTAAAGGGGTAGAGGAGGAAGATAAAGAGCTGTAATCCTATTAATTTTCACATTTGTTTTTTTTGTTCTTTCTTTTATGGGATAACATAAATATACAAGTTTGATACCACAAATGTCTTGTTGAAGGATCAGCTATACATTGAATCACTTGAAGCTAGTTTCCACGAGCAAATCTTATGATTTTTTTTATTTTTTTTGGTTATGAAATTCTTATTTGGCAATACTACAAACCTTTATTTTAATGGAGTTTTGATTCATCATAATTGTAATGATTTTAAATTTTAATTTTAATTTGGTGATATTTTTGGTGATTTAACAATGATTACGATGGTAACAGGTAAGATGATTATAGCAGCAATGGTTTGTGGTGATTTTGATCAAGAAAAATTGAAGCTAGTAAAGCTAATAGATGAAAATTTCTGATCTTTTGAAATAGGTGATTTCTAGTGATGCTTTTTCAACGGCTATTAATGGAGATTTGGGAGGAAAAAGAGAAAATGGGTGTATTTGTTTTAAAAATTTAAATTGAATTTGCCATGTGAATTTTTTTTAACTAGTTTGAGACTGCATTTTAATTTACACACGCGCCTCTCTAACGTGAGACCACTGCTGGTCAAAAAGTGGGTCAAAAGGGTGTAATTATTTTGATTGAAATTAATACCCCCATAAAATTTAGGTGTCTACTTACAAACACGTTCAACTTTAAGTACTTTATGCATTTTATCTAAAAAACTATTTGTTTTTTCAAATACAAATACAAACATTTTAATGGCCAAACGCTCCATAAGTAACAACCCTCTTTTGTTTTTATTTTGTGCCCAATTGTGTCGTCTAATTGGGCGAGAAATAGATCAGATAGAGCTATGAATCCAAGCACGGTGGAAGAATTCGAGAAGAAGGTAGTCATTTCGGAGCAGGAAGGTAATTGTCCAGAGGGCAATTCTTTCAAAATCGTCGCAGTGCTTCGAAGATTTCTCGCTGTGCAGCAACGCAGAGCCCAAGCTTATGCCAGGCTGAAAAGGTAAGGAATGGGAGATTCTTTCAGCTATATATCTGTTTCTGCAACCAAATCTTCTGTCTCCGGTTATCTTTTCGGAAATAAGTCCTCTTTTTGTTTTTGCATAACGATGATCTTGGGAAAAATAAACCTTGGTCTACTAAGTTTGTTACTTTGTATCTATTTCTATTTGTTTTAGAGTATTATATTGAGCTATGGGTGATGTGTATCACTTATTATACCGCTGTCTGCAGCAAAGATCGTGATTTATATCTTGCAGAACTCGTCGTTTTTATTTATTTGGTTTTTGCAAGAAGGAACCAACCGCAAGCACTGCAAAACCCAATAACAGAATAAATCAGCTAAACACGCCCACGGCTATGCCAAACTCATACATAATGATGAAATTCTTTCCTCCAAAAGAATAAATTGAGCTAATAAATTCATAGGGAAACTGAAAATCATCATATTATACATCAATTTTCACCTTGAGTCAATCCCTGCAAGTGTGTGGCGAATATATTTCAAGTTAGTTCCATCTTATGATCTTCAAGGTACTCTGTTACCCACCTAAAGTTTAGCTGGATTGTTATGTCCCTTAACCCTCTTCCTTCATTTAGAAGTTGCACCTAGCTAGTTATCAATTAAGTGGAAGAGACTTCAAGATAAACCTTGTCATTCATAAAAGGGGAACTTTTTCCCCCCTAATTTCTTCATTTGTACCAAGTTCTACCATTTACTTTCATGTAAATTTCTGAAAGGATGCTCTAGCTTGGTCAACCTCTGAGGATATACTAACATCTCCTTATATCAAATTTATGGAATATTAGGACCAAGGATGACAACAACATGCATTGCCGACAATTACAAACCTCCAGGGATTAAGAACATTCCAATTCCGAGTCACTTTCGACTGTCATCCAGGTATAGCTATCATTGAGGAGCTTATACCTCTTCCAAAATTTCTGCATTGCCACTAAATAGGACATCGAGTTACCTCCAACCAAATGTAATACCTTGACATACCTTGTTTCCTTATAAAAAAAACCTTGACATACCTTGTTTTACTTGTCTTAGACAAAGATGGATTAGATGCTCATATCTAATACCGGCTTGGATCATGAATTCACTGATAAGAAGTCTTTCTATTTCTAGCTATGAAGTATTCTTTAGTGTGGTGGTGGCTAATGAAGTTATATTAACTTTAAAAAAACCATCACAAGAGGGTGAGACCACTGTTGAACTAGATGTTATATGTTTTGAACCGGTGAAGAATCTTTAACCACCTTTCTTGAACTGCACAGTTGTAGCTGCATAATTCCTGCAGTTATAAGGAATTGCTTGGGTCATGCTAGGAAAGATCAAGGGTGTGTTTGGAAACTACTGTAAAGCTACGTCCTCAAAGTTTTTCTCTCCTCTCTCAAAGTACGATAGCATGTCTACTACCCTACGCATTGCCGGAGATGGCGAGGGGACGGCCACCAAAGGATGGGAAGAAGAAGGTGGAGCTGAAGGAGATAATCCACACGAAATCAGTGGAGCAAATTGAGAAATCCACCATAAGGAGGGGATGACCCAGGATACAAGGTGTAGTTACTGTTCCATTGACCCCAACCAGTCCTCGAAGTGCTAATCAGGAGGGATCCACGTCGAAGGTGGGGAAAGAGACGATGGAATTAAGTAGAAGCCCTCCAATAAGGGAGACAGAGGTTAGTAAGAAAGCAGCAGTTGGTGCCCTCGAACCTGAGCCACCAATGCAACAGGGAAAGGAAGATAGGAATTGGGTGAACCTATTGCTGTGAACAAGCTTGCAGCACGAGTGATGAATTTGAAGTTCATAGCTCCAGTACTGATAAAGGGGAGAAGGTTGCCCAAATCCAAAGGCGTGAGATCCATGAGGAAACACTCAAATGGCAGCGTGCAACCATCCTATATGTGGTCGTAGCCTCACCATCTATAGGTGCAATAAACAAGTTTATTGCTACACACTGGAACTTCACATCCAAACCTACAATCTATTATCACAATGATGGGTACTTTGTGGTGCTGTTAATAGTCTAGAGGATAAGGAAACTGTTTTGTGCTCTGGCCGTTATACTATTAGTACGAAACCAGTAATAATTAGATCATGGAATGGTGATTTCGACTTTGGAGAGGAAGTTTAGAAAATCATACAGGAAGTTCTCGTCAGAATTAACGTGCAGCCAAAACTACAACAGTGTATTGATCAATTAAATAGGTACCCTGTGTAGCTTGTTGGAATTTTTTTGTTTTGATAGAACAGTAGAAAGGTGATGAGAGGTTTGGTTCCCAGACTGGGCCTGTCCAGTTGGGAATTTTGATTGGTCTTTTCGCTTGAGCTGTAAAGGAATACCTTGGTAATAAAATGTGGATAGTTACCAAAAAAATAATTACACAACTTAGTAATTACACAATATAGTAATTACAAAATACCTGTTTGTTTGACATAAACTGATTACAATGTAATTTCCAGTGTTGTGTTTGATTGAAAAAGTGTAATTACAATTGCATAGTTAAATATTTTCATAGAAAATAAATTACTTAGTTAAATATTGTTTAATTTTAAAATATAAAATTGCTCCCATCTGTTTCAATTTATGTGAACCTATTTATGTTTAGTCGGTCTAAAAAAGAATTACCTCTTTTTAAATTAAGAAGAAATTGAATAAACTTTATCATTTTATCCTTATTGGAGAAGCTTTTATAGCCACACAAATATTATATGACAATTTTAAGACCACAAGCTCCAAAAGTCATCCTTTCTTTCGTAAACTCCAAGGTCCATGACCCGTCAAATAGGTTCACATAAATTGACACAGAGGCAATACATATAAAAAATTAAATAGTTCTGATTCAGATGAACGAGTAAATAAGCTTTAAAGTATGCCAAAAATATGTGTGTATAAACATATTAAATATTATTTTTTACTAGGTATTTAAAGTACTTGTTTTTCATTTAAAATATATTACCAACTACAAATTTAATTTTCTTTAGGGAAAAGGCAGAAAAACACCCCTGAATGTATTTCGGATTTTCAGTTACACACTTATACTTTGCCGGTCCTATTATCCCCTGTACTTCTTAAAAACAGAATAAATACACACCTAAAACATGAGGGAGTAGATCTGTATTAACGGGTAAAATGCACGTGCCTGATGTGTATATATCTATTTGTCTTTAAAAAAAATTCTCCTTGTTCTTTTCCTTTTTTAATCTTTTCTTTTTTTTTCTTTTTCGTTCCCCTTCCATTTAGGCCTCGTCGACGCCCTTTCTTCCATCAGCAAGAATGATGATAGTGGCTTCAAAATTGATGTGAGGAAACACCTTAAAAAATCCTATGGACACCTTTCTTTTCAAGGATAGTGAAGTGTGACACATCTGTTTACTCCTTTGATTAATTGTTTTCACTAGATTAATCTCCGAAGAGTTTTAAACCGTGGGGTAGTGATGAGATTGAAGATTGAATTGGAAGTTAATTTTTCATGTGGCGATTTTCTCTAGATTTGGTTGTTTTGGAGTGGGAGGAGAGTTGAAGAAGGTAATGGCCATGGAAGCCAGCGGTGTGACCGTGAGACAAAAAATGATATTTCTTTTTGCATGAGGAAATGGTTTGGCAAAGAGGAAAAACAGATGGGAAAAAAGAGGTGATGGCCAGCTGTGGTTCTCCGCCGGTAGTGTTGCTGTGGCTAGTGACTATGTGATCAATTTCTTTTTTCAAACTGATGATTAAATGAGAGAGAACTTATTAAAACTAGCTACCAGAAATTTTAAATATTCATCCAACTAGGAGCAAAACAGATGAAGCCCTTAACAGATACATCCTTTTGACAAGAAAACAACATAGTAGGCGGTGATTGACTATTTTCTCGCAAAAACAAAAGGAAAAAGATAGGGAAAGCAAGGAAAAAGGAAGAGAAGAAAAATGTCATCTTAAGAAATAATGATAATTAATTAAGCATAAATAACTGTGACATATCTCATTAACGAATGAAATTTGGATGTATTAATCAGTTTTAAACTTATTTTTCCCCTCAACATGGTTATAGGAGAGTGAGCAAACTTTTTGTGCCACATCATCAATCAAAAGTGTATTTATTCCGTTTTTTAAAAAGTCTAGGAGGGTATATTAGAGTGTAACTGAAAATTCCAGTTAAGAGGTGGTTTATGCATTTTCCTTTTCTCTTTACCAACTCATGTGACTATAAATATTGAACCAACTCATGTGACTATAATATGAGATTCATGAATAACAAAAAGATAAATATGAGTTTAGAAAATATTTTTCGATAATGAATAGAAAACAAAACTAGTAAATACGACCAATGTTTTAAAAGGTGGGGACGTGAGGCGAGACGTTTTACCTGTTATGGGGCGAGACGTGAGCCCCGAGACGATGGGAGCCCCATGAATCCTTTAATTTTTAATATTTTATAAATTTTATATAATTAAAATAAATATTTTAAAAATAGATAAATAACCAAAAAGGGGTAAAACTACATAAAAATTGTAAAAAATTAAAAATTAGTGGGAGATGTATCTAAAATTGCTTTAGCTAAAAAAACTAACCAAAGCAACACAATACATCCAATATATAAAGTTAATTGTTCATATAATAAACCATTATATGTCCTAAAAAATACAAGTTTGTCCCCAAAATAAACTACTTCATAAGTAAATATTAAATATGCTTCTGAAAGTTCAACTTTTAACTTTTCTACTTTTCTTTTACTTTTGAGTATTTAAGTACTATTTAAGTTTAACAATTAAATATTTTAGTAATTAAGCTTAAATAAGGGACTTAATAGGAAAAATTATTTTAATTGGTAGTAATTTTTGGGGCTTATGCCTATAAGGGCGTTCGCCTCAGCATTCGCCTCACGCTTAGGTGAACGCCCCAAATAGTGGGGCGTACGCCTTTTGATACTTTCGCCTCCCCACAATGCCTCGGTGCGTTTTGGCTACACCTCGCCTCGAGCCTCACCCCACGACTGCCTTTAAAAACACTGAATACGACTTTCTTTTTAGCAAGTGTTCCTCATAAAAAATTCTCATAACAATCATTTATATGCAATTCTATCTAATTGCTCTAGCATTGGATATATTGAGCTATTATTTTCGAACTGTTATAATCATGAACCAAAATTCATCGAATTAAATATTTATTTCGACAAAAATAATAAAGAATGTACGATACATTTAAATATAAAAACTCGTAAAATTTGTAATAGCACCAAAAGCAACACATCTTTAGAAGATAAGAAAAAAGAAGAAATGGAAGAGAAGAGTGGTAAAAGAATAATATATTTGATAGAGAAAACTAAAAGAGAATATGAAAAAGCCAACTTGTAATAATTAGCGACAATTTTAACTTGAGAATTGAAGAGTATGATCTCCCCCCCCCAATTACACTCAATCCCATGTTGATCAAGTAACTAATTGGCCACACATCAAAATCTTGAGGAAATGACTCCCCTACCTATTTTCAAGTAAAGAAGTCGAAGCTGCTAGGAAGTTAGCACACCATGCACTATGTGTTCTAAGATATTTAGTTTTTCTTTTTGGGTAAACAGAAAGCTGCTAATTTCTTTTGAATGACAGAGATTATTATATGGACTGTTTGATCTCTTTGGAGTTGAATTTTTTTTTTTTTACAAATCATGTAGCACATCCTTTGTTCCTCTATTTAAATGAAAACAAATATTTGCTGATCAAAAGAAAGGATCTTTTTGTTTTGCCAAATTCCAATGATGTCTTGGAAACCACAGTATCCTAATCCTGAAAAGACTAAAAAGAAAAAGTAAAGGAGGTAAGAGAACAAGCATGGAAGATGATGGAGATGGGTATATCAGAGTTATGCTGCTAGTTTTTGAAGCTACTTCTGGTTTGAAAGTAAATTGGAGGAAAAGCAGTCTTTTTCCCATAATAGTAGTTAACATATAGGCTCTGCTGGACATCCTAGGTTGCAGGGTGGATAAATTACCAACTGTATATCTAGACATGCTTCTAGGCAGTAGACACAAGGCTGTGGAGATTTGGGATAGCATTGTGGAGAAGACTGGGAAAAAACTAGCTCAGTGGAAGGCTCAATACTCATCCCTAGAGGGCAGAATCACCTTAATAAATTATGTTTTGGATTCTCTTCTGACTTATGTGATGTCTTTATTCCCTATTCCTACTAGTGTGGTAAAGAAGCTTAATATATTGAGAAGGGATTTTTGTGGAAAGGAAACAAAGAGGGAAGAGGTTACAACTTAGTAAAATGGGAAATAACACAGTTGAGCAAAACAATTGTCTTCTGATGAAGTGGTTATGGAGGTTCAGTGGAGAGGAATCAACTTTATGGAGGGATGTTATCCTGCATAAATTTCGCCAAATCAGTCCTTGGTGCTCTAATGAGGTTAACACCTCTTATGGAGTGAGAATTTGGAGATCAATCAGATCTCTATGGCCAAACTGCAGGGGGATACTAGCATTAAGGTGGGAAATGGCACTAGAACTATGTTCTGGAAGGATGTCTGGATTGGTCAAGCTCCTCTTCAGGACTCTTTTTTTGATCTATTGGTGCTGTGCAACATCCCTGATGCTACTAGCAATGATTGTTGGTCTCTTCAAGGCTGGAATTTTTCTTTTAGGAGGCACTTGAATGATTGGGAAGTGGAGAGGGTGGCAAGCCTTCTAAAAGAGATTTGAGGTTTTTCCTGGAACAACGATTGAACCAGATTCCTTGATATGGAGACATACCTTGGATGGAATTTTTTCAGTTATCAAGATCAATAAGAAAGAGAACAGTGTAGAGCAGTAGGAGAGTACATTGGCTTGGAAGAATACCTGGAAAAGTTTGGCACCAACAAAAGTGAAATGCTTCACATGGCTGGTGGCTAAGAGGGTTTGTCTCACTCATGACGTTCTACAGAAGAAGGGGATGCCAGTAGTGACCAGGTGTTTCTTGTGCAATGAAACTGGTGAAACAAACAACCACCTATTCCTTCCTTGCTAATTTACAGCTCAACTTTGGAACTTGTTCTTTAGGCCCCGTTTGGCCATGAAAACCAAATACAAATTGGAGTTGGAGTGAAGTTGGAGTTGAAGTTGGAGTTGGAGTTGTGTTTGGCCATGAATATAAATTGGAGTTGTTTTTGACTTTTTGTGAGAGAAGTGGGAGTGAAAAAAGTGAAAACATGTTTTTCTTGTTTTTCCAAATTTTTATGGCCAAACGCCATTTCCGAAATTCAACTCCGGAAAAAAGTATAATATTCCCATGGCCAAACGCCCACTTAGTCTCACTGAGATCAAGTGGACAATGCCTGAGCTGTTGGATTAGAAGAGGGGTAGTAAGAGTTAGAAAAAGTGGTGAAGGATAACACCTTTTTGCATTTGGTGGGCAGTATGGAAGGAGAGAAATGGTAGATGATTTGAAGATAAAATGAGGTCCATGAAAATATGAAATGGAATTGCATAGTTTCTCTATTTTTTTGGTGTAAAGAGAACTGTATAGAGGAATAGATGATCTTGTAAATTTCTTAGGTGCCTTGTAAATCGGGATTCATACTCTCTCTCTTTCTGTAACTTGTTTTGGAGGTGGCCACCATACCTTTAATGCTGAGGAATATAACAGTACCAGTTTCAAAAAAAAAAAGATGATGGAGATGGGTAATTGATATGTCATTCAAGCTTTATAATAGTCATTACTTACTGAAATGATGTTTTAGCTATAGATACTTATATCTGCTTCTCATTCCTATTTTGCACCATCTGTGGGCAGAAACCAACATGATCTGATTATCTTAACTGTAGCTTCTTTCATGTCAATTCTGATTGATATGACTTGAGGTTTGTGTTTTCCTTTAGAGCATAAAGAGGTATAATCTTTCTTCTATCTTTTAGTCTGGATGTGTTGCTGTTCTAAATGGTCTGCTCATGCCCTTTGACTTGCACAGAGGTTTTGAAGATTATATGGCTTCAGGAGTAGAGTCAACTTACCAACAGCTATGCAGTGACATCACTGTTGAGTTTAATGATTGTTCAAAGCAGGTTAGTATGATGGTGCATCATGCAGATATTAATCCAGCTTTTGGTTTGTTTTCGAAGGACGGGGAGACAGGATTGTTATCCCTTCCTTACCTGTGTATAACAGTTCAATCATACTGTAATCCTGCCTATGAGAAATCCCTCCTTAGTTACTTTCTTATCAAAAGAAGAAGACCCTCCTTCTGGATAGGGATGAAAAGTTCATGTTTGACCCTTTCCCTCCTGTTGACCCACACCAAGAGCTGCTACTCCCAACTAATATTTATAATTTTTTTTACTACGTATAATAGTTATACAAAGACTGACTGTAGAAGTATTCAGAGGTAGACAACCTCCGCTACCATCCTACACTTAATGCATAGCCAAACATGAGATACAGTTTATCCATCTTATCCACAAGCTCCTTAATAGTTCTCTATCATGATCCCTTCACTTTCATCATTCACTATACCCCAACTCTGCCAGTGGTGTTATAATCGTACTGTCTGTCGTTCATAACTGTGGTTTGGCTTATAGCTCTGAACAATGGCATCATGTTTGCAATTTCTGAGCATCTTCACCACTCCAGGTCCTTGAGATGGAGAGTCAGTTTCTAACTGCTCATTGCTTCCGAGAGGATCTGGCTCTACTTTTGAGATCTGTTCAAAATCAGGAAAAGATGAAGCTACAACTGGTATTTCTCTGTCACTGAATTAGCAGTTATTTATTATTAGATATCAGCTGTGCAATAGTATGTGTTCTGTTTGACTTTTTGTTTCTGTGCATCAGTACAACAACAACAACAACATGCCCAGTGTAATCCACAAGTGGGGTCTGGGGAGGGTAGAGTGTACGCAGACCTTACCCCTACCTCGTGGAGGTAGAGAGTCTGTTTCCAAAAGACGCTCGCTCAAGTAACGCATATCAAAGCAGATTTAAAAGGAGAAAACAGAAGTAATGAAGACATCACAAATAATAGGAGAAGTGTTCTAAAACATACACAGAAAAGGAACAATAACCATAAAAAATGCAACATAACCGAAGCACAATGAACAACATGTAGTGGCAGAAATTGAGGGACCAGAAACTATGAGAGTTCCTGTGCATCAGTGGCTCTTCTTAATATTGTTAAAACATACAGCTTTTATTACATGCTTAATGCTCAAAAGGCTTACATGTCCTGATCTTTGTTAGCCGTGCATGGCTTAACCCTCAATTCTTTTTATGCTTGTGTTGTTTCATTTGTTGCTTCTATTTGGTTTAGAGTAACTTGTTTAGGTGGCGTGACCAGTGTGATTAACCTCCATATATTTGAAACATGTGTTTGAAAGGAGAAAGACTGGCCCATTTAATTTTGTTATTCATAACATTGGTGGACTTGTTAATAATTTATTCCAGTAAAAAGGTGATGAATATAAAAAGCTTATGATCACCTACAAAAGTTGGCATTTGATAATGGGAAGCAGCTGTTGCGTACTCCATTTTAAATTGAATTGTAGTTCGAGGATTTGTCTGAAACATATTGCCATAAGAATGCTTGCCTTTGCGATTGGATGATGGTAAGGCAAATGCCTTGAACTAAAGTTGGCAGGGAGACTGATAAATGGAATAGGCTGGAATAGACAGTCCGATTCCAAACAGGAAAGGAACATGTACTATATTTAGGACTTTGAAATTAAAGGTTATAGCTATTAAATCTTTACTTATTTGTAAGATGTAAGAGCTAATATTTAGTACTTTAAGATTGATTAATACTTTGCTTCTTAAATCTTTCCCTATTTGAACTATATTAAAAGTCCTAACATTTAAGACTTCAAAATCAATTACAATTTTGTTAACTTATAGCAATTCTTTCTTTATTAAACTAACTAATTATCCATCACAATTTTCAACTCACGGCACGAGAAAATAAATTAAAGAGAGGTAATTTCATTTTGCATTAATACGTTGAATTTCCTTTTTAATTTTTTTTTTGTATAATCGAAAAAAGAAAAGAAAATATAGAAACACAACATACTTTAAGTAGTTTCAATTAATCGAGTGTTCTTGTAATTCACTCTCTTTAGTTAAATCTACACTATTTCTTCCGTTTCAATTTATGAGAAGGTGTTTAACTAGACACATAGATTAAGAGAAAATGAATTTTTTAACTCATCTCACAGAGGGTAAAATGAAAAGTTTAAAATTAAGTTATTACTAAATATTTGAAGTGCGAAGTCCCATAGCAAAATATCGTTCACCTTTGCACTCAAGGGCGTGGCCTAGTGGGCAATGAAGTGGGTTAAAGAACCATGAGGTCTGAGGTCTCAGGTTCAAATTCCAGCAGAGACAAAAAACACTAGGTGATTCTTCCCATCTGTTTTAGCCTTGGTGGACATAGTTACCTGGTACCTGTTTCTGGTGGGAGCTGACAGGTATCCCATAGATTTAGTCGAGGTGCACGAAAGATGGCCCGGACACCACGATCATAAAAAAAAATAGCGTTCACCTTTTTGCTCTTTCAAAATAGAGTTCACACTTGACAAAATAGTCATTTAATTTTTTTTTAATATTTAGGATTTTAAAATTAACTAAATTTTATGTAAGCGATTAAGAATATTTGACCTTTTAAGAAATAATTACATGTTGAATAAGATTATACTTATAATGCAAAGCAATCTTATGTTTAGAGCTTTTGAAAATACAATTGAAAAAAGGGCAACATGGTGCACAAAGCATCCCCCATCAACAGTGTTTTGGGAAGGATCGTCCCAAGGAGTGTGATATAGACAACTTACTCTAATACAAGCACTAACGGTAGTTTCCACTAATTTTGTTAAGTTTGTCTTAGTATGGTGGCATAACAATTTGTTAACGTCCAATTACAAATGCGTTTGTGATATGATATCAATTTATTAGTGCCAAAACAAGCCAGTGGTATATCAATGTATGATTTTGTAAGTGCTAATTGTTTAAACTAATAATTTATACTATATGTTTTAATTTACTATACAACTTTGCATTACAATGCGTCTTTGTAATCCTAATATTTATATTAAATATTAATCCGTTAATAGTTTATTAATACCAGAAAATTACATGGAGTGTCCCCAAATGTGAGTGGTCTTCAATTTTTGCCCCCATTAGAAAAGTCTTTAAAAAATACCATTCCTTCCTTTTTATGTATAGAACAAATACATTTTTGCCCCTCTACACCATAACTCTCCATGTTCATTTGTCTCTCAACTTTTAATTTTCATTTTTCTTTTTTCTTTTATCTTTTAAATTTTTTTTTTTCTTTTTTTTTTTAATTCTCGTTTTCTTTTTTCTCAACCTTTATTTTTATTTTTTTATCATTTTTTTTCTCTCATTTTTTTTGTTCTTTTTTTCTCAAAGCTTTTATTTTTTAATTCTTTTTTTTTTCTCTTTATTTTTTTGTTCTCTTTCTTTTTTCTCTTTTTTCTTTTTTTCTTATCCTTTATTCTTTTTCTCTCTTTTTTTCTTTTTTTTTAATCTTTATTTTTCCTTTTTCTTTTTCTCTTTTTTTTCTTCTCTTTTTTCTTTTTTCTTAACATCTATTATTTTTTGCTAATGAACAAAAAGTTGGATAATCCGCAAAGAGGATCTTCTTTCTTTGAAATCGAAGTAAACTTAAGGGCGTGCTTTGTTGTTTGGAAGTCCTTTGGAACAAGTCTTGCCTCTAAGGCAAATGTTATAGAACATCTCATAAATCAAGACACAATGAGGTAGTGTCAAGTCTTGCTCGTAGGGCATAACTTGTTGTTTGAAAATTCTTGAGGTAAGTCTTGCCTCTAAGGCAAGAGTTATAGAACATCTTATAAATTAAGACAAAATGAAGTAGTGTTAACTCTTGCCTATGGGGCATAACTTATTTTTTGGGAGGCCCTTGGGCTAAGTCTTGCCTCTAAGGCAAACGTTATAGAGCATCTCATGATCAAGACACAATGTGCTAGTGTCAACTCTTGTCAATGAGACGTAACTTGTTGTTTGAAAGTCTTTGAGCTAAGTCTTGCCTCTAAGGCAAGAGTTATAGAGCATCACATAAATCAAGACACAATGAGGTAGTGTCAAGTCTTGCTCGTGGGGCATAACTTGTTGTTTGAAAATCCTTGAGCTAAGTCTTGCCTCTAAGGCAAGAGTTATAGAGTATCTCATAAATTAAGACACAATGAAGTAGTGTGAACTCTTGCCCATGAAGCATAACTTGTATTTTTTGATAGGTCGTTGGGCTAAGTCTTGCCTCTGAGGCAAGTGTTATAAAACATCTCATAAATCAAGACACAATGTACTAGTGTCAAGTCTTGCTCATGGGGCGTAATTTGTTGTTTGGAAGTCCTTGGGCTAAGTCATGCCTCTAAAGCAAGAGTTATAGAACATCTCATAAAAAAAATAAAGGTCGAAAAAAATGATTTAAAAAGAAAAGAAAAGAAAATTTTAAAATCAAAGAAAAAAAAAGTTGAGAGAAAAAAATAAAAATTGAGAAAAAAAGAAAAAAACGAAGAAAAAAAGACAACAAAAAATAAACGAAAAAATAAAGGTTGAGAAAAAAAAAAAAAAAAAAAAAAAAAAAAAAAAAAAAAAAATAAAAAGGAGAAAAAATAGAATTGAGAGGAGAAAAGGAAAAAAATAAAGATTGAGAAAAAAGAAAAAAACGTAGAAGAAAGAATAAAACAAAAAATAAAATAAAAATAAAGGTTTTAAAAAAGAAAGATTAAAGAAAAAATAAAAATAAAAAAGAGAAAAAGAAATAAATATTAAAGTTGAGAGGCAAATGAACATTGAGAGTTGTTTAAAAATATTTGAGGTATAGAGGAGCAAAAAGGTAGTTGTTCTATATATAAAAACAAGGAAGACTATTTTTGTAAGACCTTTCTTATGGGGGGGCAAAAATGCAAAGCCACTGCCTTTGAGGGGAATTTGTGTAGTTGTCCCTATTAATACATACTAGTTTAGTTAGGCCCGTGCTAAGCCCGGGCCCAACTCAAGATATAAAAATAGATATTTGAATTAAAGAATATAATTTGTATTACCCTTTCTTATTGTATAATTAATATAGTCTAGTGGCACATTAGACATATCTTATTCATAAGTATTCATAATTATTAATTTTTTTAGTCATATAATTAGATTACATTTGTGGGAATTTGATGATCTATAAACCGTCCCTAACGAGCGATCAACTCATGTTTGAGCATGATGAATCACTTCAATAGACTACTATTGATTGCTTCGCGTATCTATTCTATTATGGGCGGCTTGGAGACATCAGAGAAAGACCACCATCTCTAGTTGAATCGATCATCAGAAGAAGAAATAGGCCAAAAATTAGGATACATTCTGGGAAAATCAAACTTCCATCGAAGAGAAGCAAATGAAAGACTTTTCATAAAAATTCTCGTAGAATCGAGAATGTACAAAGTTATCCCTATTTATTAGATGTTTTTTAGAATTGAGCACTATTAAGAAGACATAGTTCTTTAATATATAAAAAAAAAAGTTGAAAACAATTACTAAATTTTGTCTTGAATTTTTAAAGCGACAATCATTTTAAATCGACAATAAAGAAATATATTAGAGGTAATAATAAAATATATGAAAATGTTATAGTATATGTCACATCACCTTCAAAAATTTAGTCCAAATGATTATGTATTTACCAAAAGAGACTTGAAAGTGCTTTGATTTTTGGGTAGTATATCAATTAAATAATAAAAGATAAATATAGGGGCCAATTTGAAAGAGAATTTTTTTAGTTGGAATGTAACCATTTGATTGGAAAGCCTTGGTTGGAATGTTATCAAGGACTACAAAATCATTAGATTATCCCTTATATTAGATAGTTATTTTGTAATAATTAACATAGATAGTAATTTTGTACTAATTAACAAGAAATATACATATAATGCATGCATTTAAGTGCTCATGTAAAAGCAAACAAACTTTTTACCTTTCAATCAAATGCTATTTCTACGACGCTTTTGTTCAATGAAGCAAGTATCAAAACAAACTGAAGGACGAACTACTGGAGTTTGATCCACAGTAAGGGTGAAACTTCATTGTTCTTTTTTTTTTTAGTGCACATATTATTTAAGTCATCTAAAGGTTTCATTATAGTGGGGTGGATTCTCTGAAGATCATTTTTTGTATGACTTATTTTCTTGGTATATTACTTAACAGTATGTAAAGAATATCACAGTACCTCATTTAGTTCAAAAGCCAACCAGGACTTCACTTCCAATCTGTAAATGTGGTCCAGACTAAGCTTCTATGCCGTAACTTCAACTTAATTTTAGCAACTTTATTCATTGGCCTTACATTGTTTACCTATTTTACATAGCTACCTATCATAATCCTGAGAAAATTACTTTACTATTCCCTCTATCCCGAAACTTGCAATGGACATTTCTTTCATACTTGAACTCACATCATAATTTTGTTCTCAACAAGAAAGTTTGATGTATCTTCATGGATTATCTACTAAAAAAAAAGCTTGAGAGAAACTAACTGTGATTTAACTGCTTAGACTCTGTATATCTTAAGTTACATTATCCGTAGAGGTTGGAGTTTGGAAAATAGCATAAAGCATTAGCTATGCTAGTTTCGTTGATGTTCGAAATAGTTTCAGTCATAAGTGATTGTATTTGTAATCAAATACCGAATAGAAAACATGTTATAGTTGTAATCAAATACCGAATGGAAAACGTGTTATATTTTTAATCAAATACCGAATGGAAAATGTGTTATATTTTTAATCAAATACCGAATAGAAAACGTGTTGTATCTGTAATCATAGTACAATTTAGGAGCTTGAGAGAAAGTAACCGAGATTTAATTGCGCTTAGACTCTGTATATCTTAAGTTACTTTCGTCGTAGAGGTTGGAGTTCAGAAAATAACATAAAACATTAGCTGTGCTTGTTTCTTTGGTGTTCGAAATCATTTCACTGTCTAACTCTTGTATTTGTAATCAAATACCAAATTAAAAGAAAGTGTTATGTCTGTAATAATAGTTGTGCAATTACTCAACAAACTTGAATGCGAGCTTTCTCTCTTGTAGATGTTTTGCATCATGGAATATCCACAGTTAAAGGGATTAGATTTTTTTATCAATTTTTAGTAGCCTAAGCTCTGACCAAAGCAAAAAAATTCAGAAAGTTTTCCAGAATATTTCAAAAAATATTTTCCAGAAAATAAAGCCAAAGCTAATGGTAGCTTCAACTAATAAACATAATGACAATGATAATAGATGTGTTGTTAAGAACATTATAGTGATGGTAATGCACATATGCTTAGACTTCTAAGAACTACTATGTTTTTTTTCTATGGTGGTGTTTGGCTGGACAAGACTTTAAGAAAGAAAGACTGACTTTTGATAGATAACCTAAATGTATATGACAACGAAAAGTACCCTTAGGATCTAATGATCTTGAACTTGTTGTGTCACTTCCTTTAAGAGCATGTCTTTAAGGGGAAAATGGAGCTGTAATAGTTTGTGTTTCTAAATGTAGAAAGGTGTTAATCTTTTTGCAACAAACTAAAAAGGAAGAGTTCTCTATAAATTGGAACACAGTGGGTATATTGTCTCTCTAGAATCCTTGCTCAAACTATCTTCCCATGATAAACTTTTCTCTTCCTAGTTTCAAGAATTTAGTCCAAATTTTCAGTGTTCAGAATGCTGACATGTATGTTGTCTCTGTAACTGAGACACATGGCAAGATTCCATTGCTTTTTTCGATGATTTTGCTTGATGTTTTCTCGCAATTTGTCTGGCAGACCGCCACAATACAAGTCTTGAAAAGAGCTGGCCGCCCCTCAGAGCGTCTGGTGAGTCATGAAAATTGTAGATTTAGTAAGCCAACTGGACATGAATGCTTGCACATCCAGAAGATAACCGAGGCTTCAGGCACTGAAGAAGCAGAAGCTGATGCAGAATTTGATAATGCTCTCAAGGAGGCTATCAAAGGTGTTCAAGATACAGTAACAGCAATAAATGAACATTTGGAAGAAGTTAGGTACGAGATT
Organism: Jaltomata sinuosa; assembly: GCA_003996215.1. Lineage (NCBI taxonomy): Eukaryota > Viridiplantae > Streptophyta > Magnoliopsida > Solanales > Solanaceae > Jaltomata > Jaltomata sinuosa. Next base: position 56,109 of record QJPP01001750.1, on the reverse strand, counting down.
GCAGCACTTGAAGACTAAAGATGTAGTTGATTGACTTTGCCTTTTAAGTTCTTAAGGGCGCATTGCTATGAAAATTCACCCCGTAAATTCCAGGGTGATCAAGCCTCAAAGATTATCACATACATTGTTCATTATATCTTTTTCATTCGTATAGGCGACAAAATTTTTATTCTTGATGGTGGCACAGGATGGTGATGTATGTATTGCACTGAGAACTCTATTTGAGCTAGGTTCTATCTCAAATTATGCTTTCAAAATTTGCTGCTCGATTTTATCATAAAGAACCTGGGCATTGTTAAGCTGATTTGTCTTGAGCTTTTTTCTCACTGTATAGTAAAAGATAAATATGTCAAGTTCCATGCAAGGAACTTCCTTTGATGAAAGAAGAGATGGAGGAAAGCTGACAAACCAGACTCCAGATATTTGCAGAAGAAGAAAAGGAATTTGTTATGTTGAATGAATGAATAAAACTAACTAAACTATAACATCCTTGCACTTTAACTACAATTAACCAACTAGTAAGTTAGCAAAGCTACGTTTAGGTAGTCAGTCTGCATTAATCATTACACCCCGTTTCAAGCACATTGAAAATGTTTTCAGTCCTAGCTTGGACAAGAGATGTGTGTTGGACCTTGCTAAGTCCCTTGGTAAGTATGTGTGCTAGTTGGTCAGTAAAGGCTAAATATGAAGGAATTAGTAGATCCTTTTGAATCTTATCTCTGACGAAATAACAATCAATATCTATGTGCTTAGTACGTGTAATGACCTGTTCAGTCGTTATTAAAAGGCACTATGTGCTTAGTACGTGTAATGACCTGTTCAGTCGTTATTAAAAGGCACATCGTTACGGGTTCAGAAACTTTCAAATATACCTCCTAAATTTAAACGACGAAAAATTTCAGAATTTGAAAGTTTGTTCGGTCTGACGTCATCCCGCTATAGAGAGAATTTTCCCGCTATGGCGCCTTCTCGGTAGCGGCCGGAAGGCCGCTATAGCGGTATAGCGGGATGACAGAATCAGAAACCCAGAAAACAGTTTTATATTTCTGGCTTCTCCTCTTCAGATGCAAAAAGAACGAGGGTTGCTCCTAAAACCCTCCTAGGGTGCCTCTTGGCTTGGAAGCAATGGAGAGGAGGGATTTTCACTCGGATGGGGTAAAACCCACAGATTTCACGCCTAGTTCTTGTCAGAATTCGCCTCCACGGAGCCAGAAGTTCGTGTTCAGACTTCTGCAGCAGCTGCTTGGCGTCTAGGTAGGCTAGGTTTAACTGAGTAGTTTAGACCTAATTTTGGAAGCATAATATGTTGTAGATTGATGGGAGATTTTATGCTTAGGCCTTCGGACACGGAGTATGGATGGATAAACGTATTTAATCTTGCTGGATGGGGTGAAAATTTACTGTTATGAGTAATATGACCCTGTATTTGATTGATTAAATTGAAGTTATGATCGTTAGTCCTCGGATAACCAGAATTTGGGTAGGTTCACAGAGCTAATGCTGATAAATTGTAAGGGTTTCTAGGCCTAAGCGGATTTCCCGAGTTGGTATAATGAGGGGACGAATGAGCTAGGAGGTACCAGGCTCTTGGTATTGGGTATGGGTTTCCTGTGGATGCATGTGTACTCCTAATTAAGTCTAGGATTCGATGTATGTGAACTAATGTGCTTAATTGATTAAGCCGGAGTTAGTCTTCGTACAGATCATCGAGGTTAGAATAATGAATCAAACCTGTTCGTGGTAGGTGATGGTTATTGTATTCCCAATTTGCGTTATGTGTGCATGGAACTATTTCTTTAGTATTACTTGTACAATGCATGTTTAGGGAATAAAGAAATGAATGCTAAATGATATCGTATTGTCAATCTCATGCAATGAACCTGTCTTAAATTGAGGTTGCATGTTAAATACCATAGACGATGTCCTAGGGATCCTTGGGTTGTCCGGGTTAATTGCAAGTTGTGACATAACTATATGTGGTCTGGTTACTTGCATAGTTGGGCATGACTTATATGGTTGTTGAGTCCGGTTTTTGACTGGGAGTCTTATTGGTAGTCATATGGACTTGGATGATTCATGTTGTCTGGTTATATTCTGTTACCATTGTACATTCGCAATTCCTATTTTGGCAAGAGTGACAGGCCGACATAGCAGTTATGTATGGGCTAGTTGGTCACAAGACTAGAGGTTGTAAGGTGTATTGCTTGATGGGTTCAAGACGGGTGAGCTTTGAGGGTCTAAGGTTCTTAGGGAGTCATGTATGACTGAGTTAGTGAATCAAGAGTAGTATTTGGTGAGTGCCTGATTCAGTGGGGTGTCAAGGGTAAGGAACCTTGGGGGTTGAATACGCAGAACTCACAGGTAGTCATTTAATGAGGTCTGGCTTGGTAACGAGGAAGGTTTCCATATTTATGGTAAGATTGGTAGGATCTAAGGATTGTAAGGGGATCGCGTATGACAAGGTTAGTAGAGTGGGGTGTTCTCTAATGTTCTAGTTGGCAGCGGAATATGGAAATGGGGCTTGGGGGAAAGGTGAATGAAATTCACGGGCAACATATCTGGGTAGTAGGAATTGTTGATAAGGGACCCTGACTGTATAACTTTTACGATGCATGCTTTCTTTTGGATATTTACATGATGTTATATGGCGGATTCGGGTCGACCGATGATGCCTACCAGTACGTGTTGTTTGTACTGATACTACTCTTGCTATGCCTTTTTGGGTATAGTCTGGTTGCAGGATCAGTTGATATTTCGTAGGTGAAGACGATGGTGACCTCCAACAGCTTCTACTCCTCTCTTTCCTCTGGTGGGAGATGTGTCTTGTTTTGCTTTTGCACTTCTCTTAGAAGCTCTTGTACCTGTTAGACAAGTTCCTAGGGAGATTTCAGTCATATTTCTAAAAGTTTTCATTTGTAATCAAAAGTTTGAAATTGGTTTTTATTACATTAAGACAAATTTTCATGTTTCTTATTTACTTTATTACCTATTTTAATCGGATGGTAAGGGTTCTCCTATCTAGGTGATTTAGAGTAGGTGCTCGCATGACTCGATAATTGGATCGTGACAGTACATTTATGAAATACATGATTAGCAGCAATCTTGCATAGTAGACTTGCTATCACAATACACAAGAAGATATATATAAATAAATATCTTCAATTCTCCGAACAACCTGTTACGTCTCAAGTTTACACCCTGGACGTGGACGGCACGCAAAACTATTGCTAGCCCGAGCGAACCACCTGACATATAAGGAGTATTCATCTAACATAAGCGAAAGACTTGAACAATGCATATTAGATATTCTGAAAATCAACATCAAACTACTTTAATAAATAAGAAGACTTAAAGTTCCATAAACGTGGTGACACGAAGGTCAAAATTTAAACAACATAATTCTGACAACTATTGTCTATGAAGCCTCTAAATCTAAATAATAATGTCTACGGGGGCAAGGCCCCCAGTATACCTTAAAACTGAAAACAACTAGCAAGTCTAGACTAAGTCCCCAAGAAGTAGGGAGGGCTCACCAATAACTGAGAGGGTGATAACTTTAAGATGCTCCTGCCCACGAACCTGTGAACCTGAAGTTGCATCGTAAAATGATGCAGCGCCGAATAACGTCAGTAGATCAAATGTATGGTATAGCCTGAAGCTGCATCGTAAAAGGATGCAACACTGAATGGCATCAGTATATCGAATATACAGTATGTAAAATGGCAGGAAATAATATAACATAACATATATGGAGCAGTACAACTAATAGAAATAAGCATGACATGATAGATTCATAAACTAGAAACATGTCTGTGGAAAACTGAGTACGTTCATCCTTTCTTCGTTCATTGTGGGTGTGACTGGTGTAACCGTCACAATTATACATATCTAAAAATGTTTGTATGAGCTCCTTGACCCAATTTAAATGGGGGAATCTATTTGAGCACCCTGGCCGCGAATTAAATGGGGGGCTCGGCTGAGCGCCCTGACCCCAATAGACATGGAGGCTCTATTTGAGCACCCTCTCCCTAGTATCAATGGGGGGCTCAGATATAGCGGGTAGGTTCGACTGAGAACCCTATCCCCAATTGAAATGGGGGACTAAGATCAAGCTGGTAGGTTAGACACTTTAGGCTCGTAATCATAAGTTACGTTATTCATCAACATCATAGAGGATTTACATAAAGTAGTATCATAATTCATCTTGCCATGGTTCATAAGTTATAGATTTTTCATACCATTATGAAGAGTAAGCTTTTGGGATGTTGATTGTCGTTTTAACATAATTTATAGTTGAGGAGTTCATATAATCATGTTGAAACATAAGTAAAAGAGTTTGTATTAAAAACCATAGAAGTTACATTATCATAAAATTTCACAATTTGAGATTTCATAAGATTCAAGGGGATTATAAGTTCATAAACTTCACAAGATTCATGAGATACATAGTTTCATTAGATTCATAGACTTGTAGATTCATAAGGACCATAAGTTCTACCTGATTCATGAGATTCCTATTAATTTCATAAGGTTCACCAATTTCATAAGTGCATATGGAGGAACATCCATAGAAACACATAACTTAAGTACAACATGAGATGAGAAGACATGGATAGGAAGATTCATGAGGTCTTCATGAGGAATCTAAGATTTATCATAATCATTAAGATTTTCCTAACCCTAGTTTTGTTCATGAGAGTTATTCCAATACATGATATGACATTCGTGAGGAATGACGAGAAGAGGGGTAGCCTTACATACCTGAGAAGGAGGAGAGGATTTGAAGAAACCTTGCTAGGAGCTCTCCACCTTGAATTCTGAGAAACTTCTGTTCCTTGCAGTTTGAGAGAGAATGAGAAGAAAAATCAATGTTTTTCTCTGAGTTTTGGTCGCTTTAGTGGTTTATAAGTCATGTTAGTAGGTTTCATAGAAGTAATAGGACCAAATTGCCCTTAATTAGACAAAGTTGGGAAAAATTTCCCATTTGAAAAGCCTAGGGTGAACCTCACAATGCAAAGCGCCTTTTGAGCTATGCATCGTGAGGTCCATCATAGAAAATAGGAGGAGCATTGTGGCCTCTAATACATTCAAATTACACCCATTAATAAGTACAAATAATCGTTGTCAAATATAGTAACCTAACGATAGGTTGGGATCGAATCCCACAAGGAATATGGAAAGAAATGAAATACTTAAGGTCTTTTATAGTACTTTTGTAACACCCCAAAAAATTCTAAGCTAAGAACCCAACTAGAAATCCTAAGTATTAAACTGTCAAAACTCAGACAGGGTCCATGGACCAAGTCCATGAGCCATGGACAAGACCATGAGCCGTGGACTAAACTCATGAACCTAGTCCTGCAGACCAACAAATTGTCTGAGAACCACGGTAGGGATCCACGAACCGTGGTTCAGACCACGGATCGTGGTCTCCCCTCGTGGAAGTCAGACATGAGGGCCAACAAATCACTAAGAGCCACGGGAGGGTTCCATAAATCGTGGAACGATACATGGGTCGTGGACCTCACCTGTGAAAATCAGACATGCAGGGTCACAAAATCTTTGAGAATCATGGAGCAGTCCACACACTGTGGTTTTTGCCTGTAGAGTCCTGCATCGAATTTTTTAGCAATTTTTAATTTAAGTATTCTAGGGGTATTTTAGACCTTTCCTATGCTTTTAACTCCTAATCTAAGTCGTTTTAGGCCTAATTAGAGGGGTATTATTCACCCTTAGACAATTTCCTTCTCATTCTCACGTTCCAACATCAGGAAATAAGAAAAGGATCTTTCTCTTAAGCTTCAAGGCCTAGGGTTCCTTCTCCAATTCTCTACCTTCAAGGTCTAGTTAAGAAAGCTTCAAGTTCAGGTATATGGGTATTCAATAAGGATTTCCTTTCACTCTTATGCCCAAAAGCTCAAGTCTTACTTTGTTTTCATGAATTTATAAAGTTAGGATTCTTACCCAATTATAAAATTTTTTGTGAATTCATTTTTCTTACGTTATTGTATGATTTCTAATCCTATTTATATGATTTCGCATGAGTTTTTACAAATGTCTCTTTTATTCTATGATTTGAAAATAAACCTAGTATAATTTGACCTTGTTATATGTTTTAAGCAAGATTTGGCATGTTCAGATAACATGACCTTAAGTGTTTATGAAAATAGTATGCCTTGTTCTTCAAGTTATGAAATTTAGCAAGATCATATTTTTAACTAGTGTCATGCTATGCTTTTGAGAATTATATTTTTATGATATGTATGAGCTCTATGATATATTTTGGGAGTAGTATTTAGCATCAAGCTGACAAAGGGTTCTAGAAAACCCAAGTCCAGAACTATTTTGCCATCGTAGGTTTTGCCCCTTTTTAGGCGCACTTCAGGATCCTTATACATATGGTTCTAACTTTGGCCGATTAGAATAATTTTTTTTCAGTGTGGGTGTATGAAACTGGACTCCATGATGCTCACATGATTTATGTCGGTTAAGAGAAACTCCCACAAGAAATGGTTTAGAATTACTAAGCTTATATGACTTTTAGTTTTCAGGCTTAGACTCATTATTTTATGGCTTATACTTATACCATGATTTTAACTTATGATTTTACTTTGAGTCCTTGCACCACAACTTTCACTACTAATGCATGATTTTAGTTTTAAGTATGCTTTCAAGTATACTTTTATCATGACATATGCATATCTCTCATACTCTTTACATTCCATAGTACTGATCGCATGCCTCTTTGTACTGCATCCTATCATGATGCAGATTCAGGTGCTCGCTCCTAGACTCGTGGATAGACCCAACAGTATTTTCAGTCAGGGTGGTGAGTCCTCATCATTCGAGAACTATTTATGAGTTTTTTCTTAGCTTCATGACTTTATTTCAGTACTTAGAGTTATCTGGGGATCTTGTCCCAGCAACTCATCTTATCAGTTTTTAGACGCTTTTCAGACATAGTTGGACAGTCAGTATTTTATGTTTCAGATTATTGTTCTTAGAATTATATTTCTATTTTATATTGAGTTGCTCATTATTTCTAGTAAGCTTCCTCTCTATACGTTTATTGTTATGTTCTAAGTCATGCTAAGGCCAAGGGTTAGCTTGGGATCACTTGTGATCTCAGGTCCCGTGTTACATCCAGGGTAAGGCTCGGGGCGTAATAACTTTACTCTATGTAAGATCATATTACCTAACGAGTTTTAAGAAAGTTTATGTATAACTGATAATTGCAGTATGAATATACTTAATATAATAAGATTTAGTGCGAATCAGGATTGTTTCACCCCGTAACAGGTTGATTCTAAAAATTATCGATATCGATATACTCTCTTATAGATTATTAAAGGTGAGTGATGATCGTACTTCTATCAATCAGTATCTTTCGATGAATGAATGACATTTTTTTCAATTATTTTTCCAAACAAATCAAAATGTGACTATATAATGATCATAATCCGCTTTGTAAACCTTTTTAAAAAAAATTAAAATCGGGCTAACATCCCTTTTATTAAACAAAAAAGGTATATACAAAATCAGGCCCAAAAATGGCTTGGCCCAACAAATTAATAACAACTCAGATAACACAAAATGATAGATCAAATTAGGAAAGTTGAGAGACGATTGATGCCTCTGCCTCTTCCATAATCCTTCTTGCTCCATATGTGTCTTCATGCTTGTTGATTCTTCTTAGTTTGTACCAGTGAAGTGCTTTTCCCATATTAAGCTTCATCGTGTTGTGTTGCTGCCATCACTATCAGTCGATCAGCTCCGCTAAGATCCATGAAGATGGATGAAGAAAGAAAGAGATGGGGTTGGTGTCCTTATTGTTAGAGGGTTAACATCGAGGGAATTAGGTGAGATTTGGATGTATTTCACCTTGGGCGTTTAGAACTCCGCTATGTAAACCCATCGTATTCCTATGTGGATTCATTAAAAAAGGGTTAACGTCTTGAGTTGTTATTGAATAATTCTTTATAACCCTAACTTGCTTTCCAAGACTTCATGACTTGAAATTGGGCCATGATGGCGCCTACTATAACCTCCAAGTAGGCAAGCCAAAACCCAAACTGGAAATAAAGGCGAATATAAACAATGCAGAAGCAGAATAAATAAGAAGAACAAGCCACAAGTATTAATATATAAAAAATGGTAAAAATATACAATATGGGCCCGAAGGAAACCAAGAAGACAACATATATATACAAGATACCAACCGCGGACCTAGTGTCACCAGTACAAGAGCCTCCACAGTACGCGAATAAGGATATACAAAATACAACTATTTATTTAAGTACAAAAATAAAGACAGTAAGTCTAAGAGGGAAAATAATAAATCTCCCAACATCGGGAGCTCACCACGATCCGAACAATAGCCAGTCACGAATGAGTAGTGGATCTGCGGGGATGACTCATACTAGGTATTACATTATAAATAGATGCAGAATATAGTATGAGTACAAAAATACAGGGTACTCAGTAGGCATCATAGGCCGACCAAGCTCAGGAGAATAATATATACAATAGAAATAATATAGTAAGGATTAACATGTCAAAGACTATCCTACAATCTCCAAACGGTACCAGGAATCTAGAATTCTAATCATACAAGTATAAAGAGAAAATAGTACTACTAGTACACACAATATAAATTAAAAGAGAGAGATGCCGTGCAGTATGAGATGATGTAATGCAGTATGTGGCCATGCAAAAAGTAAAACCCTAAATCATTTTGCAGGCCTCCCGTAGGCTCATCAACAGAAAAGTAAAACCCTGAATTATCTCACAGGACGCCCGTAGACTCATCAACATATGCAAAAAAGTAAAATACCAAATCATCTTGCGGGCCTCCCATAGTCTAATTAACATAAAAGTAAACTTATAAAAGGTCTAGGAATGCCCCTAGAACTGAGTACAAAAGTGGTACGGATTCTATTTTAAAAATAGAAAATTTGAACAATTCTTCCCAAGTTAGAAAATACTAGTAAAAAAATGACACAATCCTTCAGAAATCCGAAACCTGCAATGAAGTGGTACCATTTCCTCTTTAAAGATGAAAAGCCATAATAAGTGGGGTATGACCCATTCTTTTGAATCAAAAATCTCTAAGTCTACTCCAGATCGTACCACCATCCACGTGTATGTATGTTTGAATGCGTGAGTGCCAACACAAGTACATAAATATAGATATATGTATATAAGTACACCAAACATGATAAAACCACCCCCCATATCAAGATCACACTAGCTTGGAGTCCATCAGTCCAAGTCCACGACCTCAGGCCAACAGTCGTGCATCATACATAAATATAGAAATAATGCAATAAAAACAAAGGCCGGTAAAAGAAATCTACTCTACCATAAGATATTAACCCAACCTATAGTCTATCCCTGATTCTATAGTCTAATCTCAAATCGATAAAGGGCAACCTAAACTGAGGCTCAAGAAGGAAATACTAGTCTACAATCCTCGAAAATAAGTGACATATATAGAAATTAGTATAGACCTAACCCTACCTAGCAATCCCCTAACCAAAATGCAATTTATACTATATATATCATCTACTTGAGTTAAGTCTAGAGAAAAGAAAATAGTAACCTACCTCATGGCTGAATATCAGCCCATGAACCGTCACTCGAAAGCTCCTCCTCCCCCAATGCCTTGGATTGCTACCATGCTATCAAGAATATAATCTACACATAAATATAAGACTAATGATACCTATAACACTACTTCAAAATTTAGGCCGCAAAATTGGGTCAAAAATTGACCCTCAAGGCCCACAGATGGAATCAAAAATAAAATTTACAATGATGTTCCCTATAGGGTCATAAACCCATGTCCAAGATTTGGACGCAAACGGGAATTGATTTAGGTTTCAAAACAGCCCCAAAAGCTTGCTAAATCAAAATGAGAAATTTCAAGGATTGAGTTCAAATTCTTAAGGATTAAGGATATATTAAGTGTAATAACTTGAAAATTGCACGAGGGTGGTACCAAGAACTTACTCGAACACTTCAAGGTGAAGGATCCCACAAGAATTTCACTTCCAGGCTCCAAGGATCAATTTTTCTAAAGAAAATAGAGTTAAAAATGAAGATGAAGGATTATATACTGCCAGGGGTCCCTTCATTGCGAATGCAGGGACCCCATCGCAAACATGGGACCATACTGGCATGTCCTTCTTCATGAATGCAGTGGTCCCCTCACGAACGTGAAGAGGAAACTCGATCGAGTCCCAACAACTCTTTTTCACGAATATGGCGATTCAGTTGCAAACGCGAAGGTCAAGAAACTTGGCCCTCTTCGAATGCGAAGGTCAAATTGCCCCTGCACCAGATGCTGCAAACTAGCTTTCAATAAGTCAAAAATGACCCTGAATGGACCCTCAAGATTTTTTTGAAATACCACGAATATAAACTAAACATGCTACCCAACTAGAGATAGCATTCAGACTAGACAAAATTATCAAAATGACCAACAAAGGTCGTCTTGATGAAATGTTGACCGAAGTCAATACTTCTCTGATTTTTCATAAAAAACCAACCAAGTACCCAAAATGAGTCCAAAAGTCTTGAGACCTAAACAAAAGGTCCCACTAGCCCAAAATTCACATTCTGGAGCTAACAACATTGATGAAATTTTCATCCAATCCCATTTACTTAGAATGTTGACAAAAGTCAAACATACCAATTTTAAGAGTTCTAAAATAGAGAAACTCTTTTAAAATCTGACCAAACACTTTGAGAAGCATGTCACCCATCCCAGTAAGTCATATAAGTAGTGTAGAAGCTTCAAAAGGGTCAAAATGGTAAAAATGCATGAAAAAAGGGAAAATAACAACGATGATCATTACAATATCCACTACTAAAAGAACTTTCATCCCCAAAAGTTAAGAAATAGAAAGCACCCAAAGGCTAAAAAATGAGAGTATATTAGGTCCGTATATCGAGCTTGGCTTCCTAAGTAGCCTCCTTGATAGGACGATGCCTCCATAAAACTTTGATCGATGGAAAACTCCTTTGAACTCAAATTCCTAACCTACCTTCCCAAAATAGCAACATGCTCCTTCCTTAAACCATAGTCTCATCTAACTAAATCGACTCCCACTGAAGCAAGTGAAACTCATCCGGAATGTATCATTGCAACACTAAATACAGGGAAACCAGGGGGAACATCCAAAAGAGTTGGTAGGCATGCCAACTCAAAAACTACCTCCCAAAAATGTCGCAGGAACTTGAATGGATCGATGACTGATGATGATCAAAAGCACTCTCCCGAAGGAGGTGGTAGCGATAGTCAACTGTCACACCCCTCTCATGGCCGAATGGACGAAGGGTTTTTCCAATTAAAATGACAGTATTGAATAAGGATGTCATGCCCCGAGCCTAGATGAGGCAGACAAGTACCGTATGAGAATATACTATACAACTGACATGTGTTAAGCGGATGAGACATTATTCATAAGACAATTATAAGGAGTTGCACCTAGGAAGAACTAGCCAACTGGCCACACGAATGCGATTGACAACTGGGACTATAAATACATACGAATACTTTAACACTGTCTATGAAGCCTTCAATAAAATTTGTAATTGTACAATGCCAAATGGTCGGTACAGGGACCCGATGTACCCAAACTATGTCTATAAATGTGAATATAAAGTACTAGACACCATTAACTATAGATGAGAGAAGAGCTTACTGACTACTTTGCTTAATACGGAGCGTGTGCCTAGCAGAGGAGTCTACTAGCTGGTATACCTGATCCTGCATATATAGAAATGTAGCTCCCCAAAACATAGGGACGTCAGTACATATAAAAAATGTACTGGTATGTAAAGCAGACAGAATAACAAGTAAACAAGTAGGATGCTCACGTGAATCAAATATCAAGATGAAGGACTTATGAGCATACACTAATAGATATAAACGGTGACCTATATACTAGTCTCATTAGCATATCATACTTCAAGCATTAGAGATGATCAACTGTGTAAAGAGATCATCGGAAACTCTAGTCTGATTTATATCTCATGAGTGACCTTATTAGCTTAATAATTATTTCTTATATTTATGTCCTAAAAGTTATTCTTTATTATATGATACCTAGAAATTTGCCTAGGTGATGTCTTGTGCCTACATCAAATACAAATGATCATAAGATGTCGGTTCATGTACAATGTATAACATATATTGCCCACGTCCTCAAATCTATGTATTCCCTATAATTGTATCGCGGTCTGCTGTATGGTACGCCCCCTTCATGGGCTCACTATGAGGGTCTGCCCACAGTCCACATGAGCCATGTATTGAATTGAGTCAGGGAAACTAGTGCATGATGTTCCAGCTGACTCCAAATGCAAATGATGCCACATGGGTGGGTACACCACAATGATTTGGGCTCACAATAAATGGTCTGATCTCAATCCTGTGCACAGAATCACGTCGCGCAGGTGTGTCAAGTAAAACCTATGAATACCTCCCATCGTTAAAGGTAGCTTTTATCGAGTACAGCCTTAAAGACCTATAACAAGTAAATTACGATAAAGATTATCTATCCATTCAATTAGAATCTCTATATGACATTTAAGTTTCATAAACATGATATCTCCTCTTGTAGTTTTATCTTGTTTTTTATCCTGTATCATTGTTACGTCCTTTATAGCCTATTTTTAGACTGTTTTGTCTTGAGCCGGGGGTCTATCGGAAACAGCCTCTCTACCTTACCTCTGAGGTAGTGGTATGGTCTGCGTATACTCTACCCTCCCCAGACCCCACGCTGTGGGAATACACTGGGTATGTTGTTGTTGTTGTTGTAAACATGATATCTAGTTTTTCAAGTGCTAGTTCTTGTTCTATCTTATGACTATGTTGCCTATGTGTTCATATATATAAGTGCGACTATACTATGGCCGTTTGTTTTCATTTGTAATACGTGACTTCTAGGAATTTCAAGTAGAAAGATACTTATAGTGATGCAAAACATTGTGAATACTCAACTCAAAGGGGTAATATGAATACTAGTGACCTCAACAAATAGACGCACGAAGTGCGGAACAAGAAATTTTAAGTAGAAAGAGCATATGAATATTTGGGTCATATTTGGCATATAGACATATGTTGACATATAGAAAGTGGAGGGACTCCTCAAACCTATCAAGTAACTACATTGACTCTTTTAGAGAAACAAGTGACTTAATATCGTGCCTTAAGGACAAAAGATATTTTAGCTTCACATACATCGAGTCTTGCTCGAATTCCATGGCGTGTCAATTTCACCTTTTTCCTTCTACAACCAAGATCTATACCGGATAATAATATGAAGGTAAAATAAGCAACTAACAAAGAAGCATAGTGATCTCGGCAACACAATATGAACAATGAGCACAAACTAGGCAAACATGGTAACTAAGCGGTGCATCAACACACCCTTCTTTCCTGCCTCCCAGATGAACACATGAATCTTTCATGAGGTCAAGATTGCTCCCTCTGCCCAACTTCCTAATATACAGCCCCCAAAGACCCAATCAAATACATATAATTTTGAACTCTCGACTTTCGACATCCGTCCCGTGAATTCTTTACTAAAACACACATAGAATGCTCCTGTGAGCTCATAGATGAAGAGAGATACAAAGTCTTACCTCAATTTTAAGCTCCAACTATTCTACAACATTCCCAAATTAGCATAATTCTCTAACATCCAAGTAATATTTATACCAAAATATTCAATTTCTATCAAAACATGCTTAACGATTCTTAATAATATTCAATACTATTCACAAGTTTCCTTAAAGTCATCAAATTCTATTTATTACTATTACTCCCATAGTTTAATTCTAGTTATTATCTACACAAGACACTTTTAACTCATAGGGATTATTAGAACAATTACCCAAATCATTCTTTAACTCTAGTCACGATTCATTGTATTTATCATAAAACCCGTTTCTAGGGTTCAACCAGTACCCAAATAAATCCAGAAATTCTATACTAAATCATTTTCTATATACCTAATTGTAGACAATACAAATTGAGTCACACAATTACCTTGGAAGAATATCCTTGAAACTCTCATTTAAGGGTACTCTTGAGCCTTCTTGAAATAGAGCTAATGATAATTTGCACCTTTGTGATTATTGAACACGAATCTACCAATTCTTGCGGAATTCGAACCATCAATACCATACTTTGATTTCTTCCCAATAATTCTCACTGTTGCAACAACATAATGGAGAGTTTCTCACGTTCCTTCTCAAAAAGAAATCACCAAGTGCCTTGTACTCTCCTTTTTAAACTCATTTAAATGCTTAATGCCACTTTCCTTTAAAGGGGAAAAATCCCTGGTACGCTATTCTCCAAAGTATGGAGAATGCTATATCCATTCTTTTCAACTTCCGATTTAACCTTTTTCACTTTAATCTAAAGCCCCAAAAAAGAACCTCATTCCAGCAACAAAAGAATACGTGGAGGCAACATATATTCCTTTAGGTTAAGGAATATTAAATGACTAAGAATAAAGTTTTGGTGCTTATCTCTTAAAGGACTTAAAAGCGACCCCACATAACTTATAGTTGTATAAGCATATTTTCCCCTATATGGCACTTAGAAAATCGGTTCTAATAAATATATACACCACATGTGCAATTTTCAACACTATAGAAATATATATATATATATATATATATATAATTTTTGCACTTCCACAATACAATTTTATCGGTGATCAAGATGTAACATATAAAATAGAATTATAATATCCGTTAACCCTCCAAATAGACTTTAAAGATCACGAAATTTTTGGGGTCTTACATTATCTCCCTCTTAGGAACATTCATCCTCGAATGTTAGGTAATCAAACGTTTCTATTCTTAGCTCAATTCTAGTCCTTAGGTTACAAGTTTACTCCTCAATTCCTTAAGAGTCCCAAAATTTGACCAACTTTGAAATTCTCCAAAAATTTTGGCAGAGTTTCCTTTGTAAATAGTTCTATCACAAAAATTTTCAAGCACCTATCAACTGATCAGAAACACGTGGACAAGCCTCATTTGGCATCACAACAAATATAATACATAAACATATAATGAATGGGGCTCCCCTTGGCCCTACACCTCAAATGAAGACTAAAATGAGTAAGGTATCTCACCTTATGTCCTTGTATTGAAACAACTAACCGTAGTAGAACATCTAAGATTTGAAGATCATAGGCATAAATTATATCTCTTGAATATTGGCATAATGTAGATACGTGTAAGGTCAAGTGCAATATCTACCCTTTTAGGCAACTTGGCTGATCTATGTATACCTTTATAATGCTGGAGGGACAATTGTCTCTATCCTTACATGTAAGTTCACTGAGGGAAAATGATCATTCCCATCCTTTTGTTATTGATGACTCAAGTTCTTTGACCATATATTAGGCAACTGGAGAGAGCATCTTATCTTCCCTCCGCCCCGGGGATAAACTTAACCTTATCCCATATTTAAGTAGGTATACATGAAGACATATAACATTTAAACAATTAAACCGTATAAAAATTATAAAATGTAAGCAAATAAGCACGAAAGGCATGTAATCATGTAAACATGTGAGCCACAGAAAAAGTTTTAACTTATAAACTAAACTTGTAAGCCTAATAGGCGTGTAGCTAATGAAGAATACATAACATGAAATCTATGTGGGGGTGAGCTATGAAAACCTACGGCATGAATATGTAAATGACAAATAGCAAGTAAACATATGGAATATCAAATAAATAGCATGTAAAAAAAAATATGGTGTGAAATCTACCATATAATCAAATAAGCAAATAGGCTATAAGAATACCTAATGTATGGGCTTTTAAACTAGAGAAATGTATAGCATGTAAGCAAATTAATTGTGATATGTAAACATGTGAACTATAAAAACACCTACTACCTGGGCTCTAGAACTATAAAAGTACATAATATGCAAGCAAATTAACTACAACACGTGAACGAGTAAATTACAACACTCGGGATAACTTTTACCCTCTAAGCAAATAAACGTATATTATATGAGTAGATTAATTTTTGACATTTACAACCATGTAAGATATGCGACATATGATACCTAAACAATTACTTTATGAGTAGGGTAACATATAAACAAGTATTTTATATAGCCTATAATCTACAAACAACAAATGTGTGGTACATAAAATATGTAGAGAATGAACTATGACGTGACCCTCATCATATAACCATAGAGGCAAATAAACTCTGAGGGTACTTAATATATAAGCCTTAAAACCCGTAAAATATATAACATATAAATATTTTCGTTATGACATATGAACATGTGAACTATAACATTTGAACAGATACACCCATAATCATAAACAATTAAACATATATCGTATGAAAAATTAAATTTGACATTCTAGTCATATAAATTAGAGAAACGTATAGAACTTAAACAAATAAGCTATAAGGTTTATAATAGGAACAAATGATCTATGATATCTATAACATGTAAATAAATAACCTAGAGTATTTGAACAATTGATTTCTGATGCGTATGTATGCAGCATGGGATCAAATATTCTATGAAGCAAATAACGTACAAACAAGTAACCTATAAATCATCTAATTATTTAGAGCGACATATAGCATATAAGCATCTCATTTATAAAACACGTAACATGTAAAAAAGAATATATAACCTATAGGTAAGTGATTTAAGATATAAATAACATACAAACAAATAGTTCGTGAAAACATATAACATGTGGGTCAATACATTATAAAACACATGACTTGAAAACTCTTTTTTTTTTTTAAAAAAGGCATACAACATATAAACAAATGGTTCATACAGCATGTAGAGTATGGACAAATGATCTCGAATATACTTAATTTCTTTTCATTTTCAAATTGAAATTGAGATTTTTGTCTACCCACCTATTTTATTTTTCAAAATCAAAATTAAAGTTACAGATCAAAAAATTAAATTTCTATTAATTGAGAAAATATTTTTCTCATTTATTTTTCCACAAGGAATCGTTATGTCTTCCTACAAAATTTTGGGCGGTGCTTCGGATCGATTGAAAAAACCACGACGGAAAGCATTCTACCAAATAAGGCAACATATAAGCAATGATTCATCTAACATGTAGCTTATAAGCAAGGGATCTATGATACAAATAATGTGCAGACAATTAACCCCTGAAGGGCACTAGACATGTAAATTAATATGCTATGAAAACCAATATCATGTAAATAATTAGACTATCAGACATGTGTACATATAATCTTACAATCGAGTAAGCTGTAATATATGCATATATAGATTCATGATACCATAATCTCATGGGCATCCGATGTCCCTATAGAATATAGAACATTCCATGGAGTTATCTAGTCGTGGGTTAAATGCAAGCAATTGTTACTAATGCAAGATGATACAACTACTTCTACTAAAGTGAAAGGTTATCACCAGTTCTGTCTCCATCACTATCAAATGATACATTACTGAGCTCAATGTTTGGTAGCTCCTGTAGATTCTAATACACATATAAACAAACGAGGTTTCAAAGACACTGTAGCAGGAGAACCCTTGTATAATACCTATTTATAGGGTCATCTTGTGACCTCTTTTATGTTATCTGATGATCAGCCATCTTTCGCTTAACAACGGGAGTCCAACTACCTTTAGGAAAATTTCCATGACATCGTAACAGTGATGGTGGTCCAACCTTTTTCCCCATAGTCAAGATATAATCGGCAAGATTACGATGAACTGGTATCAGTCAAACACAAACATGCAGCCGCCTTCTACTTAGGGAAGCAATCCAATAAGCCTCATTATTATGTCTTATGACATTCTTCGTCGGCTATCGATGATCTACGCACCTTCATACATACACTCTCTCCCTTTTTACTATGATGATGCATGTGTTTTTCTTGGACACCACACTGTACCAAGGAAATATAAAAACCAAGAATTGGGTATTAGAACTCACATTGATGCTAACACTATTTCTGTAGATGAGCGACTTTTAAATGAGTAATCGTATGAGTAATACCCCACCTTAGGTCCTACACTAAGATAACCTAGGGGTAATACAAGTGCAACTATAATGGTAGAGAGCACATGAATCTCTGCATGGCTTTCCTTTGTAAAGAATTGTGAATTGAAAGGGTCGACTCACCAAGTTATCTTAAGCCAAAGTCGAAATCTCTAGATGGATGATGGTTAATAACTAGAAGCTGCCCTTTTGGCAATGATAGCACTGGCCCACTTGGCTTGATTTGAGGTTGACTTTTACAGGTAGAAGATGTATGACGATTGAGCAGAGTAAGAATTTAACATAACTTCTTATGACTTAGCACTACTGCATGATCTAAATTATGAAATAAGGTCAAAATTCCTAAATGCCAAAGCAGCTCTCCCATTATAAATGTGGTGCACAACACATCAATAAGTGGGGATCTACTAGACACAGATTCATAGACACCCTGAGATACCTTGAACCTGGCTCTGATACCACTTTTGTTACCCCCCGAGCCTAGACGAGGCAGACAAGTACCGTATGAGCATATACTATACAACTGAAATGTGTTAAGCGGATGAGCCATTATTCATAAGATAATTATAAGGAGTTGCACCTAGGAAGCACAAGCCAACTAGCCACACGAATGCGATTGACAACTGAGACTATAATTACATACGAATAATTTACACTGTCTATGAAGCCTCTAATAAAATTTATAATTGTACAATGTCAAATGGTCAGTACAGAGCCTCGATGTACCCAAACTATGACTATAAATGTGACTATAGAGTACTAGAGACCTATTAACTATAGATGAGAGAAGAGCTCACCGACTACTTTGCTGAATACGGAGCGAGTGCCTAACATAGGAGTCTGCTAGCTCGTATACCTGATCCTGCATATATGGAAATGCAGCACCCCAAAATGTAGGGATGTCAGTACATATAAAACATTTACTGGTATGTAAAGCAACCAGAATAACAAGTAAACAAGTAGGATGCTCATGTGAATCAAATATCAAGATGAAGGACTTATGAGCACACACTAATAGATATAAGATGTGAAACGGTGACCTATATAGTAGTCTCATTAGCATATCATACTTCAAGCATTAGAGATGATCAACTGTGTAAAGAGATCATCGGAAACTCTAGTCTGATTTATATCTCATGAGTGACCTTATTAGCTTAACAATTATTTCTTATATTTATGTCCTAAAAGTTATTCTTTATTATAATATACCTAGAAATTTGCCTAGGTGATGTCTTGTGCCTATATCAAATACAAATGATCATAAGATGTCGGTCTATGTACAATGTATAACATATATTGCCCACGTCCTCAAATCTATGTATTCCCTATAATTGTATCGCGGTCTGATGTATGGTACGCCCCTTCATGGGCTCACTATGAGGGTCTACCTGCAGGCCACATGAGCCATGTATTGGCTTGAGTCAGGGAAACTAGTGCATGATGTTCTAGCTGACTCCAAATGCAAATGATGCCACATGGGTGGTATGCCACAATGATTTGGGCTTACTATAAATGGTCTGGTCTCAATCCTGTGCACAGAATCACGTCGCGCAGGTGTGTCAAGTAAAACCTATGAATACCCTCCCATCGTTAAGGGTAGCTTTTATCGTGTACCGCCTTAAAGACCTATAACAAGTAAATTACGATAAAGAATATCTATCCATTCAAGTAGAATCTCTATATGACATTTAAGTTTCATAAACATGATATCTAGTTTTTCAAGTGCTAGTTCTTATTCTATCTTATAACTATGTTGCCTATGTGTTCATAATATATGTGCGACTATACTATGGCCGTTTGTTATCATTTATAACACGTGACTTCTAGGAATTTCAAGTAGAAAGATACTTATAGTGATGCGAAACATTGTGAATACTCAACTCAAAGGGGCAATATGAATACTAGTGACCTCAACAAATAGACGCACGAAGTGCGGAACAAGAAATTTTAAGTAGAAAGAGCATATGAATATTTGGGTCATATTAGGCATATAGAAATATGTTGATATATAGAAAGTGGAGGGCCTACTCAAACCTATCAAGTAACTACATTGACTCTTTTAGAGAAACAAGTGACTTAATATCGTGCCTTAAGGACAAAGGAGATTTTATCTTGACATACCTCGAGTCTTGCTCGAATTCCATGGCGTGTAAATTTCACCTTTTTCCTTGTACAACCAAGATCTATACTGGATGATAATATGGAGGTAAAATAAGCAGCTAACAAAGAAGCACAGTGATCTCAGCAACACAATATAAACAATGAGCACAAACTAGGCAAACACGATAACTAAGTGGTGCATCAGCACACCCTTCTTTCCTGCCTCCCAAATGAACACATGACCCTTTCATGAGGTCAAGATTACTCCCTCTTCCCAACTTCCTAATATACAGCCCCCAAAGACCCAATCAAATACATATAATTTTGAACTCTCGACTTTCGACCTCTGTCCCATGAATTCTTTACTAAAACACACATAGAATGCTCCTGTGAGCTCATAGATGAAGAGCGATGCAAAGTCTTACCTCAATTTCAAGCTCCAACTATTCTACAACATTCCCAAATTAGCATAATTCTCTAACATCATCAAATAATATCTATACCAAAATATTCTATTTCTATCAAAACATGCTTAACGATACTTAATAATATTCAATACTATTCACAGGTTTCCTTAAAGTCATCAAATTCTATTTATTACTATTACTCCCATAGTTTAAGTCCAGTTATTATCTATACAAGACACTTTTAACTCATAGGTATTATTAGAACAATTACCCAAATCATTCCTTAATTCTAGTCACGATTCATTGTATTTATCATAAAACCCGTTTCTAGGGTTCAATCAGTACCCAAATAAATCCAAAAATTCTATACTAAATCATTTTCTATATACCTAATTGTAGACAATACAAAAATATTGAGCCACACAATTACCTTGGAAGAATATCCTTGAAACTCTCATTTAAGGGTATTCTTGAGCCTTTTGCACCAATTCCTTCTTTTCTTTTCATTTTGTTCATTTCATTGGACAATTTACAATTTTTGATTTAGGCATATGGTGCTACCTTGTGTTGAAATACGTCCTTTTCTTCTCCACCTTAGTGCATGCACCCCCAAACTTAGGCTTTCGCCTATGTTATCATTTCAATTTCCTCCTAAACTTAGACTTTTGGACTACATTTCACTTTTGAGCCATTAGGAAGGATGGGTGAAAAAATTGAAGTTCTATAGAAGGGTCAAGGTTTCAAACAAGGTTCCAAATAAAGGTCACAAGCTCAAAGGGGCTTACTCGAGTCAATGTAAAAGGAAGTCAATTTTGGTGAAGTGACTTATTCAAAAAGGGCCAAAGGTCATCTTCCAAGCTTGGTTACGTCTAAGATTTCGCCTTGAATCATATTTGGGGAAAGTTTTAGATAACACATACACACAAAAATAAAGTATAGCCTTACCACACAAGGCATCACAACCCACAAATTTCATAATTAGTTTCACAATCAATTGGGACAAATGACTTTTGACAAGCTATTTTGAGTTCTTTTACACACTTGTTTGTGAATTGGTCAAGCCAAATAGGGAGTGTGCAACTCATGACAAGAGAATGCTTTACTCAAAATCATTTCCCCTCTTTCCTTAATTTGCCAAAAATATCTTTCCATGAAAATTTTCTGGTGGGTCCATTTCTGTCACGCCCCAAACCATGGGAGGCATGACCGACACCCGGAGCCCCAAAAGGCCGAGGGTGTCAAAATAGAGTGTATCTCTATTGAAATTGCTGGGGGTCTAAGACCGACAAGGTCTCTAAGAATAGCAATTTGAAACACTAAAAGCTCAATAGTAGTTAAGCAACTCAAGGCCGACAAGGCTATTATCATAGTAGATAGCTAATAAAGAGGCCGACAAGGACATACCCAACACTGATATACATATACACGTCTACAAGCCTCTAGGAGTAAGTAAAATGTCTCATATCCAGGACAGGGACCTGGACTACCCATAAGTTGTACATATACATAACCTGGCCAAAATATAAGCTAGACCTCTGACTCGTCAGCTCCAGGAAGAATGGAGCTTACCAAAATGGCTGAACTTTGCAACTCCTACTGAAGAGATCTGTCTGGATATCTGTCTGGACCTGCAGGCATGTATGCAGCGCCCCCAGGCAATGGGGACGTCAGTACGACAATAATGTACTGGCATGTAAGGTAGAAACATAAAAGCAAGTCGCAAGTAGTAAATCCGAACAAGATATAATATGAAACTTGTAAACTGTAATTGGTAAGACTCGTTAAGCTCTTTCTCTTTTATTCTTTTTAGAACACAACACATGCATTAACTCACGCTGCAACTCACTCTTTATAACCCACACTGAACCACAATAGCGCCTCAGCGCACCCTATATTTAATAGCCTCAATATGGCAGTAGCGCCTCGACGCACACTATGTATATAATGGCCTCAATATGGCAGTAGCACCTCGGTGCACACTATGTGTATAATGGCCTCAATATGGCAGTAGCACCTCGGTGCACACTATGTATATAATAGCCTCAATATGGAAGTAGCACCTTGGTGCACACTAACACGCAAACCATGCATAATAAGTGTATTACTAGATTGACCTTCCAAGCTATTCTTGTTATTTATGAAGGTTCATTTAGATAACTTCTTTAGCCTTGGCTTACTAGGTGTTGGACTCAACATACCAAACACATATAAATGGGGATTTGACTTTCTAACTTTCCTTGTATACTTTCTAAAGCTTGATTAGAGATCACAATACAAAGAAGAAACTTGACAAAAGGATAACTTACATTTCGTGCAAAAAGAATCGGATTTTTATAAGAAGGCGACTTGAATCACCATAATGTATAAATTAGTTCCTTAAGACTTGTTGAGTTACCAAATCATCTCTCTTACAACAAAACACTCAAATTCCTTCTTTCGGAGATTTAGAGTTCTATTTCTAGATTCATGCCGATAAGGAATAAAGAAGCCTTAACATACCTCGTTCCTTCCGAAGATTGCACTTGCCACAACTTGGACTTTCCCTTATTAAGTTAATCTACAACACAAGGGTATAATGAAGCTAATATTAGCTCTTAAACCTGCTGCAACATTCCCAAAACAGTCGCTAAACATTTCCCGGGCAGATTTACGTATTTTGCATTAATTAAAGGTGTATCGTCACACCTTTCTCCCCTATCCAATACACATCACACACACACCAACCTACTGCCTCCAATAATATAAAACACATCAAACATCCCCTACACAACTTACCATGCCGAAATACAATAGCAACACATTGAACCCACGGCTTCCGATCGCCGTCCCGTGAGTTCTTAACAACAATTCAACAACAATTGTCCATCCGAACTTCAATACAAAAATATTATTATGGGCAGAGTACTTACCACACTTGAAGGTGTGTTTTTATCCTCTTTTTATTGATGCTTTAAAAGCTTAAATACCCCCTACACATACACCAACAAGAGAAGAAGAAATTTCTTAATTGTTACACAATTTCTATGTGTTAAATCATAAGAAAGGGGCTGCCATAGTTCATGTCTATCTTACCATAGGATATCCTAGCTATATGTAGTATATTAATACCAAGATAACAAGTTGATTAACTCACCTTAAGCTTGAATTAATCTTGGTCTTCTTAGAACCCTAAAGGGAGAGAAGGGCTGCCAAAAGGAAATGAGATAAGAGAGAATTTTCCAGCTTTTTGTGATCAACATTGATCAGCAAATGGCCTATATAAAGGGACCTTTTTGGCCGACTTTTTTTGAGTATATTTGGGCCAAAATGGGTCAAGAAACTTGGGCCAAAATTACCCTTTGCTTGGGCCTCAAAAGGGTTAAGTTTTGGGCTGATTTTGGGCTTCTCTTGGGTCAAAATGTGGTCAATATTGGTGGCTCCCTTTTGTAGTTGTTTGGGCCAGATTTGGTTGTGCTTTGATGGGCCAACTTTAAGGTTTATTTGGGATACCATTAGGTCTAAGTTGCTGCCCGTAATCGGCCCTCGGAACTTAGTTCGTTAGCGTAGGTAGGTGATGCACCTACTTGTCACCTAAGAGCTTAGATAAGTCGAGCAAGTACCTCACTTGTTTTATCTCATTTTCAAAACCCTCCTCCTTATAACTTAACTTAACACTTATATACATTTGACCATTTCAAATTCTAGGCCAAAGTACCCCTTCACAATCTCGAGCTCAAATACCTTCGTCGATATTTACTTAGTCACATAGGTTTTGAAAGGTACGGGGTGTTATATCCTTCCCCCCTTAGAATCATTCGTCCTCGAATGAGGGTAATGCATATAGAGCTCTAGTCCCTTAGGATTTTTTGAAATTTCGACAGAGTTTCCTTTATAATTGGGACTATCCAAAAACCTGAAACTCAGCAAAAGTCCAGCACGATGCCTCACAGGGCGATACAACTATATATAATTAAATGTAATCATTTTCACATGTTCAAACCTGATCATATTTGCATAGTAGGAAGAGTATCAAGAATATAAGAATATGACTTACCTCTGTACTATCTTCAAGTCATAAATAACTGGGGATGTTTTTTCCTCATTTCTTCCTCGGCTTCCCACGTCATTTCCTCAATATTATTATTTCTCCACAACACCTTTACTGAGGCTACTTCTTTGGTTCTGAGCTTCCTAACTTGACGATCTAGGATAGAAATTGGTACTTCCTTATAGGATAAGTCTTCAGAAAGTTGAACATCTTTAATAGGCATAATACGTGAAGGATCTCCTATGCACCTTCGTAGCATCGATACATGAAATACAGGATGGACTGTCTCCAATTCTGTGGGTAAATCTAGCTCATATGCCACTTTTCCTACCCTCCGAATGATCCTGTATGGTCCAATATATCTTGGACTAAGCTTTCCCTTTTTACCAAATCGCATAACGCCTTTCATGGGCGAAACCTTTAGGAAAACCCAATCACTAATATTAAATTCCAAATCCCGACGTCGCACATCTGCATATGATTTCTGCCTACTCTGGGCTGTTAGTAATCTTTCTCGGATTAGCTTCACCTTCTCCATTGCCTGATTAACTAGGTCTGGCCCTAATAATCCTGCTTCTCCAATTTCAAACCAGCCCAATTGGTGATCTACACTTTCGCCCGTATAAAGCCTCATAAGGAGCCATTTGAATGCTTGCATGGAAGCTATTATTATAAGCAAACTCAATTAGTGGCAAATGGTCATCCCAACTCCCTTTAAAATCTAGTACACAAGCTCGTAGCATATCTTCGAGTGTTTGAATAGTGCGTTCAGCTTGTCCATCTGTCTGTGGATGAAAAGCTGTACTGAGACTTATTTGAGTACCTAAGCCTCTCTGGAAAGACCTCCAGAAATTTGCTGTAAACTGAGCACCCCTATCTGAAATGATGGAAATTGGGACACCATGAAGTCGAACTATTTCACTAATATACAACTTGGCATAATCTTCAGCAGTATAAGTTGTCCTAACTGGCAAAAAGTGAGCTGATTTTGTAAGTCTATCTACAATCACCCATATGGAATCATACTTCCGATAAGTACGGGGTAAGCCTGTAATAAAGTCCATGTTGATCACCTCCCATTTCCAGGTAGGTATCACTATACTTTGAGTTAGACCTCCGGGTCTCTGGTGTTCAATTTTTACCTGTTGACAATTCGGGCATTGGGCTACAAACTCTGCAATATTTCTCTTCATATTATTCACCAATAAATTTGTCGAAGATCATGATACATCTTCGTCGCTCCTGGATGGATCGAATAGCGGGAATAGTGAACTTCTGCCAAAATTTTCTCCCGAAGCTCCCCGACGTTAGGTACACATAGACGACCTTGATATCTCAGAACCCCATCCTCCTTAAGCTCTATTAGTGGTTGCTTCTGTTGTGGAATTTCCTCCCTCAATCTTACTAATTCTGGATCATTATATTGTCTTTCCTTTACCTCTGTCATAAGTGAGGATTCCGCTGTGCTTTGAATAACAACTCCCCCATTACCTTGGTCTAGTAGTCGAACCTGCAAATTAGCTAACTGATGTAGTTCTCTTGTCATCTCAATCTTTCTATTTTCCACGTGGCTCAAGCTTCCCATGGATTTGCGGCTAAGTGCATCGGCCACTACATTGGCCTTCCCTGGATGGTACAAAATATCTACGTCATAATCCTTTAGTAACTCTAGCCACCTTCTTTGCCTTAGGTTTAAATCCTTCTGTTTGAATAAATACTGTAGACTTTTGTGGTCCGAAAACACGTCTACATGGACTCCAAACAAGTAATGGCGCCAAATTTTCAAGGCAAATATAACTGCTGCCAATTCAAGATCGTGAGTAGGGTAATTTTGTTCGTGCTTTCTTAGTTGTCTCGAGGCATAGGCAATAACTTTACCATGTTGCATTAAAACGCAACCTAACCCAATCCTTGAAGCATCACAATAAACAACATAACCTTCTGTGCCCTCTGGCAGAGTTAAGACAGGTGCTGAAGTAAGCCTGTCCTTCAACTCCTGAAAACTCTGCTCACATGCATCAGACCACTGGAACTTGGCAGCTTTATGAGTCAACTTTGTCAATGGTGCAGATATAGAAGAAAACCCTTCTACAAACCTTCGGTAATAACCTGCTAAGCCCAAAAAACTACGGATCTCTGTAGCATTCAAGGGCCTCGGCCAATTCTTTACTGCTTCAATCTTTTGGCCGTCAACTCTAATACCTTCGTCTGTAATTATATGGCCAAGAAAAGCCACTGAAGTCAACCAAAACTCACATTTGGAGAACTTCGCATATAATTTATGATTCTGAAGTGTTTGCAATACTGCACGTAAATGATCAGCATGTTCGGCTTTGGACCGCGAGTAAATCAGGATATCGTCAATAAATACGATCATGAATACATCTAGGAATGGCTTGAATACCCGATTCATTAGGTCCATAAAAGCTGCTGGGGCATTAGTAAGCCCAAAAGACATTACTAGAAATTCAAAGTGGCCATACCTTGTCCTAAAGGCTGTTTTTGGAACATCTACCCCTTTAACACGTAACTGGTGATACCCCGACCGCAAGTCAATCTTTGAAAAACATTTGGCGCCTTGCAACTGATCAAAAAGGTCATCAATCCTTGGAAGCGGATACTTATTCTTGATTGTAACTTTGTTCAGTTGTCGGTAATCGATACACATTCTCAAGGACCCATCCTTCTTACGAACAAACAAAACTGGTGCGCCCCATGGCGATGTACTAGGCCTAATGAAACCTTTTTCGAGTAGATCCTTTAATTGTTCCTTTAACTCTCTTAATTCTGCAGGAGCCATCCTGTAAGGGGGAATTGATATTGGCTGAGTATCTAGGAGTAGATCAATGGCAAACTCAATTTCCCTTTCTGGAGGGATTCCTGGAAGCTCATCCGGGAATACATCTAGAAATTGACTCACCACGGGAACTGATTGAGGAGTCACTGGTCCATCCTCTGTGCTTTGTACTCGGACTAAATGATAAATATAGCCTTTAGAAATCATTTTCTGGGCTTTAAGGTAGGAAATAAACCTACCCCTTGGCGTGGCAGCATTACCTTTCCACTCCAGGATTGTTTCTTCCGGAAAATGGAATTTGACAACCTTATTTCTACAATCGATATTAGCATAACATGCAGCTAACCAGTCCATGCCCATAATGACATCGAAGTCAATCATATCTAATTCGATTAGATCAGCTGAAGTGAGATGGTCATAAATCCACCCTGCACAATCTCGATAAACTCGTCTAGCTATAATAGATTCACCAACTGGCGTAGATACAACAAATGGTCTAGGCAATAACTCAGGGCCTACCCCCAACTTACCAGCAACGAGCGGGGTAACATATGAAAGAGTAGAGCCCGGATCTATAAGTGCATAAACAGCATGAGTAAAAATAGTCAATGTACCTGTAACAACATCAGGTGACGATTCCAAGTCCTGGCGACCGGCTAGAGCATAAGTGCGATTCTGACCACTGCCTGAACTGGATGTTCCTCCTCCTCCTCTACCTCTACCACGACCTAGTGTAGCCTGTTGTCCTGTCCTTGGGGGAAGAATAGTAGATGAAGAAGCTGCCATCGACCCTGTAGGCTGGGATATCTCACTCCTACCTCTACTCGGACAGTCTCGCATAAAGTGACCAGGATGCCCACACAAATAACAAGTATCTGAACCCAGGCGACATATCCCAGGATGCTTCCTACCGCACTGAACACAAGGTGGCAAAGGTGGCCTCATCTGACCAGAATTCCCCTGGCGATAGGAACTGGATGCACCAGAACTGTGGCCTGGTCCAGTCTGAGAAAAACGATCATACCTCTGCCTTTGCAACTGATATGGGGCACCACTAGTAGGGTGGGGTGATCGCCTATTAAAATTTGGCCTAACATTACCTCGTGGCTCTACATAGGACCCAATAGATCTAGCCCTCTTATCCTGATCCCTTTCTCGGCTTTGGTTATCTCCAATTTGTACTTCAAGATCCTCTGCAGTCTGAGCAATATCCTGTATCTTAGAAATATTCATATCCTCTTGTGTGGCTGCTATTGTTAATCCCTTAATCAATTCATCCTTAAGGCCACGCACATATCGATGAACTCTAGCTCACATCGTACTCACAATATCGGGGGCGTACCTGGCTAATGAATTAAACCTGAGGCTGTACTGTCGAACATTCATATTGCCCTGCCTAAGGGCTAGAAATTGATCAAGTCTGGCCTCTCGAACCTCCTGTGTAAGATAGTGAGCTAGGAAGGCCTCTGAAAATTCCTCCCATTCAGCTGGGGGTACATTTGATCCCCTAGACCGATCCCAAGCCTCGAACCATAAAATGGCCACATCTCGTAACCTAAAAGATGCAAACTCCACTGCCTCCACTATTGTTGCATGCATGACTCGAAGTACTCGATAAGTCTGATCAATAAACTCCTGAGGATCCTCACGTGGGTCAGAGCCTGTAAATATAGGAGGACTTAGGCTGATAAACTCTCGAGCCCTAGAACTTTCTGAGCCACCTGACCTAGCACTCGTTGATGCCCCAATTTGTTGTTGTTGTGTGGCTACCATCTGGGTCAATAATCGAACAGCACGCCTGATGTCCTGGTCCTCTGCTTCAGGTGGAGGAGCTACATGTGCTGGTTCATCTCTAGCTATCTCAGATGCCACTGGAGCAGGTGGGGTCAGGGGTACTGGATCCCCTCTAGTCTCATCAGGTACTTGATAAACTTGGATCTCTGGTGTCGGTGATTCACTTTGAGCCTCAAATCTATCCAATCGGATAGGCGGGGAACGACTAGTACTTTCCCCCGTATCCGTGCCAACCCGTCGGCTACTCATTTGTCTAGTCACAGGCATTTCTGTAAACAAGGAAGAGAAAAACATGAATTAGACTTCAAACATCTTATGACCTCGCTCTATTGCACGATTTAGCAAATGAAAGAAGGATAACATTTCCTAAATGTCCCGTAGCCTCATGATTATAGGTATGGTGCACAACACACCCATAAACAAGACTCTACTAGACACGGCTTGTAGACTCCCTGGGATTCAACGTGCTCTGATACCAAGTTTATCACGCCCCAAACCATGGGAGGCATGACCGACACCCGGAGCCCCAAAAGGCCGAGGGTGCCAAAATAGAGTGTATCTCTGTTGAACCTGTTGGGGGTCTGAGACCGACAAGGTCTCTAAGAATTACAATTTGAAACACTGAAAGCTCAATAGTAATTAAGCAACTCAAGGCCGACAAGGCTATTATCATAGTAGATAACTAATAACAAGGCCGACAAGGCCATACTCAACACTGATGTACATATACACGTCTACAAGCCTCTAGGAGTAAGTAAAATATCTCATATCCAGGACAGGGCCCTGGACTACCCATAAGCTGTACATATACATAACCTGGTCAAAATATAAGCTAGACCTCTGACTCGTCAGCTCCAGGAAGAATGGAGCTTACCAAAATGGCTGAACTCCGCAACTCCTACTGAAGAGGTCTATCTGGGGTTCTGTCTGGACCTGCAGGCATGAATGCAGCGCCCCCAGGCAATGGGGCGTCAGTACGACAATAATGTACTGGCATGTAAGGTAGAAGCATAAAAGCAAGTCGCAAGTAGTAAATCTGAACAAGATAAAATATGAAACTTGTAAACTGTAATTGGTTAGACGCATTAAGCTCTTTCTCCTTTATTCTTTTTAGAACACAACACATGCATTAACTCACGCTGCAACTCACTATTTATAACCCACACTGAACCACAACAGCGCCTCGGCGCACCCTATATTTACTAGCCTCAATATGGCAATAGCGCCTCGGCGCACACTATGTATATAATGGCCTCAATATGGCAATAGCACCTCGGTGCACACTATGTGTATAATGGCCTCAATATGGCAGTAGCACCTCGGTGCACACTATGTATATAATAGCCTCAATATGGCAGTAGCACCTCGGTGCACACTAACACGCAAACCACGCATAATAAGTGGATTACTAGATTGACCTTCAAAGCTATTCTTGTTATTTATGAAGGTTCATTTAGATAACTTCTTTAGCCTTGGCTTACTAGGTGTTGGAATCAACATACCAAAAACATATAAATGGGGATTTGACTTTCTAACTTTCATTGTATACTTCCTAAAGCTTGATTAGAGATCACAATACAAAGAAGAAACTTGACAAAAGGATAACTTACATTTCGTGCAAAAAGAATCAGATTTTTATAAGAAGGCGACTTGAATCACCATAATGTATAAATTAGTTCCTTAAGACTTGTTGAGTTATCAAATCAGCTCTCTTACAACAAAATACTCAAATTCCTTCTTTCGGAGATTTAAAGTTCTATTTCTAGATTCATGCCGATAAGGAATAAAGAAGCCTTAACATACCTCGTTCCTTCCGAAGATTGCGCTTACCACAACTTGGACTTTCCCTTATTAAGTTAATCTACAACACAAGGGTATAATGAAGCTAATATTAGCTCTTAAACCTGCTGCAACATTCCCAAAACAGTAGCTAAACATTTCCCGAGCAGATTTACGTATTTTGCATTAATTAAAGGTGTATCGTCACACCTTTCTCCCCTTATCCAATATACATCACACACACACCAACCTACTGCCTCCAATAATACAAAACACATAAAACATCCCCTACACAACCCACCATGCCAAAATACAATAGCAACACATTGAACCCACGGCTTCCGATCGCCGTCCCGTGAGTTCTTAACAACAATTCAACAACAATTGTCAATCCGAACTTCAATCCAAAAATATTATTATGGGCAGAGTACTTACCACACTTGAAGGTGTGTTTTTATCCTCTTTTTATTGATGCTTTAAAAGCTTAAGTAGCCCCTACACATACACCAACAAGAGAAGAAGAAATCTCTTAATTGTTACACAATTTCCATGTGTTAAATCATAAGAAAGGGGCTGCCATAGTTCATGTCTTTCTTACCATAGGATATCCTAGCTATATGTAGTAGATTAATACCAAGATAACAAGTTGTTTAACTCACCTTAAGTTTCAATTAATCTTGGTCTTCTTAGAACCCTAAAGGGAGAGAAGGGCTGCCAAAAGGAAATGAGATAAGAGAGAATTTTCCAGCTTTTTGTGATCAACATTAATCAGCAAATGGCCTATATAAAGGGACCTTTTTGGCCGACTTTTTTTGAGTATATTTGGTCCAAAACGGGTCAAGAAACTTGGGCCAAAATTACCCTTTGCTTGGGCCTCAAAAGGGTTAAGTTTTGGGGCTGATTTTGGGCTTCTCTTGGGTCAAAATGTGGTCAATATTGGTGGCTACCTTTTGTAGTTGTTTGGGCCAGATTTAGTTGTACTTTGATGGGCCAACTTTAAGCTTCATTTGGGCTACCATTAGGTCTAATAATCCATGGTGTTGCTGCCCATAATCGGCCCTCGGAACTTAGTTCGTTAGCGTAGGTAGGTGATACCTACTTGTCACCTAAGAGCTTAGATAAGTCGAGCAAGTACCTCACTTGTTTTATCTCATTTTCAAAACCCTCCTCCTTATAATTTAACTTAAAACTTATATACATTTGACCATTTCAAATTCTAGGCCAAAGTACCCCTTCACAATCTCGAGCTCAAATACCTTCGTCGATATTTACTTAGTCACATAGGTTTTGAAAGGTACGGGGTGTTACAGTTTTCTCCTAAGGGGGAAATGGTGTGCTTCGATATCAGGTTCGATTGTGTGATCCTGACATAGATTGGTTGAGCCAGCAGATTTTGGCAGAGGCTCATAGCTCCAGGTATTCTATTCACCCAGTGCCACGAAGATGTACCGTGACCTAGTCTATTGGTGTAATGGTATGAAGAGGGACATAGAAGGTTTTGTGGCTAAGTGTCCCAACTATCAACAAGTGAAGGTAGAACATCAGCGACCTGGTGGTATGACTCAAGATATTAATCTTCCTACTTGGAGGTGGGAAGTGATCAATATGGACTTCATTATAGGTTTTCCTCGTACTTGTAGGAAACATGATTCTATTTGGGTGATTGTCGACAGGATGACTAAATCAGCCCACTTCTTGGCTGTTAAGACTACAGATTCAGCTGAGAATTATGCCAGACTCTACATTCATGAGATAGTCAGAATGCATGGTGTTCCATTGTCTATCATTTTAGATAGGGATACTTAGTTTACATCCTAGTTTTGGAGGTCATTTCAGAAGGGTCTTGGTACTCAGGTTAAGCTTCGCATAGCTTTTCACCCATAGATGGATGGCCAGGCAGAGCTTACTATCCATACTTTGAAGGATATGTTAAGATCTTGCGTGATTGATTTCAAAGTTAGTTGGTATGATCTTATCGAGTTTGCCTACAACAATAGCTTTTATTCTAGCATCTAGATGGCTTTCTATGAGGCACTTTATGGGCAGAGGTGTAGATATCCTATTGGTTGGTTTGAGGTAGGTGAGGCAGCTTTGATTGGTCCAGATTAAGTTCATGAGACTATGGAGAAGGTTCATATTATTAGGTAAAGGTTGAAGACCGCTCAGAGTCGACAGAAATCATATGCAGATGTGAGGAGAAGAGAATTAGAGTTTGAGGTTGATGATTGGGTGTTTCTGAAAGTGTCAACCATGAAGGGTGTGATGAGATTTAGTAAGAAATATAAGCTTAGTCCTTGCTATGTAGGTCTCTACAGGATTCTGAGAAGAGTTTGTAGTGTTGCGTATAAGTTGGAGCTGCCAATGGATTTAGAAGCGGTTCATCCGGTTTTCCATATTTCCTTGTGGAAAAAGTGTGTTGGTGATCTGACCTTGATATTTACCTTAGAGGATGTGAGTGTGAAGGATATCCTTTTTTGTGGGGAAGTTTTCATGGAAATTCTTCATCGTCAGATTTGGAGGTTGAGAAATAAAGAAGTTGTTTCAGTAAAGGTCCTTTGGAGAAATCAGCTAGTTGAGGGAGCTACTTGGGAAGAAGAAGCAGCTATGAAAGCCAAGTACCCTCATCTCTTTCCTTCCGATTCAGTTTCAGCTTAAGGTAATAGTTTTCTACATAGTTTGTCCCTCCGATCCTAATCCATCATCTTCTCTCATGACCCTAGCGTGCATTCGTATTTTCGAAAGTTAGTTCAGTCATGTTTTAAGTTAAAAAGCTCAGTTTTTATGTTTATTCTTCAGTTTTCCTATTTTGTTGGTTGGTTGGGATGTTTTCTCTCCAGTTTTACTTACTTATCCTTCATATGAGGGCAAATGATCCCAAGTGGGAGATATTATAACACCCCAGAATTTGATCCAGTTTTTAAACTTAAAATCCCCAAATATCTGATCTTTCCAGGAACTACGAGTCTAAACCACGGGCCATGGTTTGAACCACGAGTCATGGAATGAACTCGTGGTTAAATTTCTACAGGATCAGCCTCTGGTCTGAGAACCACGAGTGGGTTCTATGCACTGTAGTTCATTTTACGGACCGTCCTATCCACTCTTGAAATCAAACCTGAGGGATGACTGTTTCCCCAAAAACCACAAATGGATCTATGATTTGTCGTTCATTCTACGGAACATCCTCTTGACTTATCAAACTTGATCTGCAGCTGAACACTTTGTCCAGGAACCACGAGAGGCAACCACGGACCGTGATTCAATCTACGGTTCATAGACCTCACTCGTGGAACCTGAAGCTGAGTTTTTTAATCAGTTTTTTTCCAGCTTTTACCTAGGGGTATTTTTGTAATTACCCACCCTTTTAACTCTTAAGTGAGGTCGTTTTGGTCACTTTTAGTAGGGTTTCTACCCCAATTAGCTGAAGTCCTTCATTATTCCTTATTCATCTCCCAAAAGAGGAAATAACTCCTTCAAGCTCCATAGCAAGGGATTCAATTCCAAGTCTCCATTCTTCTCATTCTTAGTTGGGCTAACTTCAAATCAGTTATGTGGGTATTCAATGAGGGATTTTTTTTACCCTCATGCCCAAAACCCTAATTTTTCTAAATTGAATTTATGAATTTCAAGTTAGGGTTCTTACCCAATTCTCATTGGCTTTTCTATTAAGTGTTTTCTTATGATTCTTCAACAAATTATAAGTTCAATTTCATGATTTGCATGGGTTTTGCAAATGATTATTTATCTCATGATTTGAAGGCTAACCCTAGCTAAATTTTTGCATGCATGGCTTGATTTAAGGAAAATTGCATGCATTGATATTATGATCTCAAGTACTTTATGAAATTTCATGCCAAATTCTTCAAGTTATGAATTTAGAAAGAAAAGTGAATTTTGGCTATGCTAAGCCTTAAGACTTATGATTTGAATTTGCATGACATTAGATATGTCCTTATGCTTTTCAAATAGAATTTTGGTATTAGATATGTCACAAGTATGTTATGAGCTATATGTATATTTTTGGGAGTAGTATTTAGCACCGAGCGATGAGGGTTTTAGATAAACCGAATCCAAAACTGTGTTGCCACCGTAGGTTACCCTCTGTGGCTTATGACAGGATCCTATTATGATAAGGTTCTAACCTTGGCCGGTTAGGACAATCTTTTTTAGTGTGGGTGTATGACACTGGACTCCATGTAGCTCATCATGGTTTATGTCTGTTAATAAAAACTCCCGTATGAATGTTTCTAAGCCTTATGCTATGTTATTTCTTACCTTATTCTTAAAGTATGATATTACTTATGATTTTTTATCTTAGGCGTATTTATACACCTAAGTGTCGTTATCCCTGCACGTTTAGCTTAGTTTTGAGGATAACTTGATACACTATTGAGGTATTTAGTGTGTAAAAGGGTGTAATTTGTGACTAACATGTTTATTTATAGTGTTTGGGCAGCATTTGGAACAAATAATAAGCTAAAATAATCAAATAGAGTTTAGACGAGGAAACTAGCTTTGCTAGCTTGAGTTATGCCTATTCTAGCGTACTTGTACGAGCTTTATTTTGTTGTGTGGACTTATGTGTGTTGTGAGCTCTTGTAGGAGATCTTTGGAGGATTTATGGAAGCTATTTGAAGCCTACAAACATGCTACAAATCATTGGAACACAAATCAAGGTGGAAAGAGTTCATAGGAGCCAAAACGGATGTCAAAAGACCCACCCTCGTGCCACGGAAGCTAGCCTCCATGATGGGAGGTGTGACACGTAGGTGGGCAGCTTCAAGCTACCAAATTCCAGAGGAATTCCATGTCGAAGGCATGACACGTTAGCCAGACAGGGCTACAGGCAGCGTGACACGTGGCTACTACGGCCTATCATGGATGGCCGTGTGGATTTCCTCTCATACCTCAGGCCCTCCGTCAGATTCCCACATTCAGAGTTGATGTGTCGCCGTGGTTGCCACGACCCATCGAAATACATCATCGGTCAAAGTCTCTTATCTTTACATGCTCTTGTTGGTTTTGACGACTAGTTCTGATCTCCCATCGCACTTTCCATGGGCATCGTGGCTGAGCATCATGGGACATACTTCTTGCCTTGGTTTCACTAGAACAATCCCACGGGCAAGTATGACGGCTTGTGGTGCTTCTGACGCCCATCCCATTTGACCATGAGGAAAGTTTTGCCTCGTCAGTTTCACTGTTGTGTTCTAACGCCCTCTTCCCATGGGCTGTGGTGGATCTCACGCCCGTGGAGCATCACTTTTAGCCCAAAAAAAAGTAACTTTTCATGTCTTTTATGGTTCCAACTCTTTTCCCTGCAGAAGTATCAAATGGGCTTCATATCTAACAAAACATACTTAAGAACTCCCAAAATCCTTAATTTTAAGCGTTGAAAGTGCCTTGAAATCCCGGCACATCAACACCCTCAACTTAGAATATTTGCATGTCCTCAAGGAACAAAATAAAACTATACTAAGATGATACTTAAGTAAAATAAAAATAGGAACTACAGCAGTCATATGATGCAACCAGTTCAGCTCACAGTTTTAACCCCCTCTCCTTTTTAGTACAAAACCAATGCACATATACCATTTATCATGACAACACAAAATGGATCCATGGTTGACATCATGATATCAACAAACAAGCTAGCATACACAGATGACACTTACCCTAATAATTAGCAATCACAGTTCACTCTAATGCCCTCACAGCAAAGGAATCATGCTCACGCAGAATTTCATTCAATAAATGGGGACCGAAATCACACTCACTCTTGCAAAGAAGTTTAAGCAGTGCATGCACAATACCATAGGCTTGCCCTTATTTTCTATGCCTCAGTTTTCAAATAATTTGACTAAGATCACTATAGGATTTTATTAGGCTTGTAACGTAGACTTGGGGACGGGTATGGTATATTTGAGTAATAGTGACTTTTGCCCTCTTTGACACTACGCTATTTTTTTCCACCTTTATACCAAAACTTTCCTCCCTTATTCTCCATTTTTATCATTTCTTTTTCATCAAGCAATGGGTGTGGATTTTATTTTAAACTCAGCTTTTGTTTCTCATAAAAAAATTCTTTTCTTTTCTTTTCTTTTCTTTTCTTTTCTTTTTCTTTTTCTAGCATATACGCCCTCATCCGTTGTTTTCTTTGTTATCACTAACCCACTCTTTTCATACCCCATTCATTCTTATTTACCTCTACAGTGGTAACCCTCAATTTAGGTGATTTTCCTGAGTTGAGGTGCACAATGTCCAAGGAGGGACCAAGGCCAAATTAAAGGTTCACAAAAAATAGGGAAGGTGAATTGGCTAAATAAAAAAAAAGGTCAATTAAGGCTCAAAATCAAGGATCAAGGGAAATCAATTCCATTTAGTAGGTCATTTTAGGCTAAGGGGACTTTATTCAAAGGCGGCCTATGATCATATCCTAACCAAATATCCTATAGCCTAGGCAAGACTAACTGGGCATTTTCTAGATTGGCACACACAGCAAGAACGATACAAATGCAGCTCACAAACAGATGGCACAGAGTTATACTAATGATTTGCTAACTATCAGATTCATGCCCTAGCTTAAGCCATTTATCACATTCATATACATAATGTCATGCACAGATCCATAAAGGTCAGTCTTTAACAAGATGGCTACAATGTTACACAAAAATTTGGAGGGATCTCCATTTTTTCCAAAAATTACTTTCAAAATCAGGCCACAGACTGCACTAAGTTCCTATTCTTCTTTTACAAACACACATACTACCTAAACATATTGGTTCAGCATAAAATAAAATTCATCAGGGAAAGAACACATCAAGAAAACCCTAAGGATACGGGTACCTTTAAGATACCCACATGGGTTGCCTCTTATGCAGCGTCTGATTTAATGTTGCGACACGAAGAGAGTGCCTCAGCTACTCAAACTTCGCCAAGACACTATAAAAATACGTAAATGGATTACTAAATTTCCTCACCCCATCAAAAAGAGACGTTCATTGTCCCCAATGCAAGAAAAACATAAGGACTAGGGAGGCAAGGCATATTTGTGGTGCCTAAGCGCGGTCATCCTGTGTAGTAGATAGGACTACTGGATTGGTACCCGTATCTCTCTAAGAACTAGTAGTTGCCTTTCCAGATTTCTCAGCATCAATAGCTGCTTGTCGATCTCCTTCATCACCCTTACCAACTCCCACAATCGGGTCTAAAGAAGTTTTATTAGTGGCACCTGCAGCACCACTCCCAAAAGCACCTCTTCCAGCCACATCAACTCGGATCTGATGCTCAGCTAGGGATTATCTTGTTGTATCCTATAGTTATTTCTTTCTCTTCTTTTGAGCTCTCTCTAACTTACTGGCACGTGATTTGGGACTCAATTCAGTATCGTCTCGCCCTTCTTGAGATTTCTTGTCTTTCCTTCTCGTTTTCCTCTTTTCAATCTTTCAGACATGGTAAATCTTCATCTTCTCCTTGTATAGTGCTAAACTTTCATAAGCATTGAGATAAAACTCATCCAATTCATTTATATGACCAAGCCACTGGTAGGATGCAGTACACCAGTCCAAATTCAGCTTTTTGAGCGCCTACATAGACTTGTGCTCAAGCTCCACAGGAAGATGGAAGGCATTTCCAAACATAAGCTGATATGGTGACATACCTATTGGGGTCTTGTATGCAGTCCGGTATGCCCACAGAGCATCATCAATCTTCCTAGACCAATCAATTCTATGTGCATTCAATCTCTTTGCAAGGATCATCTTTATCTCACGATTGGAGACCTCTACTTGCCCACTCATCTACGGATGATAAAGGGTTTCTCTATTGTGCCTAACCCCATATTTTTCAAGTAGAGACCGAAATAGCCTATTGCAAAAATGATAACCTTCATCACTGATAATATCCCGTGGTATGCCAAATCTAGAGATGATATTTTGCTTTAAGAATGATGTAACATTTTTGCCTTTGTTATTAGGAAGTGCAACCACCTCCACCCATTTAGATACATATTCAACAGCAACCAATATGTATTTCATCTCATTTGAACTCACAAAAGGTCCCATGAAGTTAATGCCCCACACATCAAATAGTTTAATCACAAGGATAGAAGTTCAATAAAGCTCATGCTTCCTTGATATACCCCCTTCCCTTTGACATCGATTACAGGCCTTTGCATATTCGTGATCATCCTTATGGAGGGTAGGCTAATAGTAACCGCATTAAAGGATCTAGTGATCTGTCGGATTCCACTATGATATCCCCGAATAGGGGATGAATGACAAGCCTCTAGTATATCCATCATCTTTGCCTCATGTATGCATCTACGAATCATGGTATCAACACATGAATGGAACAAATAAGGCTCCTCCCAGAAGAACTTCTTCACATTAGACATGAACTTCCTTTGTTGATGGACAAACAGATCAAGAGGCACCATATCACTTGCTAAGTAGATAGAAAAGTCTGCATACCATGGAACCAAATCTTAAGAAGCAGCCAATACTTGCTTATCTAGGAAAGCATCATCAATCTCTAGCTCATCTTTCAGCTTCAGCATCGCCTCTTCCTCCAGTCTAGACAAGTGACCAGCTACCTGATTCTCAGTACCTTTCCGGTCCTTGACTTAAAAATCGAACTCAACCAACAAATGGACCCACCAAAACAACCTAGGTTTAGCATCTTTCTTAGGCATGAGGTACCTAAGAGCTGCATGGTCAGTGTACATAATCACATTGGTGCCAAGAAAATAAGATCTAAATTTTTCAAATGCAAAGACCACCGCTAGAAGCTCTTGTTTTGTCACAGTGTAATTTTTTTAAGCAGCATTCAGTGCTTTGCTAGCATAGTAAATAGGATGAAGGATCTTTTCAGATCTCTGGCCTAGGACTGCTCCTAGTGCTACTCCACTAGTATCACATATTACCTTAAATGGTTGGGACCAGTCACGCACAATAATAATGGGGGCAGAGATCAACTTTAGTTTTAAGCATTCAAATTCCTTTAGACATACATCATCAAAAACAAACTTTACATCCTTCTCCAACAATTTGCACAAGGGATGTGCAATTTTTGAGAAGTCTTGTAAGAACCTGCGATAGAAACCAGCATGCCCCAAAAAGCTTCGAATACCCTTCACTGAAACTGAAGGAGGCAATTTTTCAATCACCTCAATCTTTGCTTTGTCAACCTCAATACCCTTCTTCAAAATCCGATGGCCTAGCACTATGCCCTCTTTCACCATGAAGTGACACTTTTCCCAGTTTAACACTAAGTTGCACTCTTCACGTCTTTGCAGCACACACTTCAAATTGGCTAAACAATCATCAAATGAATCACCCACAATAGAGAAGGTAGCCATGAATACCTCAATAGTATCCTCCACCATGTTTGAGAAAATTGACATTATACAATGTTGAAAGGTCACTGGTACAATACACAACCCAAATGGCATCCTTTTGAATGTGAATGTCCAATATGGATAGGTGAAAGTGGTCTTCTCTTGGTCTTCAAGAGCAATTGAAATATGATTGTATCCCGAATAACCATAAAGAAAACAATACCAACCTCTTCCATCAAGTCAGTCTAACATCTGATCAATAAACGGCATTGAAAAATGGTCTTTCCTGTCCAAGTATTTAACTTTATGTAGTCCATGCATAACTCCAGCCTGTGACTAGCCTCATAGGAATCAACTCGTTCTTAGCATTTGGAACCATAGTGATTTCTCCATTTTTAGGCACACACTGAATCAGGCTCACCTACTTGCTATCTGTAATCGGATAAACCACGCCTGCATCTAACCACTTAATGATCTCTTTCTTGACAACTTCTTGCATAGGCTGATTTAATCTATATTGATGCTCAATACTCGAGATACAATTTATCTCAAACTGTATTTTGTGCGTGCATATACCTGGTGGAATTCCAATGATGTCAATAATGGACAATCTAATGGCCCTTTTGAGCTTTTTCAAAACAGATACAAGAGCCTCAACTTGCCTTTCACCTAGATCTGCAGCAATAATAATAGGCAGAGTTGGCTCCCAAGAAGACATATCGCAAGTGTGATGGAAGAGCCTTGAGCTCCAAGACTGAAGGTTCCTTAATAGATGGTCTAGCTAGTGGGATTGCTCAATTCATCAAGTCCAGATTGAGCTTTTTTGGGGTATATGAGAAAGACCCATACAAGCAAGTGCTTCCACCATATTATCATATTTAACAATATATTCCCCATCAAAATTTATTATCATGACTGCAAGTGCTTCAACACCTAGTCGCTCCTTAACCGGCACTGATGGCTGCTCTTTATCAATAATATCAATAACTGAGACTACACACATGTCATCATGGTGCTTCATTGACTAGCACAGGTTGAAAGTTACTTCCTCATCATTCAGTGTAAACTTCATCTGCCCTGTTTCCAAGTCAACTAAAGCATATCAAGTGGCAAGGAATAATCATCCCAGGATGATGGGGACCTCAAAATCCACCTCATAATCTAGAATCACAAAGTCCACTGGAAATATAAAAGACTCCACCTTAACAAAAATATCATATAGAATACCTACTGGCCTTTTCATGGTGCGATCTACCATAAGAAGATGCATTGTCATCGGTTTAGGAGCTCCCAAGCCCAATTGTTTGAACACTTCTAATGGAATGAGATTGATGCTTGCACCCAAATCATATAATGCCTTGGCAGAGTAGAATTCTCCTATGGTGTACGGGATAGTTAATGCTCCAATATCCTTCCTCTACTGCACAAGATAATGGGAAGAAATTGCACTACAATAATGTAAATTATCAGAAGGCTCAAAACTCATGGTTCTCTTCTTCGTCACCAAATCCTTTATAAACTTCACATATCCATGCATCTATTCCAGCGCTTCTACCAAAGGAATATTCACTGATAATTACTTCAACATGGAGATGAATTTTCTATACTTTCCTTCTTTGGCCTTCTTGACTAGTCTCTGTGGGAAAGGTGGAGGAGGTCGTGGTATAGGCTTTAGAGCTTGAGGGACCTCCTTTTCCTTTCCCTTGGTAGTAATTGATTTTTTTCTCACTTTGATTCTCATTACCACCCTTTTCTTTAGAATTGACCATACTTTTAGTTTTATCTTTCTCAGGCTCGGCCAGTTCATTAATAACTATAAGGGCAAGAGGATCAATAGTCTTCTTTCCACTTCGAGTAGTCACCGCCATGCCATGCCTATCATTTTTTGGATTCTGGATTATATTGATAGTAAGTGTACTCTTCCAGTGCTGGTTCAAGGTTGTAGACATTTGACCTAACTGCTGCTCAATTTTCTTGATGACAGTGGCATGCAACTCTACTTTCTGATTCATGCCTGAGATGTCAGCATGAATTTCCTTTAGGTTGTCATTATTCACCTCTACTTTATTTAGCACTCTCGCTAACATGTATTCAATATTCAATAAGTTGGGGGGCCTTCATGATTTCCAAGAGGAACATACAGCCTACTTTTCTCATTTTTGTAGCCATCCTTATTCTTCCAGTCACCATCTCTATCTCTACCCCTGATCCTATCTCTATACCCATACCAGTTTTAGTTGTTGTTTCTATCTCTATCTCTGTTCTTGCCTTGATTTCCTTGACCCTGCCAAGTGTCTTGGTTGGACCCTTGGCCGTCGGCCCAGAAACTCGCCACCAGATCATTTAGAAAGTTGGCCTCTTCATCAGGTTCAGACTCATCATGCCTTGGTGCTTTACCTTGTGAGCCCACTATGTTCACCTTCTCAACTCCATTATTAATGACATTTTTCACAACCAAATCAACACTCATCTTCAATCTTGTAGACTGTTGACTAAGTTCCTAAAATTGTTGTTGGTCTATGGACTTTTCAACAGCATAAGTTCTGGTTAGGACTTCAGAATCTCTAGTGTGCCAAGCTTTGTTCATCTTTATGACTCTATCCAATATCTCGGATGTGGCTGCATAAGTATTTTCCATGAATGCACCCCTAGTGACTGTGTTAGCTACTACCTTGGTGTTTGTATTTAGTGCCCTATAGAAGATCTCTATCAAGGTCTCTCTCAGAATCCTGTGATTCAGCACCTGTTTCAGCTTCTTATTGAACCAAAGCCATGTCTCATAAAGTACTTCAGTGTTAACTGTTTGAAATTATAGATCTCCTGTTTGAGCTACAATATATTTGATAGAGGGATAAACCTTTCTAAGAATTGATTTTTTAGTTCTCTCCATGTGATGATCGATTATTAGGAAGCTTGGCCAGCCAAAGCGTTGCTTCTCCAGTCAAAGAAAATGGAAATAGCTGCAATCTGATAGCATCCTGGCATACCCCTGATAGATTGTAAGTCTTGAAAATCCCCACAAAGTTCAACAAGTGCAAGTTTGCATCATCAGTGGGTTTGCCAGCAAATAATCCCTTCAGGTTCAGCAACTGGATCATGGTACTTGTAATATCAAACTTTGCACCAGCGGGCAGCAGTGGCAGCACTAGAGCACATATTGTTTTGATGCATCATCAAGATTGTAATGAGGGATATATCAGGGTTGAAATTGTGGTTGACCCTTATTCCCTCTCTGTCTAGCCGAATATTGGTTAACATTGTGCTAGGATTCCTCATCCCTTGTTGCTTGGATATCCAGTGCGACCTGATGGGAAGCCTCTTGCCTTGGTTTCTCAGCCTCACCATTTTGGTGAGCTTTCTCTTTGTGGCTTGAGCTTCTGGTGCATCTCTTATTCTTTGCTGCTCTTCGGCCAACACCCTGGTTGCTTCCTGCTCTGGTGTCTCAACAATCCCGTCCTTAACTATGTTTTTCAGAGTTTGCTGCAATTCAAGATCAAGGGAAATCAGGGGATTGCCTTGACTCTGTGTACTTGGAATGCATAAGTGTGAAACCTAAGAAAACAAAACAAAAACAACAGAAAAAGTAAATTAGGAATAAGTACTAACAGTCAAATAAAAACAATTGCTCATAATCCTAAACCATATTCCCTGTTAA
The DNA here is from genome assembly GCA_003996215.1 of Jaltomata sinuosa. Lineage (NCBI taxonomy): Eukaryota > Viridiplantae > Streptophyta > Magnoliopsida > Solanales > Solanaceae > Jaltomata > Jaltomata sinuosa. The sequence continues at coordinate 12,156 of QJPP01001750.1, read as the reverse complement.
TGGCGCCAAAATTTGATACGCCAAATTATACCTCCAAAAGGAAGAATAAGGCGGTCGTTGTTCAAATATAGAACCTAACCAAGGTTAGGGTCGATCCTACAGGGAATATGGTTAGACTTAGGTCAACTGTGCATATTTGCGCTCCTAGCCATCTTATTTCCCCAATGGGGGGAATTTAATGTAACAAGTAATGTTTGTAAAGGAGAGTTTAATAAGTAATAGAGTATGAATTTCAATTATTGTAATAAGTAAGAGAAGTGACTAGGATAGTGTTACCCATGAGTTCATAATGCAGTGAGACATTGTACCAGTAACCTAGCCTAGTGCTCTGCATGCAAGATCGGTAAGTTAAGTTCAACTAAATGTATGGTTACCAAAACAGAAGAATTTCACGAAGCAACTTGGTCAGTCTACGGGTGTTTTCTTTACTAACCCTTACCAGTGATCCCAGATTAGATATCCTTGGGTAAGTTCAAGCTAATTAGATGAGGGTTGGTATCCTCAGACCTGTGTTGTGTAATCCCTTTTCCCATTTGTTACCCCTTTGGTCAAACAAGTAAGAATAAGGCAAGTTCTAACATTTACAACCGTTAAAAAGCAATCAAATCAAAGGGAAGGATAATACATGCATGAACACCGTTCTCGGATTACTAAGTACTTTGCCTACTTTGTTAATTCTTCATGGTTTCCACAACCCTAGTTGTGGATGCAGCTACTCATGGTTGTAAGAAAATAATCAGATTCAGATGAAGAAATCATAATTATAACTTACAATAAGAAGTAAAGAAATCTGGAATCCTGAATTCTCAAAAACACTTCAATTACCAAGAATTAACGATTGAATTCTCAAAAGTATGTAAGAATATTATTAACAATATCTTCTGATATCCCAAAAAATGAGTAATAATAAAATAAAACCATAGGGAAGGTATTTATAGACAAAATAGACCAAATCCTATAAGTACTGGGAAAGTTGGTCGCGTCAATTCTGACGGGCTGATCCCACTGGATGTCGTGGATATCACGGCCCATAGTGGATAGTTATCTGGATTTCCTCTCATGCCTCAGGCCCTCTGTCAAATTCCTACATTCAGAATTGATGGGCCATTGTTGTTCCCATAGCCCGTCGGAATCCATCGTCGTCCAAAGTCTCATGTCTCCACATGGTCTGGTTGGTTTCGATGGCTAGTTGCGACGTCTTATCGCACTTTCCACGGGCATCATGGTTGGGCATCGTGGGACATGATTCTTGCCTTTGTTTCACTGGAACAATCCCACTGGCAAGTATGATGGCCTATGGTGCTTCCGACGCCCGTCCCATTTGACCGTGAGGCAAGTTTTGCCTCGTCAGTTTCACTATTGTGTTCCCACGCCCTCTTCCCACAGGCCGTGGTGGATCTCACGCCTGTGGGGCATCACTTTCAGCCCAGAAATTGCAACTTTTTATGTCTTTTATGGTTTCAACTTTTTCCCTGCACAAGTAGAAAACGGGCATCATATCTAACAAAACATACTTAAGAACTCCCAGAATACTTAGTTTTAAGCATTGAAAGTTCCGTGAAATCCTGACACATCAATGTGCCTTTAAATTTTTCATTTTTTCTTCAATGCACTGCCAATAGGGTGCGATGCAAACTGCAGCTGCAAGTTACCACCTGCGAAACCCAGGTCTTGGCGCACATACTCGTTAAAAAAATTTCTTCCACTTAGCCATTTTTTTCAATCTCCATGCATTCTTAAAAACACACCAAAAACAACAAAAGGTAAAGTAAATAAACTAAAAACACTTGGGTTGTCTCCTAAGAAGCTCTTGATTTTACATCGCAGCATGAAGATAGTACCTTACTATATAATCATTGCTCAAGTTCATGCCAATACAATTGGCACAATCCCAACTGAAACACCGAAAGTACTTCTTTAAGATTTTCATCACCTTCTCTCATTCCCAGGCTGATAACATCATAGATACGGACAATTGATGAGTGTATTTAGGATCCATGTGCATTCCCACCAAATATGGTGGCTTGGGCATGATCAATCCCTCAGAACCCTTCTTTACACCATCTTTGTAGACAACAAGCTAATCTTCTGATGGTTTATCTCTTATTTCATCTCCTCATGGACTTACAACTAGCTCATCTATGGTGGAAATTATGGATACCACCCTATACTCATTTGGGGGTTTCATCGATTGACAAATATTGAATGTGACCTCCTCGCTCTCCACTAAAAATTTGAGTTCTCCAAACTCAACATCGACTAGTGCTCTTCTCATAGCTAAGAATGGGTGCCCTAGGATAATAGGCACCTCGAGATCAACATCACAATCTAACACCATGAAATCAGCCGGCATGATGAACTTGTCTACTTTCACTAACACATTAAATGATATTCCCACTAGGAGTTTTATCGAATGGTCAGCCATTAGAAACCTCATTGGTATGGGTTTAGGAGAACCTAAACCTAACTTTTTAAAGATCACAAGGGGCATCAAATTTATGTTTGCCCTGAGGTTGCACAAGGATTTTCTGAACAAGAATACACAAATGGTACAAGAGATGGTGAAGGCTCCTGGATTCTCCCGCTTAGGGGCTATATTGCTTGTCATGACAGCACTAAGCAAAACATGGCAATAATTCATGAATAAAGGCTGAATAAGTTGGTAGATTACCAACTTATCAGCAAGCCTAGCCCTAGGTTCGTTGGCCCTTTTGAGATTCTACAGCGGGTTGGGGAGGTAGCTTATGAGTTAGCTTTGCCTCCAGCTCTTTTGGGTGTTCACCCTGTCTTCCAGGTGTCTATGTTGAGAAGGTAGATGTTGGATGAGTCTCACGTGCTTCAGTTGGAGTCAGTTCAGTTAGACGAGGAATTAGCTTTCGAGGATATGCTTATTGTTATTCTAGACAAGAAGGTTAGGAAGTTCATGTCCAAGGAGAGTTTGTAGGTTAAGGTTTAGTGGAGGCATTATCCTTTTGAAGAGGCTACTTGGGAGACCAAACTTTACACACGGACCAGATATCCTCACCTTTTTTAGCCTTCAGATACTTTCTGTTCTTTAACTTTTGAGTATGAAAGTCCTTTATAGTAGTGTATGTCATAATGACCTTCGTGGTCATTTTCCCATTTTTTGTGTGTTTTTACTATTTTGATCCTTCCCTGTAGCTTCTACACTGCTTTTATGACTTGCTGGGATGGGTGGCGCAATTCTTGAGGTATTCGGTCAATTTTAGAAGGGATTCCATGTTTTGGAGCTTTTAAAGTTGAAATGATTGACTTTGGTTAACATTCTTTGTAGACGAGCTTGGAAGAGAATTTTGTCAGCACTGTCAGCTTTAAAACATGGATTTTAGGCTAGTAAAACCTTTGATTTGGGTCCCGAGGATTTTGGACTCATCTTGGGCACTTGGGTGAATTTTGAGAATTTTAGTTAAAGTGTTTACTTTGGTCAAAATTTCATCAAGACGGCCTCTGTTGGTCATTTCATCAATTCTATTGAGTCCAAAATATCATTACCAGTTGGGTAGCATATTTGATTTGTGTTCACAGGACTCCGAATAAATTCTGAAGGTCCATTTATGTCACGACCCAATTTCTCGGTCATGATGGCACCTACAACCCCCGGTAGGTGAACCAATCCCCGTAGCCCAGAACAGTTAGTAATGGGCTACTATCAAACAAATAAGAGAACAAGACGAAGAGAACAGATAAAAGGACTATAAATATATACATATGCGGAAACTAAACCAAACCCCAAGACCTAGTATCATAGTATAGAGCCAAACTACATACATGGAGTGCAAATAAACCAAAACTATATATACAGATGTCTCTGAATGGTAATAGAGTACATGAAGCAAAAGATAAACTAAAGCTAAGCTCCGATCGCCCAGAGCTCACCCTCAGTCTGAAGTAGTCCCCAACAGATCTCCAAGCACGAATCACAGCGATCTAACGGCGATGGCCCACGCTAGGATCTGCACTCAAAGATACAGGGGGGTAGGGGTGAGCACCAAATGCGAAGCATAAGGTACCAAGTAGGTATCATAGGCCGACTGGGCACATATAAGATAAAAGCATAGTAACAGACAGAATAGAAGCAAGCAGTCACAGAAATCAACGAAAGGTATACAGGAACTAGCCAGAGGGAAATCAACAGAACCACATGTGAGGCTAGTAAGCAGAATATACACACCATAGGCACAGGTGAAAGTAAGAAATAACGCACCTGGGGTCCTTGCAATAACAGTGTATACATAATAGGTTTACGAAATGGATGGTATACCGGTAACCTCAAGTGTAGGAAGAAGAGAGAAAGAGTAATGATAGGCATGCTTAAAGACATGAATCAAGCCCAACTAATCATATCAATCTCAAATCCAGCAACTAACAGTCTAGCAGTAACCAATTTTATAATTAACCGTAACAGGGAATAAATCTATAAGTAAATAGAAAGAATCTACCTACAGTCCCTCGGCAGCCCATATAACCGAGGAACACAAACAAGTGAAAACAAACCCTCCGGCATCCCATACTACCGGAGCGTACAATCAACAAACAACAAAAAAGGGTGGAACCTCAAACAATGAATGATATGATGCATGAAGATCTCAAGTGAAATGGTATCTCTGTATGTACCTCCTCCGGTGTCGATCCGGCCCAGTAGGTAGGTTCCATGGAAGGACACTGCTCGTATACCTCTACTCCACCGTATACCCCTCCTCCGGCACGCGCAGCCCGTAGCCCCTGGCCCGGATGGCAAGGTCCATGGAGGTCCCAGACCCCATACTAAAACTCACTATCAAAACATGTCGTCCGGAAGCAAGTCCGGTATCAAGATAGAGACCCAGTCTCGAATATGCATGCCCAGACCCTGTCCAGGACTAAAGTAGTAGGAAAATATCTCAAAAAAAACCCTCCAAGGGTGCCCGGGAGTAACCGAGTCTAAACAGTAAAAAGTCATCTCAGGTGCTCGGTCCGACCGAGGCTAAAAATCATCTCAAGTAGCAAGAAAACTCAACTAGCACCCCGGCCCTGCCGAGTCTAGCATTAATCGTAAAACTGATGATTTAAAACATAATTTTACTTTCTTTTTCCCAGGAAATTCACAAGTTAAATCAAACCATTTCCAAATCATTTCCATCAAAAACAGGCCCCCGGGGCCATGCAAGGTTTAGAAAATAGTGCCAGTAGGCCCGAAGCCAAAACCATAGTAAAACATGAATAAAACCTCTTTTTATGCATGGAAATGGTATGATCACACACAATAGTTGCCCAGGAGCTCACAATCAACCTATCGACCATGCACAGGCCCACAGCTACTCAGCAAGCATAACCAGCCTAGAAGGATAATTCTATGCCCGGGACTCGCGGACACTCCCAAAATCCCACCTTCTATGTTCCAGAGTCAACAAGGCCTCACAGGACCACAAGGGTAAATAAAATATATCGGCAAATACTACAAGCAACGGAGGAACAAAAGTAGGCTGACATGAATAAACGATCGAGGTATGTGGTACCAACCTAATAAACCAACCCAAGGATGCCCATTAATACAATTTTATCCTATATATGTGGAGTCTAGAGAAAATAAACCGTAACCTACCTGTCGTCCGATGACGAGATGCTAAGATGATGTCCAAGCTCGAACCACTCCGAGAAAATCCAAAACTAAATCAGAATCGGATTTGGGCTTGAATAACTTGACGGAGATAATCAAAATATATTTTCCACTAAAAATTTCCTTCATGGTTGGCGTGCGTAGATTACAGAAAGTATATTGGATTTATTTTCATAAGCCAATTCAAACTCACGATGCAGAAGCTAAAGAGAATATGTTACTACACATTCTTAAAATCATTCACAATATATATACAACAAATAAGTTAGGTAGATATGCTATAATTGGAATGACACCACTATAGTTAGTGGATTGCTGGCCACTCCTTCCACCTCCACGTGGAGTGGAGGTGGCAGTACTAAAAATATTTTTATCCCGTTATGTATATACTCGGGTATTATATAATTTCATGGTAAAATAAATATAACTTTTTGAATATACCATAATTAATAGAAAATCATTTCAAATAAAACCTACTATATTATAATAATAATTTTTGACATAACTAAATTTACTATCTCCGTTAAAATATTACGGTGTATAAAAACCTTATAAAGTAAATACATATACAATTATATCGTAACAAAATATTTTTCGTAAACTTTTAAAATATTTTAAAAAGGTAATAATAATATAACCTTTTACCAAATTCCACTTTCAAATAAAATATTTTCAAATACACGCGATGTTAATAAAATTCTTAAATTTAAGTTTGCAACTCACCATCGCACGATTTAGATACTAAAGAACTCTCTTGGAACCCTCCCTTATGTTTTCTCACTGTTTTGGAACTGAAATGGCGTTTTAAAACGTGAAGTTGAGGCTTAAATCGGTCTTGACCCGACCCGGTTCGCGACCCGGTTCGCAACCCGTTTTCTGCCAGACAGTCCACGGTAAAACAGTCATAACGTTTTACTCAGAGATCAGTTGGACGTGAGGTTTTACGCGTTGGAAACTAGACTCGTAGACCTTCGATTTGGTATTTTGGGGGACTTCTAACTCTTTATATATTGAGAGAAAAGCTCCGAGACATTTTACCCAAAGTTCAGAAAATTTATTAAAGATCTTACGATAACTTTTGCCAACTTGCTTGACTTCAAAACTTATCATACGGCCAAACAAATGGACCCGGCACCGAAATACTGGTCCCGAAAAGCCTTAATGACTTGGGGCCACTATAAAAAAGCTCTAACGGTTCAAGGAAAATGTATACGTGGAAATGACCGGAAGGGTCATTACATCATCCACTACTAAAAAGGACTTTCGTCCTCGAAAGTCAAGGTTAAGGGGGTACCTGAAGGCTCAAACAGCTGCGGATAGTGGGCCCGCATATCTCTCTCGGTCTCCCAGGTAGCCTCCTCGACTGGACGGTGCCTCCACTGAACCTTAACAACCGGGATCTCTCGAGACCTCAATCTCCTGATATCTTTGGCCAAAATAGCTGTCGGCTCCTCAACAAAGGCTAAACCCTCACCCAACTGAACTGAATACCACTGTAACACATGAGACTCATCTGGGACATACTGACGCAACATCAAAACATGAAATACAGGATGTATAGCTGAAAACATCGGAGGCAAGGCTAGTTGATAGGCAACGCTACCAACCCTCTGAAGAATCTCAAACGGCCCAATATACCTGGGGCTAAGCTTGCCCCGCCTACCATATCTCACCACGCCCTTCATGGGTGATGCACGGAGAAACACTAAGTCACCGACACTAAACTCCAAGGCACGAAGCCGACGATCAGCATAACTCTTCTGCCTGCTCTGAGATGCCCGAAGTCTGTCCTGAATCACTCAGACTCGGTCTAAGGAATCTCGAAGTAAATCTGTGCTCTGTGGCCTAGAACTAAAACCATCAAACCAACCTACCGGTAATCTGCAACGCCTGCCATACAAAGCCTCAAAGGTGCCATGCCGATACTCAAATGGAAGATGTTATTATAAGCAAACTCTGCCAAGGGAACAAACTGATCCCATGAACCTCCAAAGTCAAGAATACAGGCCCGAAGCATGTCCTCCAGAACCTGAATGGTCCTCTCGGACTGGCCATCTGTCTGAGGATGAAAAGCGGTACTAAGATGAACCTCTGTACCCAAATCTCGCTGAATAGCCCTCTAGAACTGAGATGTGAACTGAGTGCCACGGTCTGAAATGATAAAAGCTGGGACCCCGTGCAATTGAACAATCTCACGAAGGTAGATCTGAGCTAACCTCTCTGCGCCATAAGAAGTCTGAACCGGCAAGAAATGTGCTGACTTAGTCAGCCTATCAACAATCACCCATATGGAATCAAACCCATGAGAAGTACTAGGCAAACCAACAATGAAGTCATTAGTAATCCCTTCCCACTTCCACTCAGGAATGGGAAGTCGCTGCATCAAACCACCAGGTCTCATGTGCTCGAACTTAACCTGCTGGTAGTTCAAGCACCGCGATACAAACTCCGCTATATCCCGCTTTATACCACTCCACCAGTAAAGCTGTCTCAAGTCTCTATACATTTTTGTTGTGCCAGGGTGAATGGAGTATCTAGTACAATGTGCCTCATGAAGTATCAACTGAATCAAATCACTAATCCTCGGAACACAAAGGCGACTATCAAACCTCAGAACCTCATCTGAATCTAGAGTAGCCCGACTGGTCTCACCCTGAACAACCCGATCACGAAGGTCACACAACTGCTGATCCTCAAACTGACGGCTCTGAATATGATCAATCAAAGTAGAACGAACCTCAACACTGGCGAGAACTCTGCTAGGATCCAATAAGTCAAGCCTAACAAAACGGTTAGCCAAGGACTGGATGTCCAAGGCCAACGGTCGCTCTGAAACTGAAAGAGAAGCTAGGCTACCCATACGCACTGCTTTCCGGCTCAAGGCATCCGCTACCACATTTGCCTTGCCCGGATGATACAAAATAGTGAAGTCATAGTCCTTCAGTAACTTGACCTATCTCTTCTATCTCGAGTTCAACTCTCGCTGATTCGTGATATACTGAAGACTACGGTGATCGGTGAAGATCTCACAGTGAACTCCATATAGGTAATGCCAGCAGATCTTGAGCGCAAAAACAACCGCCGCCAACTCTAAGTCATGAGTGGGGTAGTTGCGCTCGTGAACCTTCAGCTGCCTCAACGCATATGCTTTTACTCGACCCTGCTGCATCAACACACAACCAAGACCAACCCCAGAAGCATCACAATACACGGAGAAGCTCTGACCCTCAACCGGCAAAGTCAAAACTGGAGCTGAAGTCAATAAGGCCTTAAGCCTCTGGAAGCTATCCTCACACTGATCCGACCATTGAAATGGGACATCCTTCCTAGTCAGCATAGTCAAGGGTGCTGCTATGGAAGAAAATCCCTCAATGAACCGTCTGTAGTAACCTGCTAACCCAATAAAGTTGCGAACCTCAGTAACAGTAGTAGGTCTAGGCCACTCACAAACCGCTGAAATCTTTCCCGGATCAACCCTAATCCCATCCTTAGACACCACGTGCCCTAGGAATGCAACTGACTCAAGCCAAAACTCGCACTTTGAGAACTTGGCATAAAGCCGATGATCTCTCAAAGTCTGGAGTATAACCCTCAAGTGTTGCTCATGCTCATCTCTACTATGCGAGTATACCAAGATGTCGTCTATAAAAACTATCACAAATGAGTCCAAATACGGGCCAAGAACCCTGTGCATCAAGTTCATAAAGGCTGCGGGGGCATTAGTCAACCCAAAAGACATCACCAGGAACTCATAATGGCCATAACGTGTCCTGAATGCTGTCTTAGGGATGTCCTCCACCCTAATCCTCAACTGATGGTAGCCAGACCTCAAATCAATCTTCGAAAACACGACTGAACCCTAAAGCTGGTCAAACAAATCATCAATCCTCGGCATCGGATACCTATTCTTCACTGTCACCCTATTCAGCTGCCGATAATCAATACACATGCGCATCGACCCATCCTTCTTCTTTACGAAGAGAACAGGAGCACCCCAAGGTGACACACTAGGTCTAATAAACCCCTTAGCTAATAGATCCTGGAGCTGCTCCTTAAGCTCCCTCAACTCAGCAGGAGCCATACGGTAAGGAGAAATAGAAATGGGCCTAGTGCCCGGCTCTAACTGAATAGCAAAATCAATATCTCTCTCAGGTGGAAGGCCTGGCAGGTGAGTAGGAAACACATCGAGGAAGTCTCTAACCACAGGAACAGACTCAGGAGAAGTAGGGTCAGCACTAGCATCTCGGACATATGCTAGATAAGCTAAACACCCACGGGAAATCAACTTCCTAGCTCGAAGACAGGAGATGATCCCAGATGGTGCATGGCTAACAGAACCCTGCCACACAACCGGGGATACACCGGGCACAACTATGGTAATGGTCTTGGCATAACAATCCAAAACCACACGGTGAGGGGATAACCAGTCCATGCCCAGTATCACATCAAAATCTAGCATATCAAGAATCATCAAATCACCCAAGTCTCTGAATCACCAACAGATAACATACAGGATCTCACAATCCGATCCACTACTAAGGAATCTCCTACTGGGGTCGAAACAGAAACAGGAATAGATAATGGCTCACTAGCCAACCCCAAGCAAGGCACAAAGTAGGCAGATACATATGAACAAGTGGATCCAGGATCAAATAAAGCCATAGCAGACTGATGGCACACAGAAATCGTACCTGTAATCACAGCACCTGAGGCCTCTGCCTCTGGTCTCCTAGGGACCGCGTATAACTGACGACGACCTCCACTTGCCCGACCGCCATCCCTACCACCTGCTCTGCCGCGCGGAGCACCACCTCTAATCTGATGACCACCCCCTCTAGCCAGGGGCTGAACTGCCCGTAAAGGCTCGGCCAACTGAACTGTACCCTGCTGAGGGCAATCTCTAGCAAAATGACCAATTGCACCACAAGTAAAACAAGCCCTTGACGGCCTACTAAGTCGAGATGAACTAGCAAATCCCGTATGACCACCGTGACCTGATGCCCCAGAAACTATACCCCTCGAAGGACTGGCCGCCATAGCCCTGATGGCTGTCTGACCCTGCTCTAACTGGGTACTACCGAAAGTCTGAAGGGAAGCCTGAACCGGTCGGCTGGACTGACCCTGGTACTGCTGTGGCTGATAACTCCGGCTCCACTGGCCAGGACCTCTACCACCATATCTGGAACCACTATAGACACCCTGATGTCGAGGCCTCTTATCTCTGGACCCCTGATCATATCGCTGTAAGTCCTCCACAGTGCGGGCATAGTCTACGATAGCCTGAAATGACCGACCACTGGCAACCAATATCTCAGCTGGCTGCCTGATCTCTGGCCTCAAACCCCATACAAATCTGCGAATCCAATCTGCCTCGGTAGGAATGATCATAGCTCTAAACGGTGCTAGCTGATGAAAACGGGTCTCATACTCCGAGATAGTCGTAGACCCCTGTACAGGGTGAGTAAACTGCTCCCTACGACGCTCCCGATCACTCTGGGGTAGGAACTTGGCCATAAAGGCCTCATAAAACTTAGACCAGGTCAAAGGAGTTGACGATTGTGGTCTACAAGCAATCTGGGCCCTCCACCATAACTTCGCTGGGCCCTCCAACTGATAGGTAGTATAACCAACCCCGTGAGTCTCCAACAAACCCAAATGATGCAACATCTCCTCACAGGTAGTAACAAAGTCATGTGGATCCTGTCCAGAGGTACCAGCAAACCTCGGAGGTGCTAACCTCAAAAACCTACCCAACGCCTTCTGCTCTGACTCTGTAATAACTGGGCGAGGAGCAAGAGGCTGTGCAACAGCTGGAACCGGAATGACCTCCGCACGGGGAGCCATAGTAGCAGGCTGCGCTCCTGAGCTATGTGCACCCAGGGCTGCCCCCTGAGCGGATGTCTGCGCTACCTCAGAAGGCCGCTCTCCAATCATACCCAAAAGCTGTAATAGTAATCCCTGAATATCTGGAGACTGAGCTGCGGCTGGAGCTGGAACAGAAGTGGGCAGTAGAGCTGGTACTGGAGATGGCGCTGGAGCTGGCGCTGGAGCTGGCGCTGGAGCTGGCGCTGGAGCTGGCGCTAGAGCTGGCGCTGGAGGCTCATCTCCGTGGGATGCCGATGATCTCGTACGAACCATCTGCGGAAGAATGAAGTAGAATAAATGAGATTTCCAGAAACTTCAAGGGTTGTACGCACGACGCGGAAGCAATGAAAGAGTTCGAATTTCTAAAATGCCACTGTAGCCTCCCAAAGATTGAGTACGGACGTCTCCGCCCCGATCCGCAGGACTCTACTAGATGTTGGCTCCTATACCGATGACACCGGTGAACCTAAGGCTCTGATACCAAGTTGTCACGACCCAATTTCTCGGTCATGATGGCACCTACAACCCCTGGTAGGTGAACCAATCCCCGTAGCCCAGAATAGTTAATAATGAGCTACTATCTAACAAATAAGAGAACAAGATGAAGAGAACAGATAAAAGGACTATAAATACATACATATGCGGAAACTAAACCAAACCCCAAGACCTCGTAT